>JARFXV010001286.1:0-332500 GCA_031761425.1 Cosmopolites sordidus
CCAAAAAACAAAATGTGTCCCAATCTACGAACGTCTCCCTTACTTATAAGCAGTACAACGACTTTAGTTGTAGTAGTGAAACTGTTCAAGATGAATCTCTTTCTAGAAGATATTCCAATTCAGTCAAGGAAGGAAGCATTAACAAAAATATTTTACCGAGTAATCGTCTATTAAGTCTGAGTCCCTTCAAAAAAAATTGAGGTTTGTGGAAAAACTCATATTATAGTGTTTTGCGTCACGATGATGCACTATAGCATGCTATAATACTTAATCATAATTTTTTTGTGAAAATTCAAAGATACACCATTCCACAAACACTCTCTTCACTAGACGGCAGCTTGTACCTTTTTCTTGTTCACTCGATTGAAAAAATCACTTCCTGGACGGAGTTTTGAGGGACAAACCATAAGTTAAATATAAAAATTGTTTTGAAAACTGGAAAAAAGGTTGTAGTAAATGTGTTTCAGTTAGATTCAGTTAGACAGGGATATTTCGAAAGAGACAAAATAAATTTCTTTGAGTAATTAATAATAAATACAAGACTGGGCCAAAAAAAATCGGCATTTTTTTTTTGAAAAGGAAACCGAAAATATTATTTGTGATGACAAAAAAATATTGTGAAAGTTAGAGAGCTTAATACTTATATTGAGAAGTGCATCATAGCTACTTTCCGTTTTAATAGCAATCGCATCTCTCGATGAAAACTTCTAAACCATCAATTTGAAAAATTTCAGATATATATATATATATATATATATATATATATATATATATATATATATATATATATATATATATATATATATATATATATATATATATATATATATATATTCTTTAAGGGAATTAGATTCTCTACAAAAAAGGTCTCATTATAAATTTACGTCAAACAAGCTGTTTCCATGTGCCTTGTACATTGATCTGTTTTTACAATTTTACTTTTCAAATTTGAAATTTTGTAACTAATGAACAAATCAATATTTGTAAAAATACAATACATATTCTTAAATTGAATGTACTACAAAAAAGGTATCTTGACATTTTTCGTTAAATTTACTCCTCCCAAAGTTATTGCTATTAAAAACGGAAAGTCGGGATGATACACTTCTCTATATAAGTATTAGGGGATCTAACTTTCATAATATATTTTTTTTGTCATCAAGAATAATATTTTCTGTATCCCTTTCAAAAAAAAAATAGTCGATTTTTTTGGCCCAGTGTAATAAATACTTTGTATTTTATTTTATAAAGTCACCTTACTTTCTGGCCATAGTAGTCAATCATTGTAATTATAACAAAAGTACTACAGAAATTAAAAGTCACAAATCTCTAGTACATTAAGGTCACGTGCAGGCTTGCTATAGGGTTACTTTATCATCATCGTTTATAGACATAACTTGTACACCAGTTACATACACCATGTTACATTCAGCACCAGTTTCCCCTACATATTTCTACGTACATTTTGATTCCTGTTGAAAAAATTACCAGAGAAATAATATTAAGCCAATTAAGAAGATTTACTGACACCTCTGTCACACTTAAACTATACCTGAGTTATTCAAATCATCTTCCAGATAATACAAAAAATAGAAGAATAGTTCTTCTTGGTAATTTTTCTTTAACTGTTAAAAAAAAACGCTTTAAAACTTTTTTTTACCCAACAAACCAGTCTTGCAGTCCCTAATTCACTCTAAAGAAAACTTCTCTCATACGTTATCATTCATTTCAAGTTTAAATTTAAAAAAAATCACCTTCCACAAAGTAATTTTGAAGTCAATTAAGGCATTGGCGTAATAAAGAGTGTAATATATAGAGTCAGAGAGTAGTGCAGAGAAAGAAAGGAAAATGAAACGAGAAAAGTTTAAAGGTCTGGCTAACTATTGTTGAATATGGTAACATAATGCAGGTAACTTTCGTAAACGGTTTAGCAAAGGATGTATATAATTCACTCTCTGGAATGTTGTAAAGTTGAGGGCAATGTACAAGAGCGGTTAAACCAAATTTGTTTGGAAAGTTAAGTGGAATGAGTAAAATCGTTATGGCAGTTTATGGGGCTATATAAAACTCAATTAAGATTATAATTTTTGTAAAGTGGTGTTTTTACGATTTTTTCTCTTAAAAGAGCCCCAGTAATTTGGTAACATAGGGTTGGCAAAAAAGCAATTGCGTTTTTTTTTGGGGTAAATGAAAAGACGAACTTTTTACAGAAAATCTTAATGGTGTTTATTAGACTGGACCAAAAAAATTGACTATTTTTTTTTTGAAAGGGATACCGAAAATATTATTTCTGATAACAAAAAGAAAATTTGTGAAAGTTAGAGCCCTTAATACTTATATTAAGAAGTGTATCATCGCGACTTTCGGATTTTTAATACCAATCGCATCTTTCATCCGAAACTCCTAAATCATCAATTTGAAAAATTTAAGCAATACACGCTCGTGAAGGGAATTGAATTCTCTATAAAAAAGATCTCAATATAAATTTGGACGTCAAATAAATCGTTTCCATGTAATCGTGCCTTGAACATTAATCTGTTTTTGCAAATTTTACTTTTAAAATTTGAAATTTTGTAACTAATGAACAAATCAATATTTACAATTTACAAAAAATACAATACATATTCTTAAAGAAAATTGAATGCGCTACAAGAATGGCATCTCGACATTTTTCGTTAAATTCACTCCTCCCAAAGTTATTCACTCCTCCCAAGGTTAAAATTGAATTTAAAAATAATTTATCGCCTTTTTTGCGTTAGACTTAATTAAAAAATTGAAGGCTTAATATTGAAAATACTTTTTTTTAAGTGCAATCACTCAATTTTTTCAAAATTCATAATTTATTTAAATTTGATTTTGCTTAAAGAGTTGTTTATCTACGAAAACTAATTTTACTGTATGTTTATTTATAATTCATAGTTGCCAAAAGAAAATATCACAAATCTAAGTAAAAGTAAAGTGTTTGGGTTAGAGGCGCATCAGCAACTGGGCTATTTAGCGACTGGACCTACAGCTTAACGTGGGTTCCGAACCACGGTCATCAGCTTCCGACAAACCCAGGCCAGCACCCCCCTCGGGCTATAAACCCTTGGTTATGTGCCTACCCATAAGTCTATCAGGAAACCTACCGACTGGCGAGTGACCAACGTAGAACACTTCTCAGAAGGCATCCGGCCTTACCCAGCCTTTAACTGGCGTGACTGAGGGGTAATTCGTAGTCGGATTTTACACTCTTGCCTAGAAACAATCACAAACATTTAGGAAAGATAAACGGACAGAAGAAAGAAAAATAACCATCCGAGCGCTGGAATCGAACCAGCTACCGCTCCAGCGCGGATTCGGCAAAGCAGACGCTCTTACCGCCGCACCAACGCGACCGGCTCACAAATCTCTAATTACTAACAAATAATAGTGAACTACCAATTTCAAAAAACACTCAATCAAATTAACTTTATTAAAATTAGAGATATTTTTTGGATATTTACTAATGACTAATAATAAGTACTGCAGTTGTTTTTCGTCTTTGATGAAACACTTATTGTAATCTTCAATCGACGCTACACCACGTTCCGCTACATCATTGATGACAGCCAATTTTTCGAAAAATTAAAAACTGTGAATGTTGGACTAATTGTGTATATCTTCATCGATAAAATCGTATGATAAAATCGTAAAAAGCGATAAATTACTTTTAAATTGAACTTTAACTTTGAATAACTTTAGAAAGAGTGAATTTCACGAAAAATGTTAAGATCCCTTTTTTGTAGCGCATTCAATTTCCTTTAAGAATATGTATTGTATTTTTTCAAACACTGATTTGTTCGTTAGGTACAAGATTTAAAATTTGAAAAGTAAAATTGTAAAAACAGATCAATGTTCAAGGCACGATTACATGGAAACGGCTTGTTCGACGTAAATTTATAATGATACCTTTTTTGTAGAGAATATGTCTTTAAGAATACGTATTGTTCAAATTTTTCAAATTAATTGTTTAGGAGTGTTGGGCCAAAGATGCGATTGCTATTAAAAAACCGAAAGTAGCGATGATATACTTCTTAATACAAGTATTAAGGGCTCGGTATCCCTTAAAAAAAAATAGTCGATTTTTTTGCCCCAGTCTAGTGTTTATTCATTTTGTAAAGTTTCCTTTTACTACATTTTTGCCTGCGATTCTTTCTTTTTCGGGTGTTTCCAGAACTATTCTGGATCCATATACTAATATGCAGTAGATGGCTAAATATGTTAAATTTTTTTCTTTTAGTTAAGCTAGAAGAAGTAATCTAGAGGATTTTCTAAAAAGAGTGTCAACTTTAAAATATAACTACAATTAATAACCCGGTAATTTTTATTCCATTTTCAAGTAATGGTGTTATATTCTGAAAATAATGCCAATCAAATTTTCCCGTCTGGTGGAATCGCGTCCTAGAAAATCAGAGTCATGAGACTCGCCCCAAAAAGTTAAGACATATTAAGAACCAGTTTTCCATTACTCTTTCATATATATCGTGAAGTACATTTTCAATTGTAGCCTGAATATTTCGCTTAACGTTAAAAATTGCGCGGAGTTTATTTGATGAGTTCGATGAGTTTACTGAGATTTGAGTTTATTTCTGTAATGATCTTAGATCAAGGAAGCTTTTTTTGAAATAAATCGATTGTCTGGCGAGATGTGTGACTTCGTCTTATTAAAAGAAAACATTGCTTATATCCACATTTACATAGTACTACCACTAATTCTCTCATGGTTGATACGTTGACCCAAAGGCCCCTACTTTTCTTCTCTTATTGCCGATCATGACAAATCAAGTTGGGTTTGAATGTTATGCATTTTCTTTTTGGCGCGGTTACCCATGACTTGTACGGTATTTCTTGATCGAGATTAATCGATCAATTCAGATATTTTCTGCTCTGAATTTGACCTCGCAAGGACCAGATTAAGTGGAAATTAAATTTGAATTGGTGTAAATGATGCGTTGAGTTCATTATGGAAGGACTTGGTGGTGCTGACAACCACAGCGCGTTGGTCCTTCCCTGGCATTGGAGTTGAAACTAATCTCTGAGTTAGGTTGAAGAGTCACGCCGCGTTTACTTACTGGCAGCCCCACCAATTTCACGCCGACCTCCAGATGCTACGTCGGGAGTTCGACCCAGCTTTCTGCGCGGTTGAGCTACTTCTTGGGGTATGTTATGTCATCCTAAGCCGGATGACACGTTGCGACTAAAACTATCAACTGCCACGTTTGTCTGTTGCCATGGTAAAATGATGTGTGGCGGAACACCTCTGGATGCCACGGAGTCCACCTCCGAACAGTAATCCCATAGCGTTCAGCATTAATACGATTTTCATCATCGTCGTCAAAAAAAAAATAAGGTCCAGAAATAAGGCACCAAACAGGGATTTTCTGAGGTTGAAGAGGTAACTCCTGAATCGCTTGGGAATTGCTGCAATTTGTCTACAAAGGAAAAATATTTTTTTCCTTAAAGTGGTCACCTTCTAAATTCCAATTTCTACGTGCTGTGAATCGTGTGTTTCCATGGTGAACTGACACAATGTAATGAAGACAGCTGTCTTTATTTATATTTCAGTGTTGATCCTATTACCTTTCAAAATTCTGACACCCTTTTTGGAAAACTCTTTAGTACTAATTTACATTGGGCTAATTACATTAAAGAAGGGTGAATACAAATCAACAAGGCAATGATCGGAAGCTTCTAAGACATCGCATGGAAAAACAAATTTATGAATAGATCTGCCAAAGAAAGAATATCATATATATATATATATATATATATATATATATATATATATATATATATATATATATATATATATATATATATATATATATATATATCTATATATCTATATATATATATATATATATATCTATATATATATATATATATATATATATATATATATATATATATATATATATATCTATATATATATATATATATATATATATATATATATATATATATATATATATATATATATATATATATATATATTATTATTCACGTATGGACCCTGGTGGACCACGCGAAGTACAATTAGAGGCGTTTGTTGTTGTTAACCTTCCTTTGAGCCCATACTAATTTCATTCTTTCGCTATGAGCTTTTTTCCTTTCGTCAGACCAAGTTGTTCCAGTCTTCCCACATTTTTCTCTCTGGCCGACCTTCCAAACGTTAACCTTGTGCCTGAAACAACCTCCATCCTGAATTTCACTTTGTGTAATATTTGCTGATCTTAGGTCCTCTTTAATTGCCGCAATCCATTTAATTATTTCTACTTTAGCTCTACTCCTATTTTCATAAAATTCGACTATTTGTCTAGTTAGCCTACTCGGATTCATCCATTTGATGTGTCCGTAAAACTTAAGTCTTCTTTTTCTCATATCGCTATATATATATCTGTGTATTGTTTAATTTCTTGGTTTTCTCGAATTCGGTATGTTGTGCTATTTATTTGTTTGGGGCCTAGGATTTTTCTTATGATTTTTCTTTCCTTCTTTTCAATGTCCTCGATGTCCCTCTTTCTATTCAAAATGAGTGTTTCTGCTGCATATAGACATTCTGGCTTAATAACCGTGTTGTAATGTCTCAGTTTTGTGTTTTTGGATAGGCATTTTTTTTTGTAAATATTTTGTGTAAGTCTCAATGTGGTTTCCATTTTTTGACATCTACCCTTATTGGCCGCTTTTTCGAACCCATTTTCCAGGATTATTTCACCCAAATATTTGAATTGAGAAACTCGTCTGATGTTACCATATTTTGTTTTTTGAAATGGTGTTCTTAGTCTGTTGCAGGTCATGTATTGTATCTTTTTAAAGGAAATTTGGAGTCCTACCTTTTCTGCTGTTTCTTTTAAGATTTCAATCTGTTTCTGTGACGTTAATACATCTTGAGCTAAAATTGCTAGATCATCAGCAAATGCCAGACAATCAATTTTGATGTTGGTTCTCCCCAGTTTAATGGGCTGGTCAATATTCAGTGCCGACTTTTTTTCACGCCACTCCTGTATTACTTTTTCTAGAACACAGTTAAATAAGAGTGGCGAAAGTCCATCCCCTTGTCTCACACCAGTTTTAATTTTGAAAGGCTCTGAGATGTCACCCATGAATTTAACTTTTGACCTCGTGTTAGTTAACGTTGCTTTAATAATTGCCAGCGTTTTCAGATCTAGTCCTTGTTCTTTCAAGATTCGGATTAAAGATTCGCGGTCAATAGAATCATATGCTTTTTTGAAATCCACAAATGTACAGACGAGATTCTTATTGTACAGTTTTTGATGTCTTAGAATCAACTTTAGATTCAGGATCTGTTCAGGGCAGGATCTGCCCGGTCGAAAACCTGCTTGATATTCACCAATGTTCGGTTCTAACTGTCCCTTTGCTCTGTCTAGTAGACATTGAGATAGAATCTTGTAACAAACTGGGAGAAGAGATATTCCTCTATAGTTGTTTACATCCGTTCTATCTCCTTTCTTATGTAGTGGATGGATTAGAGCATCTTTCCAGTCTTCCGGACTCCGTTCAGTTCGCCAAACTTCTTGTAGAATTTTGGTTATTTCCTTGATTGTACCTGGACCAGCGGATTTCAAAAGTTCAGCAGTGATTCCATCTTCACCAGAAGCTTTGTTATTTTTAAGCCGCTTGATTTGCCTAATTATTTCCTCTTCATTAGGTGGTAATGAATCTGGGTTTGTTTGTTTAGGGTTTATGTTGGTAATTTGTTTAAGGGCTCAGGACAGTTTAGTATTTTTTCAAAATATTTCGCAAGTTCTTTGCAATTGTCTTGGTTATTTAGAGCTAATTCTCCGTTTTCCTTTTGAAAGCATAGGCTCTGCGGTTGATAGCCTGTTAATTTAGTTTTAAATGTTCTGTAAAAGTTTCGGGTGTTATTTTTTTGGAAATCTTTTTCTATTTCATTAAGTTGATTGTTTTCATATTTTCTTTTAGTTTGTCTAATTAGCTTCGATGTTTCTTTTCTTACTTCCAAAAAGATGTTATAGTATATTGCTGTTTTTTGACTGTTCCAATCTTTGAATGCTTTACTTCGGCTTAATACTGCTTGCTCGCAAACTTCATCCCACCACGGATGTTTTCTACGTTTTTGTAAAGGGACCAACTTTAAGGCTGTTTTAATAATTTTTTGTTTTAATTCTTGCCAGTTCTGTGCAGGTTGTTTATCAAGCTCTTCTGTTAGAGCTGGTTTTATTTTCGTTGGGTCAAACTTTGGTATTAGCAGCCCCTTTTGAATAAGTTTTCGAGGTTTTAAGCTAAGTTTGATTCTAGTCAAGTAGTGATCCGTGTCTATATTTGCTCCTTTCCTGACTTGAACATTCAAAATATCTTTATAATTGGGGTACGAAATGGCAACATGGTCAATTTCAAATTCACCCATGTACGTGTTTGGGCACCTCCAGGTCTTTTGTTTTGTTATTTTCTTGTTAAAATGGGTTGACATTATTTTTAGATTAAACTGCGAACATAGTTCAACCAATCTTCTACCATTATGGTTAGTCCATTTATGAGCGGGAAAACTGCCGACTGTTTTCATGTACTTTTTTTCTTTCCCTAGTTGGGCGTTGAAATCGCCCAATAGGATTTTTACATGGTTAGAGGGAATTTTTTTCCAGGATTAGATTTATTTTCTTCGTTAACTGGGAGGTGTGCATTGATTAATGTATATTTTTGTTAGCACACTTGAGGGATAGTGTCATAAGTCGATTATTTACTGGCTGGACATTTGTTATAGAACCAAGAATGTTTTTTGAGACAGCGAAAGCAACACCGAGATGTGGTGTATTTTTGAGTATTCTTTTGTCCGTTTTACTTTTAAAAAGTCTGTAGTTGCCGAATTCCAAGGTGTTATCATCTATCAATCTGGTTTCTTGCAAAGCTAAAATTTGGATATTTGGGATTTGGATATATATATATATATATATATATATATATATATATATATATATATATATATATATATATATATATATATATATATATATATATAACACATGGGAAAGTCCCGGGCCTAACACATAGATGGAGCTAGTTTTATTGCAGTCACCTTTTTTTCAGTTAATACTAACCTTCAAAAGACAGCTGTTAAAATTTCATGATATTCTATTCATTAGTTTGTGAGTTATTGTGTTAAGAGTGACGCTACTTTTGTTATTTTCGAAACAATGAACAACAAACGAACAAAATACCGTTCAAGCGAAGCAATGGCTTGAAAACTGTTATGGGGACTCCGCTCCATCAGAAACAACAATAAAACGTTGGTTTGCTGACTTCAAACGTGGTCGTAGAGACACCGATGATGCAGAACGCAGTGGACGTCCAAATGAGGCGGTAACACCAGAAAACATAAAAAAAAATCCACAAAATCGTTTTGAATAATTGAAAAGTGAAGTTGCGTGAGTTAGCTGACATCGTAAAGTTATCAAAAGAACGTGTTGGCTTTATATTGCATAAGCATTTGACTATGAGAAAGCTCTGTTCAAAGTGAGTACCGCGTTTGCTCACTGTTGACCAAAAACGAGAACGTGTTGATGATTCTGAGCAGTGTTTGGCCATGTTTAAACGTAACAAACCGGAATTTTTGCGTCGATATGTGACAATGGATGAAACATGGATCCATCACTTCACTCCGGAATCAAAACGATCGTCATCTGAGTGGACAGCAACTGGTGAACCTCGCCCAAAGCGCCCGAAAGCACAACAATCGGCTGGAAAGGTTATGGCCTCGGTATTTTGGGATGTGCGTGGTGTAATATTCATCGACTATCTTGAGAAAGGAAATACCATTAACAGTGAATATTATATAGCGTTATTAGAGCGTTTGAAGGCCGAAATTGCAAAGAAACGACCGCATATGGCAAAGAAAAAAATTTTGTTTCATCAAGACAACGCACCGTGTCACAAGTCAATCAAAACAATGGCAAAACTACATGAATTGAACATCGAATTGCTCCCACATCCATCGTATTCGCCAAATTTGGCTCCCAGCGACTACTGGCTGATCGCAGACAGTAGAGGTTATCGCTGAAACTGAGGCCTATTTTGAGGCAAAAGATAAATCATTCTACAAAAGTGGTATTGAAATGTTAGAGCGGCGCTAGAATAATTGCGTTGCTCTTGATCGAGATTACGTTGATGAATAAAGCTAATTTTGAACCAAAAAAACTGTCTTTTCTTTGTTAGGCCCGGGACTTTTCAGCCCATGTGTTATGTATGTATCATATATATATATATATATATATATATATATATATATATATATATATATATATATATATATATATCATGCATCGGCTCCAGGGTGGCATTATGACAATAGAACGAAAAGTGATACATAAAACGGGAGAAAAAGACACTAAGAAGGATGTCGGGTTATATGGCGATGGTCAGGAAAATAAAACAATTAAAGATGATTGCAATGTAGATGATATAGTAGAAAAGTATAGACCGAATATAATAAAAGTATAGTAAACGAATAGCTACGTATATCACCTAAACGGCAGAAAAATTTTGCAATTACTTTTGTGACTTGGATTTTTCTAATGCGTTCTGAAAATAAGTAACAATTTCGAGCAACGGCGCGCTATCAACTCGTCACCAGTAATGATTTCTTTTGATCCTGCGAAAGGTTTTTCGCAACCATTTTTATGCACATTTTGTTAATTCATTGGTCAAAAATCTGGAAAACGGTTGTGCGAATCAAACTTAACTCTTCCTCTTATTCTTGTTCTGACTGTCAACTGATGATTAAATTATACAAGATTCCGGATTCTGTGGACATTTTCATCACCTCGTGTAGTTTTTCAGGACTTTTTGCTGCGAGGTTCATATTCAATTGAGTTTCAGTCTTCTGAGTATGACTGAAATTACCTTAAAACCTGGGCCCTTGACAAAACACTGTTCCCATAGACATGTTAAAGTTTTGCAAAAGTTTTAGCCCCAGTGTGCTCGAGTCTGAATTTGAAAGCGTACCGTTGTTCGAAAATATTGTCACTTGTGACTATATGGAGTATAAACTCGTACCGAAGACGCATCAAATATCGACCTGCCTCCCCTCCAAAGAAGCACCAACAGTGTTGCCATATCGAACACCACGCCACGAGTTTCATTATTTTAAATTTAACTGAAGTAGCTGATACTTGATGGAAATTCATTTTAAATAAATAAGCAAAGATTAATATCTAAAAATTTCTGTTTCTTTCTCTAGTAGGCTCAACGAAAAAAAAGAAGTTATACTAAACAACAAAATAATTCTCATTATGCTAACCAGTTACATAATGAGAATAAATCCAAAAAATTAAATCTTTTAGAGAGCCTAGAAATTAATAAAAGAAAATATTTGGATAATTTGCTAAATGACCAGCTAGACTTGAATGTTTCACCGTTATTAAATTTATATTGTCCTCCTAGACGTTGACAAAAAAATGGATTTCCCCAGTCTCATGTTTTATGGTATTATTAGGTCGATGGACATTTGGTTGTAATAACTTTTTTCACTGTTAGTTTAGTAATAGTTTGTATTTGAAAAAGGCACTGTGTGTCGAAACGATTGTTATACATACAATTTTAAATATAGTGGAAATTTTTAGATATTAATGTTTGCTTATTTATTCATTATTTTATTTACACTCACCGTATATTAAGGTAGGAAACATTTATTGTATAAAAAAAGTTTATAAAAAAACCCAATTCTTTTTTGTCTTGTCTTGTACTTTGTGGATTTTGTATTATTATTATATGTGTTTTGATATTATCTTATTATTTTTGTAGAAGTTTTTATTAAATACTTCTGGTAAATACGAGGGTGAATCAACTATAAACTGGAATTTTACAATTATTTTCTTCAACCAATCACGAGCGCGTTGTCAGTGTAGGTCGTTGCAGTACAATGTATTAGGAGTGGGGAATCTGCTCAGTGAGCTGTTTCACGCAGTTCTTTTCTCAGTATAGACATGAATGAGCAACAAGTTCGACCGTCCGTTGCGCAACTGGTTATAATAAAGTTTTTAACCAAAGCAGACGTTAAATCATCCGAAATATATGCTCGATTGAAGGTTCAGTATGTAGACGATACTTTGCCTAAGACTCATGTGTTTAGTTGGACCAAGAAATTTAAGAGTGAACAAGAAAGTGTGGCAAATGTAAGTCATAATCGACATCCCAGGTCAAGTGTAACTGCTGACAACATTGGTGCAGTTTGCGAGCTTATCAAACGTGACTGGCGGCTCACTATTCATGAAATCGCCTTAAAGGTGGGTATTCGCTTTGGAAGTGCTCACACATTCATCAGAAACCATCTTGGCTTCAAAAAAACAAAAAAAATCTTCAAAGATCAAAAAAACCTTCTATTGCGAAAAATACTTTGGCAAGAAGGAGAGACTTTTTTGAAGCGTATCATGATATGTGATGAAACCTGAGTGTATTATTGCAACTACAGAATCAAAAATGGCGAAGGAAATATAAAACCTGCGCTGAGGCCAAAACCCGTCTTTCAGCCGGTAAGGTTCCCGCGACCGTTTTTTTTTACTGGAAGGGAGTTTTGCTGATTGACTTTATACATGATCGATGTACGGCTAATGCTGCCTACTACTGCGAGCTGTTGAATGCAACAAAATTCACTTACAGGAGCAAAAAAATGCATATTACCCGAACTGAACACTGTCCATACAACATAAATTTGTCTGTAATTATTTTTTGTTTGCGCCTTTGGAAGATGCTCTTCGAGGGGTACGATTCGACAACGATCGAGATGTTCAGGATTTCATGCACAATTGGCAAATGACCTAAACTTAAAGTTTCTACGAGCAAGGAATTCACAAGCTTTCAAACTACTGGTAACAATTTGTAGAGCATGGAGGAGACTATGTCCAAAAATTATATATAGTTTTTTTGAATTATTTTATAAATAATAAATATGCATAAAGCAATTCATCCTCGTATAGGGCAATTTTAGCTTCAGTTAGATATATGATGCAGGACCAAGACCACGAAAGAAAATATTTATGTGTAAGTACTCTCGCCGGGGACCTCTCATCATATTCGTAGTTTCTCCTTCTCGAAAGATGAGCTTGGATCCAAGATATTTTAAATACGCTCAGAAGAAATGTCCCATGAATCATCGGAGAAAGAAAATAAAAGGGTTGAGGTAACAGGGAGATATCTAATTTATGATGAAACAAGAAGAAATACTAGAATATTGCAGCGCAATTTTAAGTTGTCCAAAAACTATATACTGATTCTGAAAAGTAAAAACAGGCATTTAGGAGATTAAAAAAAAATAAAAAACATTATTTTAATGACTTATATCTAGAAAAGTAAAGAGAAATATCATACATCAGTCATGCTGAATTTCCTCCAGGCTATTTCCTTATATTGTTTTACTCAAGCTCCATCTTCCTGCCAGAAGAACCTGTTAAAATTCTAACTACTCAAAAATATTAAACAAACAAATGTACTTTGCACAATATACAACTAGTATTTACACAATCAGTTCTGGTTGGGTATATAATGTTACAGAAAATTAGTTGGTTTAAATAAGGAAAAGTATAACTGATATCTGAAGTGGTGTTTTTGGATTGGTCAAAACGTTATGAGTAATTTCAGTGTAGATATATTAGGTGCTAAATTTTGAATATGGCACTCACTTATAAGCATCTCTTATTAATGTCTGAATGATTGTGGCGTGTTCATATATATTTTTTTCCTTTATTTGGGTTTTTCGCCACTATCTAAAACTCAAAAAATATCAAAAATACCTGTTCTTATGTAAAGAAAGAATGACTGGGTAAAAACAAAAAACCAAACGGAGACACATTTTTCAGTGATTCTTTTTTGTAATAAATTTGCCTCATTTATTCAAACACATTTAAATATTTGAATACACAATCAGTAAAATAAACAATCACACAGTAAACATTGAAAATCTATTGTTGTCAATGTAAGTATCGTTGACATACACAAAAAATATATTTACTTTCACTCGTTACTTTATATATTACAAATTAATATAATTTATTTTTTAGTTTAGTTTTAAAAACCGGGGGAGAGTACCCTCCGAAACGTTAACGTTAAAAGTTTGTAAAATTTTTTTATAACATTTTTATATCTTTAAAATTTTGGGAGCCATATTAGCTGTAGTGTCTAAGGCGTCAGCTTTACTTTACGCCAGTTAATGTGGAGCGGGTTCGAATCCCGTTCTAGGTAAAAAAGTTTTTCTAAAATTCTTGTGAATGTTTCTAGGTAAGAGTGTAAAATCTGACAAGGAATCACCCCTCAGTCACGCCAGTTCGAGGCTGGGTAAGGCCGGATGCCTTCTGAGAGGTTTTCTACGTTGGTCACTCGCCAGTCGGTAGGCTTCTCGAGATACTTTCGGTTAAGCACAAAACCAAGGGTTGATAGCCCGAGGGGGGTGCTGACCGGGATTTTCGGTAGCTGATGACCGTGGTTCGGAACCCACGTTAAGCTGTAGGTCCAATCGCTAAATAGCATTCTCAGTTGCTGATGCGCCTCTAACCCCAATACTTTACTTTTTTTTTAAATTTTGTTCGTTAGGCAAATTTATTACAAAAAAGAATCACCGAGAAATTTGTCTCCGTTTGGTT
This sequence comes from Cosmopolites sordidus, assembly GCA_031761425.1. Lineage (NCBI taxonomy): Eukaryota > Metazoa > Arthropoda > Insecta > Coleoptera > Curculionidae > Cosmopolites > Cosmopolites sordidus. The sequence continues at coordinate 14,631 of JARFXV010001286.1, forward strand.
TTTTGTTTTTACCTAGTGATTCTTGGGGCATTCCATGCCAAATCGGACAATTTGAAAAATTTTAATTTTTTAATTTCTTCATTTTTTTACAGTACCCCATTGACAAACCCTCCCTGGTGAATTTTGAGGTTTTTTTTGATCATCCGTTTAAAAGATATCGAATATTCAAAAAAATCGCGTTTTTGTCGGTTTTTTACTCATAACTTCTTCAAAAATGGTCCAAATTCAAACGTTTTTTTTATTTTTTGTTTTTTTTTGTGTATTTTCAAGAAAAAAAAACAAAAAAATACTTTAAAGTGTTCTAATATGCGATTTTTAAGTTTTAACATTTTTAAGTTTTAACAGTTTTTAACATTTTTTAACATTTAACAAATTTCATTTTTTAAACTGTATGAACTCTTCGATTTTGTTGAAAATTTTTGGTGGTAACCTTCCATCCATTCTACAAATTTTAATTTTCACTATTTTTTTTCGATTTTTGAAAATTTGATTTTTTTTTCTCTGTTTACCATTCTTAAAATTGCAGTTTGAATACTGTCTCTCCTGCATGGTGGCGCTGTTGGTTGTTTCTTTGTTGACATAAACCTAGATGATATTTTCTATAATACAGACAGTCTAATCGTTTATTTTTATCTTAATTACTAAGCTGTATCTCGATTGCTAACTTAATTGCTATATTATTTAGTTTTAAACGATAAGTTACTCAGCTTGTATATTTTATTTCGGTAAATTATTTTAAATAATCGTTATGAAGTATCGGTATAATGAATGTTGCGATTCTATGAAGTTAGAAAGCCATGGAGTGAAGAAAAGTTTAAGACCAGCTAGTGTACAATTACTGCAATCATAGGGTTTAAGTCGCTCGGATTAGCTGTGTACAAAGTATCGCAAACGATTGTCATCTTTTAAAACAGTTGCATCTACCTCAACTAATGTGACTGAGAGAAGTCATTTGAATGAAACTTCATCTGACTTAACTGATATTGACAGTACAAATGTTTTAAGTGATCATGGACACGACGTTGAAGACAACCATCTGTTGCTGATATTACTGATCTCAATAATGTCATTGTAAATGATAATAATGTGGATGATGAAAATATTAACTATGACTGAAAACAATAAGATAGTTGAATCAATATTAGCTTGGAATTCTTCAGCTATTTTTGGTTTAAAAAAGCAGTTTTTAGATTTTGATCGAAAAAAAATAATGCTATTGATTATGTTTTCTTATATTTTATGATTAACATTATTATCAAGTGAAGAAGTGACTAAGTCAATTAAGTTAAGTAACCACCAAACCAAGTTTACCACCAAAACTTTTGAAGAAAGTCGAAAGGTTCATACAGTTTAAAAAATGAGATTTAAATTTTAAATCTTAAAAATCGCATATTAGAACACTTTAAGAAATGTTTTTGTATTTTTTTTTTCTTTAAAGTATATAAAAAATAAAAATTAAAAATTAAAAAAATAAAGTTTGAATTTGGACCATTTTTGAAGGTCATGAGGAAAAAACCGGAAAAGCGCGATTTTTTTGAAAATTCGATATCTTTTGAACGGGTAATCAAAAAAATATCTAAATTCACCAAGAAGGGTTTTTCGATGGGTACTCAAAAAGTACAAAGTGTCCGATTTGGCATGGAATGCCCCATATACAGTGTAATTTTTGTAAAACCCGACATAGGCTAACTTTTTTATTTGAAGGGATAGAATAGCACTTCCAAATGTTATAGGAAATAACTTGACTAAGAAAAAATTACAAATAATGCTTGCCGGTGTTGCCAGACTTTTTCAATTGCTACTAAAATATTTTTTTTAATGACAACACCGTATTTTTTAAGATAATTTGATAAATCCTAAAATTTGAAATAAAAAATGTTGTCACTCTTCTTTATTGGAGCAGTCGTTTTAGAACAATTACCAAAAACATCTAAAATAATCTGTAGTCGGCACGAACTAAAAGAAGCTAACATAACAATAGTAGGCCTTCGAAATTAAATAAAACTGGTGTTGTTTGAAAGGAGCCATTATTATTGTGCTGTCATTGTGTTATTTGAAAGTTGCTGTATTTGAATGTGTATAAAATTAACGTTTTAATTAAGTCGCTAATGAATCAGTTATTTAATCACAAAGAGAAAGTTGAATTCATTTTTCGTCTGGGGCAAGCAAGATATACCGAAAAGTCTCTTCCAAATTTGGAGTTTTTAAGAAATAACTTAGTGAAACTAAAAACAACTAGTAGTGTATTCCCAAGGATCCCAAAATGTTGTTACTGAGAAAAATATTATTTTTTTTGTAATGTGGAAAATCCTCACAAGTCAACGCATAAAATTGCCCAAGAGGTAGGTTGTTCTCTGTTAAAGGTGTGGGTCAGTTTACAGGGGAACAATTATCATCCATACAAAATGAGAAGCGTACAAGATTGTAATAGAAGACTGGAATTTTGTGACTGGTTTTTGGATAAGAAGCGTCAGCAACCCAATTTCAAGAAGCGCATTTTTTATAACGATAAAATTATAGATATTGGTTTAACGAAAGAAGATAAAATAATCCAAGAGTTAACTTATGGTTTGGAATCTACAATAAAAAAGTGATCGGACCTATCTTCATAGAACAAAATTTAAATGGTGAACGTTATTTAGAGTTATTGAGAAACGAGTTGAGACTTGAGTTGTTTATTGATAAACTACCGTTAGCAGAAGGAAGGCTATTCTACTTTCAACAGGATAGGGCACCACTACATTTTACGCTTAATGTGCGGGATTATCTTCACGAACTGCTGCCAGAAAGGCGGATAGGAAGAAGGCGTTCAGTTCAGTGGCCTGACCTCATACCTTTAAACTTTTTCCTTTGGGGTTTTTTAAAAACCAAAGTATACGTAACCGTTCCTAATTTTGCTGATGAACTGACACAACAATTAGTTCGGCCAAAAATTAATAAAATTACGCCCAATATGTTGGAAAATGTTAGTAATAATATTGTTAAAAGAGTTCATTATTGTAGATTATAAGGAGGGCACCAGTTTATAAGTTATCTTTTTTATTGTTATTTTAAACTAGTTTGTTTTAGTAAAAAAAGTTGTATTGTTGTTGAATAATAATTGATTGTTCTAAAATGACTACTCCAATAAAGAAATGTGACATAACATTCTAAATTTCGAATTATAAGATTTGTTAATTTATGTTGAAAAAAAAGGTGTTGCCATTAAAAAAATATTGTTTTAGTAGCTATCGAACAAATCTCGCAACACTGGAAAGCGTTATTTATAAAAGTGTGTGTGTTCAAAATGTCCATCATTTGAGCCTATGCGACCCTGGCACATTTTAACGAATTTTTCCCGAACATGTTGACAATGAAAAAATGGATTTTCTCGGTATCGTTGTATGTAAGTACTCTTAGCTCCTTTGGAATTTTCGGCAGTTTCTTCGCAAATAAGAGACATATCGTGATATTCGCGTACAAAATATGTTTTTGCCTTCTATGTTAATTCTTATCATAGTTTTTCGATTAATAATTATATAATTTCGCAAATTTTTCGCAGGAGCTCATAGGTTTTTGAGCCCTGTTGTAAGAAACTTTTTTTCTTTAAAATGATGGGAAGAATCGTTGTTATATTAGTATATATCTTAGTATATTCTTCATAATGTAATTATTTCATTCTTCGTCATGATTATAAATAAACTTACAGCGAATAAACTTCAGAGAGTACTCTTAATGATTTTAAAGTGATGATTTTAATCTGGAATATAAAAAATTAATATTTAAGGACACCTAAAAGTAAATAATTTTCAATAAAAGTTAACTCAAATATCCGAAGCATTATAAAAACTGTTGGAACTCAAAGTTGAGGTTATCCCACATCAAATTTATCCTCCGGACTTACTATCAAATTCCTTCGGATTACTATCCACAATCGAATTATTATATTTCTCAATTGACAATACGCTCTCATTAAACTTGAAGAGATTTACCACTAAACACCAAATCACTTTTTTTGAACTGCTCGACGCACGTTTCGCTAACCATGTTAGCATCATCAGAAGATGATTTAATCTAATTCTAAAACTAAATTATGTTCTATTTAATTGAAAAACCCTACTTAAATTAATAATTGAAAAAGTTGACTGAACGGGATAGGTCTTTTATCTCGGTTCAGGATTTTAGAAAAATTTAAAAAGAAGAAAGAAGTTAGAAAAAAACTGTAAGAAAATCATGAATCGAGATAAAGGACCTACCCCGTTCAGTCAACTTTTCCAATTATTAATTTAAGGCTTTAGGCAGGGCTTTTCATATAAATAGAACATAGTTTAGTTTTAGAATTAGATTAAATCATCTTCTGATGATGCTAACATGGTTAGCGAAATGTGCGTCGAGCAGTTCAAAAAAGTGATTTGGTGTATAGTGGTAAATCTCTTCAAGTTTAGTGTTTCACACCAAAGGTTCTAATAGAAGAATTGATATACGCTCTCATATTAAATTGAATTGATATTGACATTTGTGATGATCTAAAAGGAACAAGACATGTATTTTGTTCTACATTAATTCGAAATTTGGAGCCTCGAGGGGAGAAAATTATTACAGGGGCTAGACCAGGACAATAGGGTGAGCAACCAAGAGAAAAATAATCGTCTTTGTAATTTCTCTTATATAAGAGATTGTTGTGAATCATTTCAAAATGTATTAAGTACAATTGATAATCCATCGTTGTGGTATGTTGCGGAATTTCAAACAAATTACTAAGAATTGTTCGTATAGAATTATGGAATTACATCAGATGTGTACAGTATATAGTTGAAGCAATCATCTTAAATTATACATTAGAATAGATCATTTTAGTTTAGTATTGGGGTTTGGAGTTTTCCCAGAATACTAGACTTTCTTCAGACTCCACCGAATGTTGGTTTCACTGTTCACATTCTGTCCAATGGAGAGGGTAACCACCATGCTAACATTTCATGTCTGTCAAAAATGTTAAAAATCGGTAAACAAATTCCTCAGAACATCTCCTCTTTGAAGTCAACTCAGTTGTCAGAACAAAACATCAAAATAATTAATACCGTGTGTCCCAGCCAAATGGAATAAATTGGTTAATAAATAAATGGGGGCGTGTTCGAAAAAACGCTCGAATACGTGAAATCTGGGGTGTGCTGCATCTTGTTGGAACCAAATTGTGTCGGCTAGCAATTGAGGATTTCTTTTAGTAGGGTACAAATTTATAAGATTTGGAATGAGCTGATTTTGGAGAAAGTCTAAGTAATTAACCCCATTTAAATTTTGATCGACAAATATTGGACTAATTATTTGATCTCCTATAATACCTGCCCAGACATTAATCTTTTCAGGTCTTTTTGTGTGAATTTCCCGCATCCAGTGGGGATTTTCTCTCGACCAATAACGACAGTTCTGGCCATTGACATGCCCATGAAGAGTAAAAGTAGATTCATCAGAAAATAAAACGTTTTCCACTCTCAGAAGGTTGTTGTCTATTCTGTACATCATTTGTTCACAAAACTCCATTCTCCTGTCGAAGTCGTCTTCACTAAGCTCTTGAGTAGGCTGTAGCTTATACGGATGTATTTTATTCTCTTTCAATATTCTGGCAACCGAAGAGCGACCAACATTGTTTTCCAAGGCAATTTGTCGAGTTGAGGTATGCGGATTGTCTTGGAATGCAAGCATTACATCCAATTTTTTGTTATCGGTCAACGACACTGCTTCCTTCTTAATTTGTTTCACGTGTCCCAGTTCTCTAAATTGTTTTTCGACTTTACTTACTATACCTTGGGATATGGGTGGTAAGTCAAGATATTTTTCCCTAAAGAGACGAATAACTTCGGCTTGAGTTCGTGTCCTATCTCCATAACCTATCATCATTAAGATAGTTATTTTATGACTCTCTGATAAATGACTGTCAAAGAAAACTAATTTAAAAGGCTTTTTTGAAGTTTCATATAACAAATACCTACCTTTGAAAACCTGATTATTTATCTTTGCCTATTTGCTGATAATGTTCGAAGAATTACTTAATATTTCCGAAACAGTTGAAGATAAGTCTAGGATATTTTACATGAAATATGTCTAGAATTTCCTGAAGAATCCAAAAATTAAATAATATAGAGGGTGTTGTATTTAAAATAAAGTTGGTATTGGCCACTGTTACATGACACACCCTGTATAAAGAAATTTTGTTGAAAAAAATGCGCATCTAAAAATACCAATCGACGTGTTCGAGCGTTTTTTCAAACACGCCCCCATTTATTTATTAACGAATTTATTCCATTTGGCTGGGACACACGGTATATTTATTTCTTTTGTTGGAAGTACTAACAACTTTCAAATCAATCCAACAGTAAACTTTTGTTATCATATTATTAATAAGAATTAGTTATTTACAATATGCATGCTTAATATTTGTTGTTATATAGTATATATATATATATATATATATATATATATATATATATATATATATATATATATATATATATATATATATATATATATATATCTATTATATTGTCATCATTATTTTAAAATCCTCCACCTACTAAATTAAGGAAGTTTTTCGATACATAATTAAAGCTTAAATTGTGTAAATACTTGACTACTATTACAATATACAAAAAATGGTACTTGAGTAAACCAAACTATCAAACTATAATCTACGCCAAGCAGAACTCAGCCCAGTTCAGTTAAATAAATGTATGTTAATAGTTGTTTGCATCAGCAAAAGAGCAAGAAGGAAAACAATAACTAAAAAATATTTTATCTGTTGTTATTCTACATTCTCTAGGGGCTATTCTGAAATTTTTGAAAATAATTGAGACTAGACTCAAATTTTCAATGAAATAATTCTTTTTAATATTTTTAATAATATAATCGCATATCGTAAATAATGTCCTGTTTTTCAGAATGCCCTGATAATCTTAATGATATGATCAGTCCTATACTACTGAAGGAAGCAGCGTTCATTAAATTTTTCATGGAATATTCTCTTTTCACTCTGGTTGATTTTGGGTCATCAAACAACTATGCTGTATTTTCTTAAATAGAATAGAAAATAGAAAACATTATATATTAAGAAATTGTAGTCAATTCATTCATAATAGACCGTTCATTGAACTGCAATGTTTGTTTTCATTATCGTGGCATCAGCTCACCAGACGTTATTTAGCGATTTTGCAACATATCACATCATATAGTTTAAAAACGATGATGTTGGCGAAGAAGAGTATGATAATACTAAGAAGTACACAAAGATCCATGCAAATTCTCTTGGTTGATGTTAGTCTCCGTGAAAAATTCCTCATAAAAAAATTAGACAAAAAACACAAAATAAGGGACATAACGAGAACGTATTCAAAATGAATCGGCGATGGGATGGACACGTAGCTTGTCAGCTACCGGATCCTAATGGTTTAAGTTAAGCTGTGGCTGCAGATTCTAGGACCACTACTAGGAAGCATAAACAGGGGTTGAGATGATCAAAAATGAAGAGAGAGAAGCTCAAAGATGGGTCCATCGAAAACAATGGCCTATATTTCGAAGAAAAACGTCCAGGTATAATTTTTTTTGACAGTAAATAACTAAGAACCACAAACACACGAACACGTTCGTAAATTTAACTGGTATCGGCTATCTATATATGATGGAAATCATTTTAAATAAATAAACAAAGATAAATATTTTTAATTATTATTAATGATTAAAAATTTCCACTATATTTACAACGGTATGTGTAACAATTGGTTCGAAACACGGTGTCTTTTTCAAATAGAATTCGTTAGCATAATGAGAATTATTGCGTTGTTCATTGTAACTTCTTTTCTGTTCGGTGAGCTTAGTAGAGAAATATCTACCTATTTGTGGACACGATCCGTACTCAATTAAATATATTCCGGATTTATATGGTATATTTCTTTGACTTTTATTGTTTTTAATGAGGTGTTCAAGACTATTGTTTGTTTTAGAAGCAATATTTATATTGTTTGTTTTGGATAAATGTTTCTCCACTAATTTGGTAGCTTTTCCCGTTTATGTAATTGTTTTGTACGCTGCATTCTTGATATTATTGACCGGATATATTAAATTAAAGGTTTTATTATAACTATTTTTATTAAGTAATTTTATTTATAATATTTGGGTCGTATCCGTTATTTATTACGATCTGACGACATCCAATTCTTTATTATAATTATCTATTGACATGGGGATATTTAATAATCTATGTATAAATGAGTTAAATGCTGCTATCTATGCCATTGTGAATAAGGATAACAAGATTTATTGTGTATAACTAAATATGTATGTGATGGTTTATGAAAAATTGCAAAATCATGTTTATAACATTTTCTAGTAATTGTTAAGTTTAAAAAGTTAATACTATTATGTTGCTCTTCTTCAGCTGTGAATTTAATATTCTTATGTAAATAATTTATGTGAGTTACGTATTGACTTAATTGTCTATCAGAACCTGTAAAACAAATTAGAATATTAACAACAAATCTGTACCAGTAAAGTGATTATTTAAACAACTGATTAATTTATCTTATTTTCTAAGTTGTTTATAAAAATTTCCGCCAGTAAAGGACTTAAAGGGTTTCCCATTATCAAACCGCCAATAGAAACGTAAAATGAATTATCAAATTCAACATAATTCTGATCCACCGTAATTGGCAGCAGTTTTAAAATTTCTTGTGTCATTACTGAATTAGTTTTATTTTTAAAAAGTAATTTATCAACTAATTCTATTACTTCCTTTGTTGATATTACCCTGGAATAAATTTTGGACATTGAATGAAATTAGTTTGAATTTTTTGGGTAAATTAATACTTTTTATGTTATTGATATCAAGAATGCGGCGTACAAAACAAATAAATAAACGGGAAAAGTTACCAAATTAGTGTCTAGGTATTTACCCAAAACAAACAATATAAATATTGCTATTGAAACAAACAATAACACTGGGAAACAATTTGAAAAATAATTTCTGTTGAATTCGATATTTAAGCTGTTTTATACGTAAATTGACATGCTAATTCCAAAACTTTATTTAGTTTTTTCTATCACGTCAAGTTTTTTCTCTACAGTTGTTGCGCATACGACTAAGCTTGGCGAATAACAGAAGTCACTATTGCTCTCCTACCGGCGAACCTTCTTCGACCTAGGAGTGGGGGCGTGAGTGACGTTGCGTCATCCAAAACTAGTTCGGTCAGTTACGCATGAGATGCTAAAGAACGCGGGTCTGTGTCGTTCTGATATAGTGAAGTCAAAGTATACATACACAACTACAGATTTTCGTTATGTCTGCCTCTGGTAGTTCTCGTCGTAAGTGCTTAAACAGCCCTGATTCATTTTGTTATATATGTGGCAGTTTTACCATACCCATTGAACGGACTAATATTAATACATTTGTCAAGCAAGCCTATTTTGCTTATTTTAAAGTGAAAAGAGGTGACCAAGATAAATCATGGGCCCCTCATAAAGTGTGCAAGCAGTATGTAGAGAGTTTACGAATGTAGAGTGTAGAGTGGACGAAGAGAACACGTAATAAACTTTCGTTTGGTATACCAATGGTTTGGCGAGAGCCCAAAGATCACTTAAGTGATTGCTACTTTTGCATAGTGAAAACATCAGGATTCATCAAGAAAAACAAACATAAAATTGAGTACCCTAGTTTACCGTCAGCTATACGCCCTGTGCCTCATTCAGCTGAAATTCCAGTGCCAGTTTTTCAAGAATTAACTCCTTTAGAAATACAAGAATGTGAATCAAGTGAAGATCGAAGTGATTCCACCGACGAAGAATTCAAAGTTTCCAATGATTCTTTTCGTAAAGGATTCAATCAACATGAATTAAACGATTTAGCACAAGATTTGGGACTATCCAAAAAAAGCATCGGAATTATAAGCATCAAGACTGTACGAAAAAAATTTGCTTGACAAAGGAGCTAAACTCACTTACTATTGATCCAGAGAAAGTGAATTTAGGCAGTACTTCAGAAATAATGACGGATTTGTATATTTCCAGAACGTAAAAGGTGTAATGAAAGAATTGGCCATTTCTAACTATAACGCAACTGAATGGCGATTGTTTATAGATAGCTCAAAGTGTAGCTTGAAGTGTCTTCTCCTACATAATGGAAATTTATATGGTTCAGTCCCAATAGGTCATTCAGTTTCTTTGCGTGAAGAATATGGCGACATAAAGAAAGTCATTGACTTGTTGCAATATAACATGCACCAATGGATCATCTGTGTTGACCTTAAAATGGTCTGTTTCATTCTTGGCCAGCAACGTGGGTATATCAAGTATCCTTGTTTTTTGTGCATGTGGGACAGCAGAGCTCGTGAGAAGCATCTGACCTAAGACCTGGTGATCCAAAAAAAAACATTGTATTTCCGCCTTTGCATATAAAACTACGTCTCATGAAGCAATTTGTTAAGGCTTTGGCAAATGAAGGAGACTGCATTAAGTATATCATTTCAGTATTCCCTAGCCTGTCATATGAAAAGATAAAGGCTGGTGTGTTTGATGGTCCACAGATTCGGCAACTCATTAAAAATGAAAATTTCACTGAAACATTGACCGAACATGAAAGGAATTCTTGGTTGGCTTTTAAAAATATTGTTAAAGAAATTGTTCAACAACTCTTGGAGAGCTTTAAAAAGCTTGGTTGCAACATGAGCATCAAACTGCATTTCTTACATAGCCATCTTGCTAACTTCCCAGAAAATCTTGGTGCCGTTAGTGATGAACAGGGCGAGCGATTCCACCAAGATCTAAAGGTTATGGAAGCGCGGTATCAAGGTAGATGGGATGTCAGTATGATGGCTGACTACTGTTGGAGCATCAAGCGAGAATGTCCACAAACTGTACACTTCAGGAAAAGCTATAAGAAGAAATTTTTACCATAATATATTTTATTTATTTTTTGTATAAACACAATTTAACTTAAATATTCTAATCTGTTTGGTCAGATCTCACCTTATTTCCTTTCGAATGTACACTTTTACGGTAAAATGAGGGGTATGCTGTAGCTTAAGAACTTGACGTAATAGAGAAAAACTGTGAATATTTTTGAATTCAGAGAAGAAAAATTAGTCAAAAACAAGTCACAGATCCAAGTCGACAAAATTGTTGTTCCGCAGTGTAATTTTAGACGTCTCATTAAAAACAATAACAGTTAAAGAAATAAACTCTATAAATCAGGAGTTTATTTAATTGTGTGCTGGTCGTGTTTAAATATCTATGTTGGAAGATCTTTCTCTACTACTATTCTACTTAACAAAATTAAATTTTTTAGAGAGCTTAGAAATGAATAAAAGGAAAATTTTGGATATTTTGCTGAATGACCGGCTAGACTTGTATGTTCACCGTTATTAAACTTATATTGCTCTCCTGAATGTTCTTAAAAATGGATTTCCCCACTGTCAAGTTTTATGGTATTATTAGGTCGATGGACAGTTTAGGTTGTAATTATTTTTCTCACTGTTAGTTTAATATAGTTTGTATTTGAAGAAAGGCACTGTGTGTCAAAACAATTTTAATACAGCAATTTACATGGACATTTTCAGATATTAATCTTTGCTTATTTATTTCAAATATTTTCGTTTCACTTTTGTAGTTAACAGAGTGACAAATATAATTTTATAAGAAATTAGGGATAATTATGAGTGAGAATTTTGAAGAAAACACTCAGACTTTGTTTTGTTAAAAGACCTCAGCGTGCTTCCAAAATGTTCGTCGAATTTTGTCAATTTATTGCTTGGTTTCCCACGGCGAAAACTGAAAATTCGTTTAATTAAAGCGTATGAGGATCAAAAGGAGATGGAAGCAGGCTGTAAATTACAGATTGTATATCAAAAGCGATAATAATGGGGTAAAGTAATTTAGTCTGATAGGGTGAGCTTAATCGGTCATTTTGGAGGGTGCGACATATTTTAAAAGGTGATACGCTAATGAACATTCAATCTAAAAAACAAACGATGATTTCAAGAAGTAAACTAACTGGTTAGAGAATAGGCGCACTCAAATTAATAGTAGCGGAACTCAGAATAAAACAAACATGACATTGTTTTGTTTCATTTCTACTTATACAGGGTATTTCATAACTTATCGATCGTAGAGTCAGTGTTGATAGTAGACATCGAAATAAGAGGATTTAGTCAATAAATGTGTTGGCAAATGTTAGTTATTAAAAAAGATACAGGGTGTTGAAAGTGAAACTAAATTTTCGAAAAATTGAGATAATTTAAAAATTGTTGAAGATGTCAGGATCAAAATCGGGGTATTTGGGTTTTGACAATGACAAAATTTGACAAGGTAACAAACCCGAATTTGGTACTAGTTTGAGCCTCCTTCCTAGAGGGAGCTTGCTACCTACTTTGTGAGGAACTAACTCATAGTTTTACCCTATAAAGTTAGGAATATTTTGACTTCAAAGTAGAGGAGAGTCATAATTTCCAAGTAATAAACCTAATCTTGGTCAATCCTGATATCTCACTCCATTTGCGAGATATCCGTGATCGAATATTCCATTGCACATCTTGTCGATATCGAAAAATCTGCAGTTCACAAACTGTGCCTTGAAGATATCAAAAATACAATGAACTTTATTTAAAATAACAGTTTTTTGAAATTTACTTCAATAGGTGTTGAAAGTGTCCACCGTTTACCTCAATACACTTTCGCAGGCTCTTTGTTAAGTGGCGCCTCATATTTGAGAATATATTTTCTTCATTTCTAATAATATTGGCCGCTTGTTGAATTTTTTGTAAAAGTTCGTCTCGTGTATTGATTTCATCATGATAAATTAAATACTTCACATGATCTCACAAATAAAAGTCTAACGGATTAATGTTTGGGCTACGAGGTGGCCAAGGAAACTCATCACCGCGTCCAATCCATCGATGTGGAAAACGTTGATATAAATGATTTCGCACTGCAACAATAAAATGTGGTGGCGCCCCATCTTGCATGAATCACATGTCTTGTCTTAAGTCAGGGGTATATCGTCCAAAAGGTCTAAAAAAAAATCATTTTCTAAAAAAATACACATATTGATCTCTATTCTGTCTTTGCGGAAACTCAAATGATAGGTCTACTAAAACTCTCTTGATACGTGTGGATTTTCCTGACGTAATAATGATTATTTCGTCAGTTAAAGATTCTGCGTCTGGTAAAAGTTGTCTCGTCAGTAAACAATATGTTTTTCAGGAATATGGGGTCTTCGTTTTGTTTATGTAGTAGACTTTGACAACATTCTGATCTAGTTGACAAATCTTGTGGCAATAAATTTTGAACAGGCGAAAAATGGTAGGGAAACAATTTTTCTTTATGGAAAACTCTTGAAACGGTAGATTTGCTTATTTCTCTAGATACCGCCAAACGCCTAGTGCTTAATTCAGGAATTTCCGCGATACTAACCAAAATATTCTCTTCTCTTTTCTTGTTCTACTGTTATACCATCAGAATTCTTGTAATAAAACGAACCTATTTCGCCAAAAGTTTTTCTGGGATGATTCTGGTTGGGTAGAGCTCTTCATACTTTCTAACTGCAGCACGACTATTGTAATTTACTTGTGCATGAACGCAGATCATATCCCTTAAATCAATGAGGAAACTAATTTAAGTCTAGGCATTTTATATAAATTATTTAATACCAACTCAAGATTGGAGAAACTTGGTTCCACCTATGTTTAATGGGAGAGATAGAAAGCAATGACAGTTTTCATCGAGACGTAATAAGTTGTATACAACATTCAAGGTACAAAATGTGCAATGAAATATTCGAACACGAACGGCGCAAACGAACCCGCAAACAGCTTGAGAATCGATATTGACCAAGGGAACCTTTTTTACGTGGAAATTATGACTCTGCTCTATTTTGAAGTCAAAATATTCCCAGCTTTATAGGGTATAAAAAATATGAGTGAGTTAATTCTTCACAAAGTAGGTCGCAAGCGTTTAGGCTCAAGCTAGTACCAAATTCGGATTTGTCGCTTTGGAAAACTTAACTACCCCAATTTTAAACTTGATATTTTCAACCGTATTTAAATTGTCTCAAATTTTCGAAAATTTAGTTTCACCTCCAACACTCTGTATCTTTTTAATGATTAATAACATTTACCAACACATTTATTGACTAAATCAACTTATTTTCATCTCTACTATCACCAGTTGCTCTATGGCAGATAAGTTAAAAGACACCCTATATATATATATATATATATATATATATATATATATATATATATATATATATATATATATATATATATATATATATATATATATATATATATATATATATGGAAAGTTACTTTAAAATACCCAATACAAAGAATAACTCAAAGATTTTTAATATATTTTTTGTAAGGCTAATGAGCAAATGAAAGCAGAAATTGTTATAAAAAGTAAGGTTAGGTATGATCCAGAGCACCCGCCAAGACAGTAGTTAATAAAATGCCTATAGAGATGTATACTTCTTTTTATATCATCTTTGAATATTGTAGGCTAATAAATCGTGAAAACTTAAATTGAAATCAATAAATCAAAAAAATTAATTTATGGAAAAATAAAAAAAGAAGAAATTCATCATTGCCCTTTTGATGATCGAATGTTACAACAAATATTTCCATCAGCGGTAGAAAATTTATCTAAATCATTCCGGTTTGTTTGATATATCATTTGACATTTTCAAATGTTGTTCGCTTCGAATTAAGTTTAGCTTAAAAAAGAGTCAAGTCGTGTCCAATAAATTTATCAAGGACAGAAGAATTTTTATTTTCTGGAAGGATTTGGATGTGGTGGATTACTAAGTTATATCTTGGGCAGATGATTTCAATAGAGGGGGATACCGTTCAGGAAGTGGAACCCCGTGTTAAATCTGGTTGGCAGACTCAACATGGCAGATGGAAAAATGTATGCATAGCATTACAAGGCGAGTATTACAAAGCTTTGCATATGAATCAAAGAATAAAAGAAAATATGTAACATCATTGGAAGGTGGATGACGCAAATTGCATTTGCTGGATACCGTTTGATTACAAACGTCTACGAAGAAACCACGATGGACTGATCTAGGACAGCTCTGGACCGCACGAGTTGGCAATATGCTGAATAGACCTTCTTCCAGCACAGATAAACAATGGCTGAGTAATGTTTCGGTTGTCGAATTGGTTGGTCCCTGTTGGCAGCTTACAAACGTTTCGCTAAAATCTCATTTGGCATCGTCGGTGCTTACTTTCGCGAGGTTCGTGACATTCTGACTTCAGTATGTTCCAGACTATAACCAGACAGTAAATACCGAAGCCACCGATGCCAAATGAAATTTTGCCGAAACTTCAGCAAGCTTCCGACAGGGATCAATTGGACAACCGGATGTACTCCCGGAAATAACCTAGAACATGTTTTTCCATCCGTGAAACAGTACGCACAAACATATATATATATATATATATATATATATATATATATATATATATATATATATATATATATATATATATAATACATTTGATATATTTTGAAAAATTATAACATAGCATTATCAGAAATTCGAAGCTGAATATCCAAAAAAATATGATTAATGAGAAGTTGAAAGTGAGAAGTTTAAGCGATGAAATTAGATATTTAGCTTCAAAAATTGTATTTTAATAAATTGTAGATTCTTTTTAAAAGCTGTGTTTGGTGTTAAAAATCTAAAAGAAAAGCAAACAACAACTCGACATAGGATGGTGTTCTTTCACTGCTTCATTAGTTTTCAACGACAAAATAGAATTTTTAAATGTGATGGAATACAATCAAAAAAATTATTCTTATCAATTTCTTTAAAATTAAGTTCTTGTTAGATTTGAAGGTTCAAGAAACGTATTTAACGAAGATTTGATCTTCTTTCTTTCTTTCTTTTTAACAAGCCACTATGAAAGAAATTATAAAACACGATCTATTGGAGAATGCTTTGTGTAATTATAAAGCTGTAAAAAGGACTATATAATTCAAATTATGGTAAGTACTATTAAAAATATTAAACTAAATTATCAACACCCCATTATGGTTTGGCAGATAGTATTCATTGTACAGTTAAAATATTCTGCTGTATTTATTTGTCGTTGGTCATAAAAAAATGTATGTTAACATTTTTTAGTAGTATTTTCTTTTGCACAAAGATAAAACAGTGGCAGATGCACATAAAAGATCTATGTTGTGAATTGAAATATTCAAAAAGAAGGAAAATTCTTCTGTGCTCCACGTAAAAATATTGTCCATTCGTTCAGCTGTCACAAAAAACATCAGCAAGTTTCCCGAATCTACAGGTGCTTTCCGAATGTTCAGCTTGAGCTCCACTGACGATGGCTTCAGGCCAGAAATCGGCCTGGAGAGATATTTGCTGACGTTTTGGGTGACGACTGAAAGAATTGACAAATTTTGGGCGGAGCATGAAGGAATTTTCCATGTTTTTGAATATTTGAAAATATATTCACATTCAGAATACAAGAAACGTATACAATTTTTGCCCGTCTACCGTCATATCGTTGTTTGAGATTGCAAAAAATATGGCTAAGTAAACGGTTTAGAAATTTGCTTTTTATCATGTTGAGAGGTATTTTTCGTTTGCTGCTAACCGAAGTAGTATTATTAAGAGTGCTAATATACCACAAGTTCGTGCATCAGATCGTTCCATGCATTTATCTGAATTTCAAAATAGTTAAGACAATTAAACCTTGCTGATTTTATCATTGTGAGGACATATGACAGATGCTCCTGAATTATGGCTGTGTCATAAAAATCAAATAAAAAAATTCTCAGTGGGGTGAACTGTTTTTCAACAGAGGTTCTCGGCGGGAGAAGACGACCATCCTCAAGAAAAGTATATATTATATTGTTTACTGACCTTAAAGGAAAGTAGGCAAGGTCGGAAACTTCATTACAAAGATTCTTTCTATGAGGCATTAGTGTTGAACAGAAGCCAAATGAGAGCATTATTTTATCAGTATCAAGGTTCGATACTTGAAATACATACATCCCGCCTCCTGGCTAGTTCTAATGTCCGGAATGTAGTCGCGTCATCTCATCTAGAATAGGTTTATTCAGCCATGTTTATTTTTTTGTTCTTTTTTGGGATTTTCGGCTAATTATTAATAAATTAACATTTTTTTATTGTTTTGTTAACGTTTCGATTTATTTATAAAACCATCTTCAGAACAATTCTACAATATATATCACTTATATAAACAATGCAAATTTATATTTCAAATTTTTTTAAATGAAATATGAAATTTTTTGTCTAATTTTCAATTGACACATTTTTGACTTTGACATATTTTACAAAGTTGTTATTACATTTATATTTAGGAGCCACATTAGCTGTGGTGTCTAAGGCGGCAGCCATATGTTACAGCAGTTAATGTGGAGCGGGTTCGAATCCCGTACTAGGCAAAAAAAAGTTTTTCTAAAATTCTTGTGAATGTTTCTAGGTAAAAGTGTAAAATCTGACAAGGAATCACCCCTCAGTCACGCCAGTTCGAGGCTGGGTAAGGCCGGATGCCTTCTGAGCGGTTTTCTACGTTGGTCACTCGCCAGTCGGTAGGCTTCTTGAGATACTGTCGGTTAAGCACAAAACCAAGGGTTGATAGCCTGAGGAGGGTGCTGACCGGGGTTTTCGGTAGCTGATGACCGTGGTTCGGAGCCCACGTTAAGCTGTAGGTCCAGTCGCTAAATAGCCTTCTCAGTTGCTTCTAACCCCAAAACTTTACTTTTACATTTATATTTTTTATCTTTTAATTATAACCTAATAATTTCGAATTTTTTACTTGTAATGGTATTAGATGCAAAAAAATATTAATAAAAATTTATTATTTAAAGATGTCATTATATACACAACTTAAATTATCAGCATCATTTCTAAAATTAATGGTATTAAATTTTTTTATATAAATCATTTCTTTTACATTTTCTTTTTTATATTGTTTTTCAGATTCTAAAATTCTTAGGTTATTAAAATTACAGTAGTGGTGGCATGTTTTGAAAGGACAGTTACGTTTGGACTAGGACTTCCAATACATTTTTATGTTCATTTATTCTGTATATATATATATATATATATATATATATATATATATATATATATATATATATATATATATATATATATATATATATATATATATACACTTAATATTTTCACGAAATTGTGTATCCATCAACAGGATGAATTTTTTTTCAGTTGTGAATGTTTTCACAACATACGAATTAACAAAATCTTGGTACTATTGCATTCGACCCTCAATAATATGGCATTCAAATTGGATAAAACTTTATTATTTACAAAAATACCATTTCTGTCAGATAAAGTCCAAGGGTTATATCGAATAATTGAGACTGAACCGATCAAATTCAAAATCGAATAATGGCGGGGCAGAAAATTTTCCTCAGGGGCAATTTCAAAACTTCGATAGACAATCGCAGTAATTCGATTCTTCGGCATTTTTGTTCCAGTTTTTCTTTTCTGGAAATCTGATCGCTGGTTTTAAGGCAGTTTTTCTTTGTGTAGTCTTTTTGATAAACTTATACTGGGTCAAACGTTAAGGTCAATAACTATTTACAAATTTGAAAGCAACATTTTTATGTCTGACCTATTTCAGAAATATTACACTGCACAATAAAAGAATTGTAGTTGTATCGAATACTGATTGAAAATCTGATTTGAGTTTTTTTCGTTTCAAAATTCCTCAAGAAGTTTTAGGAAATTACAGACACCAATTTGTGTGTTGTGCAGTGTCATCTTTAATACCCCCCGTCACCATAAAAATATATATTAATGGCTCTATTTTATTTTTTAACATTATCATACCTAATTTATGGCAAATAATTAACGATTCCCTCATTTCCGTTCGTTTGATTCTCGTAAAATATGCACCCTTTTCCTACAGAGCTAAAATTGACTTCCAAATGAGAACATAGAGAACACTGCCCAGAAAAATTAATAGAAAATGCATATTAAACATGATTTTTTTCCGTTTGCTGGTGAGGTTTTCATTTTCTTTTTAATTTGCTAAAGGTTTTTCAATTAATTTACTCGTTTTTAAATTAAACGTTTAGGTTGACGAATGAATTTGTGAGCTCAGCCAAAGATATGTTCTTCAGGATGGCGGTCGACGCTTTAATGTCGGCATAACGATATCCTTTTATCGGCAAATTAAATTTTTCGAAGAGGTAGAAGTCGCAGGAAGCCAAATCAGGCGAGTATGGTGAATAATTGATGATGAACATGCTATTTTTGGTAAAAAAATCAGTGATGAGCGTCGTGTGATAAGACTGCGCATTATCGTGTAATAAGTACCAGCTGCCTTATTGACGGTATTGCGACCGCACACGACGAATTCGCCCCAAAGACGCTTCTTAACACCAAGATAAAACAAAGCATTTATCTTTTGATCAGGTGGAACAAATTAAAACGAAATTTGATTCTTGATTTTTCGAGACGGCTTTTCTTCGGATTTGGTTCGCTCGGCTGCTTCCATTCGGCACTTTGACGCTTGATTTCTGGATCATATTGAAAACACCACGTGTCGCCAGCAGTAAAAATGCTGTACTTGAAGTGTTCGTCCTTGTTCGTCTCTCTAATCAAGTCCTTGTTGGATTCGGAGCAATTTTTGATCTTGTGGAACAAAGTATGCATAAGCCTGCCTGAATCATCGACTAAAATGCTATGAATTGAATCTTTGGACATGTTCAATTCCATTTCCATGTATCCGAACGAAGGTTTTGGTTGATTTTTGATAAATTCACGTACAATTTCAACGTTACTTTGAATAACTACGGATTTTTTCCGACCAGGATGTTCGTCGTCCTAGATGTCCTCACGACTTTCTTTGAACCGTTTAAACCACTCGTGGACCTTGCCACGGGATAAACAATCCTCACCATACACTTGCTTTATTCATTAAAATATTTCAGTAAATATGTTACAAAGTTTAAAACAAAAATTAATAGTTCATTTTTCGACCGATGCTCGACACACTGACACTTCTTGCGTCACACTTTAACTTGGCTTTTCACGATCCAAATGTCATGAAATTTGCATCTTTCCAAGCTTCGTCAGAACATGGCGTCGAAGAAGATTACGTGTTACACTTCTTTTTCGCTATTGTTTTCTTAAAAAGTGAATATATTTTAGCAATAAATTATTGGCTATTATTAACAAATATAATGCGTACTTTCTAAAACTCTTATTCGATCTGTATAGTAAAAGATTGTGGGTAAAGAATGATTTATTTGTAGACTTTGGAGAGTAATGAACTTATTTTCTACCTTTCCCTTGTATTTCGCGAAATTATTTGTCAATAGGAGCTTATTGCAAACAACAGGTGGTTTGAAGATTTCAAGTTTGGAGAATATGTTGGGTTTAGAAAAACTTGAAATCTAAATTTCAACAGTGTTTCCTTTACATGTTTTGCAATATATAGGAATTACTAGAGCGTAAAAGATGTATTTGCATTTCATTCTTTTTTATGTTTAAGCCGATATCAACATTTTGTTCGAATTAATAAACATTCCTTCTTCAGTATTAATAAGAAAATAATTTTTAATAAAAAACTAAAATGGGTGAAATAAGATGCAAAATTAGGGCAATTTTATGACATTGTTTTAAAAAAAGCTTCAAAGCTCCTCTCCTCTCGTAAGATTTGCGGGATAGAGGGGGAATGAGCCGTACCAACCTGCACCGGTTAACTCTTTGTTCAAAAACTTCCGGGAGGGAGACATGAGTCTTGAAGATAGGGGAAGGTCAGGTCATTCTCGGTGTCTCGATGGCAACGCTATAAGAGCAGACTCACCATGGTACCGAAGAAGAATAGAGATAAATTCATCAAAAACCACGGCCTATATTTCGAGGAATTTACCTCCAAGTTTAAATCTTTTAAACAGAAAATATCTACGTACATCAAGAATACAAATACTTTTGATACATCCTGTTGTGGTAGGCATAAGAGTACATAGGACATACATTTAACAATTTCGGGAATTGTTTGAGTGTTCACATTTACTTTCGGATTTTCTTTTAATACCTTGAGAATGGCATATCTGTTTGAATTATTCAATACTCCCTACCGTACCCATTGTCTTACTTCACGGACCCATTATTGCAGAAAATGCATTACTCCCTATCGAGTGAGGAAAGGCAAGAAGCCAACACTTACACAACCATAAAAAAAAAGAAATCGCAATTAGAAACAAAGAAACGAATACATACTTCATAGGTTTCAAATTACGTTAGGTTTTTCTGAAATCACCGTCACCGACATGCTGGTGACGTGTTGCGCCAGACTGGCGACGTCAATTGTGCTTTAAATGTGTTTTAAATTAAATTGTGTTTTAGATAATCATTATTTTAATTGTTTAATTGTAGAATCACTGTGCAGTACAAGAGTGAGTACTTAATATGCTAAAATTTTTATTATTTATTATTTATTAAAAACAAAGCATTTATTTTCGAATATTTCCAATCTTCATACCATATTTAAATGAATTTATTGAAATTAATTGAATTTTAAAAATTCAAAATAAACACAGTTATTCCAAAGTTTCAAATTTTCACTTCTGTCGGCAGTCCCCTTCTGACTGCCTACCTTTTTTCTTATTATAAATACGTACCAGCCATTACGATGAAAATGAGAGTTAGATGTAAATCTAGTACAATTGTCTATAAAAGAATTGTTTTTTTTCTTGTAAAAATTTTATTTCAAATCAAGACCAGAATTTTGTTGTGGATTTTCGTTTGGAACACCCTTATTTTCTAAAATCGCGCTTCTAAACGATAATGATTCTTGCATCATCTCAAGTTTGATACTG
This sequence comes from Cosmopolites sordidus, assembly GCA_031761425.1. Lineage (NCBI taxonomy): Eukaryota > Metazoa > Arthropoda > Insecta > Coleoptera > Curculionidae > Cosmopolites > Cosmopolites sordidus. The sequence continues at coordinate 36,486 of JARFXV010001286.1, forward strand.
CAACGACCAAGTTCCCCAAGATAACCGCAGCTTAAACTTCTTTGACGCTCTTAGCTAACTTCCTGGAGCTATAAAACTTTAGTCTTACGCGGAGAGAACCAATATTGCAAAGTTAATTTGCCAAAATGTATCTCAGTGTAATGAATAATCGATACGTTAGTAATATTCAAGCACAAAATTACGGGGAATAGTATGTTATCAGTATGGTTCTGAGAATTGTACGTAGAGGGTGTTTAAACAAAATCTACAAGATGTGAATTGCACTTTGTTTCTGTTCTGTCAAACTGTAGAGTGCACGCGCGGGCTGCATATGTAGCCCCAGGCGTGAGATACTGTCGCCTCTTTCTTGAAAACTTCATGTTAAAGTGCTATTAAAGGGCTATTAAAGTGCTATTAAAAAACATGTAGCCCTAGCGATCGTTAGAGAAAATTTTTGAATAAGTGAACTAATCAGGTTTATTGGTAAATATATTAGTATGCTTATAATGTGCATATGTCATTCTATAGTAAGTTTTGCAGGTCATTCTATAGTACAAGGGTCGCTAACCCATCGATCGCGAGCTACCTGTAGCTGGTGTAGACAATTTTGGTAGGCTATAAGCAATCCGCAGACGTAAAAACTCAATGTAAAAACTTGAGGGATCATCAATCAGAGAAATCAATCAGAGGGATCATCAATTAGAGGGATCATCAATGTAAAAACTATAGAGGGATCACACTAACAAGTTTACCTGGATAAATATTTACCATAATAATAGAGCGTAGGCTGGGAGAAAAATTAGAAACAATATTTGAGATCACAACACAAGATCTGATTTTTATAATTAGAAAATTTATATTTATAATAAGACAACTAGGAGAAAAATTGTTAAGAAAAGAAACCGAAAAACATATTTGTTTCATTAATCTGAAAAATACATTTGCTAGAGTAAAAGGAAAGGATATCTGAAAAAGTCTAAAGAGAAGAGGAGTAGAAGAGCGAGTAATATAAATTATCAAGGACTTATGTAATAACAACAAGAATTACTGTTCGATGATTATATGGACCTAATAGCAGATTTTGAAGAAAAACTACGCCATAATTTAGCAATATATAACAAAGAGCAAAGCAATAATAAATAAATATCAACAAAAGCAAAGCAATGGTAATTGCAGGCACAAAAATAAAACAAAAAATTGTACTTGATGGGAAGGAAACGGAGCAAGTCAAAAATTATAAGTATTTAGGCACTATAATAGAAGATAATGGAAAAATGGACGGTGAAATGAACGAAAAAATGAGAAAAGCAACACCTATAAACACCCTAAGGAAAAAGATAGATACCGAAAGAGGTAAAAGCACAGGTGTATCAGAAAGTAATGAGACCATCAGTGCTATATGCAGCGAATCTTGGACCGTAACAAAGACAGACAAAAGTAGAATTATAGCTGAAGAAATGAGATTCCTACGCAAAATAGAGAAACGTACAAGAAGGAATAGAGTGAGAAATACCACAGTTGCAGCGTTCACAAATTATTGATCGCTACTGGTAGGTTTATTTCAGCCAAATTTTTAATTGAAAGAGCTCCTGTATCGTTAGGACAAGGCCAAGACATTCTAACTCCAAATCTCCAGGTGAGCGGACGTTTTCGCGCCTTACCCTTCCGACCGAGGTACGTAGGTTTGCTGGCCTTATTTTTTTTTGATATTCTTGTAGAGGGTTTTAAGACCCGGCAGTAGAAAATCCGCTCAACAGAGACCAGGCCATTGAAAGACCACCTATTTCAGAGCCCGACCATTGTGGAAACCTTACTCTTTTTGGGGCCACATGGCACAGTAACCGGTTAGTCAGACCAAGATTATTTCGGGACCCCCGCATAGGGATACCGGATGGTCCGTAGTCGTACTCAGGGTTTTTGGACACCCAGTACGGGATAGGCAAGAAGAGGAACATCAGGAAATAAGGTCACACAAGCACATTTTTCATGTACCGATAAATATCACAGTTACCATTTATTTTTTTTACAAATATATTTTTATTATATTTTCATATACAGATAAAGATCGTAGTTACCATTTGTTTTAAATTATCTATTTGCCGTTTGACCATATTTGATTACCCCTGAGTATCTAGTAAACAGTTTTATTTAAGATAGACCCCTTCCCGGTTCCAGGATCTTTTCCAAATATCAGATATATGAAGTAACCGAGGACAATTGGTTACGCAGTTTCATTCTGTCCTGGACCTTCTTCCCGGTGCTCCCGGCGAACAGCTGTCGTCGCTGTGATCTATATATTTTTTATTTTGTTCTCAAAAGGAAAAATATAAGGTCACACAGTAATGAAACAACTGGAAACGAAACCAACAGAAATAGACATAGAAGAAAGACAACTGAGCTAGGAAACATCCACAGAATGAATGGAGATTAAGTAAATTGTAGTAATTGTTCTAAATATTCCTATGTCCATACAGATTTTCTGTATATTTCTCTTATTTTCCATGCTCTTATCAACACTATCACAACAGTACTCATACAGGCTAATATGTACTCATGAAATTACACGGTTAACAGAAGGAATTTACAAAATAAAATGTTTTTAATGTTTTTATAAAACCGTCCTTACTGAATTTTCCAGAAATGTTGAATGATACTGATGCAAATATGTGGACCGGAAAGAAGCATGCATCTTACTCTGCGCTTTGATGTATGCGCTGACGCATGTAATAACGCAAGTTGAAAGGTGCGTTGAAATGCTTGTTGAGAGAAAAAGTTGAACATATATGGATATACTAATAAAAATATGCTAACAGTATATATTTGGCCAGAGCTGATAAATGTGGATATAAACAGTGTTTTCTTTCAATAAATGATTTATTCCAAGAAAAGTTTCCTGGACGCATTGTTTCGCTAAATGGTAATGTCAACTGGCCACCAAGAGCATGCGATTGCACGCCCTTGGATTATTTTTTGTGGGGTTGTGTTAAACATCTGGTTTACAGAAATAAACCCCGAACAATTGTTGATCTTAAATGAAACATTGACGCCACCATGTGATATGTGTCAAGGAAAAACATAGGTTGGGAAAAAAATGTATTCCACCAGTCGAAACCGAGGGAGACATTTGACCGAGATTATTTTAAAAGCATAATGCCCATAATTTGTTGTTCAAGATAGAATAAAAGTTACTGCTTTATCATTTGTACTTATCATTGTGTCTCATTTTCAAGTTCTGTCATTCTTATTGGACAACCTTTTAGATGGAATCTTTGCAACGTCTGTTAAATGAAATGAATAATGTAACTAGTCCCCATCTCTCCACCCCCTACGATATCTATCTCTCTCTCTCTCCCTTCTACAATCTATCCTAATCTTTGCACACTCAAGTTCTAGGTTGTGACATTTCAAGAAAGGGAAAGATGAAATGGCCAACAAGATTATGTGATATGGCACTTTTAGAATATTGCTAATAGTGCAATTTTAGAATTCATTGATTGGTCAAACAATCAATAACACTGACTCACAATGTAAATGTTTCGGACCCAAAAATAACTGATTCTTATCTATTTCCACCGGCTGAATTAAAAATCACCATAAAAATGACCGATTGGCTCTTGCTTTGGAGATACGGTGACATGTAATTTTCTATAGTCTACATTTTCGGTTTGGAGGAAATTTTTCTTTTCGGGAGTTGTCACAGCTGTTTGTAGGCTATAAACCTAATTATTGTTACTGTGACTGTGAGTTTTATTATTATAATATTGTAATTAGTGCAGAATTTCTGGTTTTGAAATGCTGTTGAAGTGTAAAATTTGTTAAATCAAAAAGGCTTGAAAATGTGTCAATTTAGTAAATAATTTTTGTTATTTTTGTGGTGAAATAACACTTTCGCCATAGAAACACAATCTGACGCCTATTGTCAAGATTGCCTATCACCATTATTTTGATATGGCGGCAGGGGACCAGGATAAATCATGGTTCTACATATATGTGGCAACTCTTGTTCCGTTATACTGCGAGAATGATTGAAGAATAAAAAACAATCTATGGCTTTTGCTGTGCCTACAGACCATACAGATGATTGATAAGTTTGCTTGACTCCACTTATAAAGGCAGAATTGTCAATGAAGAAAAGAGGAACAGTTTAAAATTCGAATCTTCCATCGGTTATTCGATTTATTCCACATTCAGATAGTTTACTAGTTCCTACTCCGTCCCAAAATTATAAGCTTGAACTGGAAAATAAAGACAGTGCGAACAACCCAACACTTCCCTTACAAGCCTTACACTTCCCATGACCTTGATTTTTGCCTCCTAGTTGTGGAGCTGTCAGTGATGAACATGGAGAAATATTCCATAAGCGTATTCCTGTAATGGAACAAAGATATAGAGTGGTTGGAATGAAGCAATGCTAGATTAATCTGGTCTGTGTGTAGGGATGCTCTACCTCTCTCCATCTTTCTCTACATATCCCTTCTCTCTCCATATTGATATCATATCAATATCAGTAGGGATGCTCTGGAACAGACTTACAAGAAGCAAACCAAAAGAAAACGATCTCATGAAGCCACCACATGATTCGCTTCAGACCAAACAACCTGCCAGCTATTGTCCTATCAATTTGGAACTCTTAGAATGTAACTGTTATCAAAAAAATGTCTAATGGACTATCAATGTTCTTCGCATATTTGGTTAAAATAAATCATTTTCTCTTAAGCCGTTAAAATACAATACTTCCACCTATTCTACCTGGTGTCCAGAAATGTTTATATTTAATTACTTGTCTGCTCCTAGGTGGCGCAGAACGCGCTGGTCGTGCTTAAGACAATATAAGAAGGTATTCCAATCCTACAAGGGATTATGGGAAATGTGTCAAGCGGTGGAGCCATCTTACGTGTACCCAAGGCATCAACTTAAACTTTTTATGGCGTGCCGAATTAACAGTTTGGGGTTCAACTCCTCACCATTGCTATATTTTTTTTGTTCAAAAGTTGTATTAAAATTATATTAAATTAAATAATTAGTAAAATAAAAAATGTACGTCATTCACCATACACATTTGTTTTTTAATTGAAAAAGCCTGCAATAATTTTAATTATTATAATTTATATAATAATTTATTCAGGAAATATAAAAAAAGACAGTAACATTAAAAAATCAATATACTTGTCAAAAAAGAAACATTAAATAGAATAAATTTCCGAGTGGAGTTTTAGTTGATGTTCGCATGTATGTATTTCGGGAGCTGTAAACGACGATATTCTGATTACCTGGTTGTACTATTATACAGGGTGTTTGGTGTATCGTTTGTCAAATTAAAATTGCCGATAGGAGGAGTCTTTTGCTATCTCCTCAGCCTCCATAAAGCATTATTGGGCCCACAGGTTTTTTTGTGTTAATTATTTAATTCTTTATTTGTAAAATTCCAAAAGTCAGCAAAAGTTATTGGTATAGCCGCCAAATTATTCTTTTATTTTAATGTGTAATGTTGTAGGGTTCTACGAAAATCAAAATTAGATGCAAGCGTCATCTACTTTTTTTTTATAGACTATAGAAGTAAAAATTAATTTAAAGATCAATTTTGAATTGCATATTAAAGAAAAAACTAACTATTATATATAAAAACTATTATTTAACCCTAGAGACTGAAAAATAACTTACAACTTAATAATTATCAGAAATTAATAACAGGATAATTTTAATACAATTTTTGAACAAAAAAATATAGCTATGGTGAAGATTTCAACCCCAAATTGTTAAGTCGGCATGCCATAAGAAGTTTAAATTGATGCCTTGCTACATGTGAGATGGCGCCACCGCTTGGCATGTTTTCCATAATCCCTTAAAGGATTGGAATACCTTCTGTGCAACCTTCTGTGCAACAACGTGCTTTCTATGTTCGCGCGTATAATCAAAACAACAATTCGCTTATTACGGATCGTCGTCTTTATTGAGCAGAGTATAATTTATACGACATAAACGGCATCAAGTCTTAATTTAATAAAGAAAAGGATAAAAATCTTTGAAACTACAGGGTCAAGTTTAAATTTACCGTCTACGTGTGTGACCTTGGACGATTCCAAGGTCAAGCAGAACGTGTTGGGTTAACATTGAACGTGTAAGTGAGTCGGTTAGAGAAAATCATTCATCGATAAAAAGCTTGGAAGGTTTTGGCTCGAAGGTTATTTAAAACGTCATCCAAATGTTTCTGAAAACTTGTCTCTAACCCGGGCAAAAAATGACGGAACTAGGGATACATGGATGGTTTAAAGGAGTTTGTGACTATATCACTGAAGAGCGTGTACAGTATTGTCAGTAATAATGAAAAAAGAAAATCACTGTCCTCGTCACTGCAAATGCAGCAGGCAATCCAGAACCAACTTTGGTGCTCTTTGAAAGTCAAAGCGTATCTAAATACGTTATGAAGGTAGCAACAACTTGATACCAACTTCAGCTTTGGTTGTTCTCATAACGGTTGGATGACGGCAAAAAAAATTACGAATATATAACAAATGTTTTTTTTTCTCATGGATTGTTCAAACCAATATTCAGTTACCAATTATATTGTACATTGATGCACATAGTTCACAGGTAACTTTGCCTTTGAGCAATTTCGCAGTGAAAATAAAATAATTCTTGTTGTTTTACATCCTGACGTTACACATATCTTACAACCATTAGATGTAGCTCTCTTTCGTACATTTAGAGCAGCTTATCAAAGATATTTTCAAGCTTTGTGTGAAAATTCTAGAACAATCAGTATAAAAAAAAGCGAAATTACTTATGTACTCACATTATATCATATGAACACTAACCCTATTGATTACAGCAAAGTATTCTAAAAGCTTGAAACTTCATCTAGTGAAATACAAAGCTCTTCTGAAGATACAACATTTTCCAGACAATCAGAGGCTATAAAGTTGTGGAGAGCTCAATAGATGAAGATATAGGAACATCATTCAGAGTCCATGATAGCTCTATTTGGACAGGGAGAAAAGAGGATGAAAGTCTTTTTGATATTTAGTATGTTGGCAAAACCAACAAGCATCACTAATAAATGAAGCAACGAATTTCTCTCGACCAAAAAATAAGTAGTGCATATTAAAATATCTGGCGCTTTGTCGATTATTTTATTACACTTATATTAATTTATCCATATTTTTTATTTATAGCAAAACTTCTCTGATAATAACGAAATTGTGCAGTCTCTGACTGAAATGATGCTGTCAATGCCAATTATTGACGACCTAGAGGAAGAAGGCAATAGTAAGTAGAATACAAGATATACTCATTTAAAATATATTAATATTCTGATCAGTTATTAATATTTTGAGACCTGCTATGTTAATTTATCATATATATTTTTATAAATTTAAGATATTTAATTAGATAAATGACAAGAAGGCAATGATAAGTAAGATATATGATATATTAATTTATAATATATTAATATTCTGGTCAGTTATTAATATCTTTAGACTTTCTGTGCTAAGTTACCGTTTATATTTGTATAAATTACTGTTTTTGAATTAAATAAATTATTATCTTTCTAATAAGTTTAATTCAGTTTTTAATTAGATCCGAAAGTGTTATATATACCCGCAGTAATATATGCATTTACATAATTTTAAAAAATGCTTTTAAATAAATGAAAATATTATTTTATGATGTTAGAATTTTTTATAAGTCAAAAATCAGTTAAACATCATTATTAAAAAAAATAATGAATAACTTTTAACAAATTCATAATATACTTTATCAAAGTTGACCTAATATTAAAAACCGCAGCAACTCTGAGTTGATCTGAATTCGTTAACTTCTTACTCTAAATAACAAATTTCGTGTTGTTTGTTAATACATCCATTCTTTTTATGTTTAGATGTGCTTAGTTGTTTTACCTTTTTGATGTTTGCAAAAATATGAAAAAGGAAATATAAAAACTCGGGTTTCTCCATGTTCGGTTTTTTTTTTCAGTTACTCATGATATAATAAATTGAATATGAGAATCTGATTTATCTGAGAGTTTTTTTTCGTGTTTTTCAATTTTTTTTATATATTTTAGTCGTAAAGTTTGAGACCCTGATTTTATTTCGGTTTTTATGCGATATCCGATTTCGAGTCCTCATATTTGCTTGTTAAAAATATTTTCTTGAAGATATGTTTGATTTCACACATAATATTCTAATATTTGTTATAAAAATGAAACAGATTTTTTCAAGGAGGTTGAATTTTCTGCGGGATGTTCTATGAAATTTCTTTTATCTTCTATTGCTTAATTTTATATTAGGTTCTCAACTTAATTCTCCGCTCTTTCACTTCATCGACTGCAGAACCTACCAGAGTTTTTTCCCGCCGTACAGATATTTTAAAGCGCCATCTTTCAGTATCAAGACGACCTATAATACACAAACCTGCGGCGAATATAACTTAAAAATCAGTTTATGGTTTCGATGATGTAGGCGTGTGCACGTGTTAACAGCCTGGGTCTTTCAGTGCACTATCTCAACCTTACTATTAGCCCAAAAGAAAGACTAAAGACTCGACACATATCTTTGTTCACAACTAACGAGCAAAACCAGGCCGAACTATCCGATTTTTTGTCTCAATTTATCTACAAAAATTCCCATCGATAAGGTTCCTTCCTTTTCATTCTCTCATTTTTTCCTTTGTCCCATCTCTTCTGCATAAAGTTTGGAATGTTTCACCTATGTTTGTGCTCGCAAAACTCGAAAAGTAGTCGATCAACTTGAAATTTTGATACAATGTTGCATTTTAATATGCGCGTGTTTTTGTAGTAAAATGAAACCTTTGAAAAATTTCAAAGAAGAAAGAAAAGTCAGAAAATAACTTTCATTATAATGCCCTTGTAGATATCCGTTATAATTTGATTATAGGAATTGCGGAAACGGATTGTGACTGCTCCAAGTAGGGAGGGGAGGAGACAAAAGGCTTTGATGAGCTACCAAGTCATAGAGAAGAAGAAGAAGAAGAAGACATATGAAACCAATGTGTTTGTTTCTTCATTGCGAGAAATGCCCCCAAAACCAGAGGTCTTTTTTCGCTTTTCTAATAATGAGGACCTGATAATGTGGACCTGATAATGTGGACCTGAGGACCTAATATAGGAACGGAAACTAAAGTTTTATATTATTAACCTGTTCCTCAGTTCTTATACTGATAATTTTTAGGACCAGTGAAATATCGATAGCAAACTATTTTTCTATAACAGGAAACGGGAGAAATCTACTTTATATAAGACAGTTTGATTGATGTTTAATAGTTTATTATTTTTACAGCACACCGCAGAGAGACTAGTCAAAATGGTAAAATAAAAATCAGAAACTGTCACTTCCAAAGACATCTGCATTTTGTAGCGACTGTTTTCTCCCGGTGCTTTCTATAAATTACATTTCCTCTTATTTCATTGTGTTTTGACGTTTAATCTTATCAAAATTGTCACCATGCCAATACCGGATTCGCCATTCGTAATTCCGAAATTTTTCCGATATTAAACAATTTATCAATGTGCTAGTCGGGTACATCATAAAAGAATATTTTATTCAAACGGCTTTGTTTAAATTTGCTCTGTGGCAAAGAGAGATCTGAAACGATACTGAGAAACGAGACGAAACGAAAAATATTCGTTTTATATTCGGAAATATTTTAAATTATTCTTTTTTAAGTCAGTGAATTCAAAACAAGTAATTTATAAATTATTATCTTTATAAAAAATTTATTTAGGGGCTTTGCGATTAAAGGACGTATTCTCGAGAGTAAAAAGGAACAACCCTTTGAAAAATATATTTAAATATTATTATTAATTTTGCTATTTTTGTGTATTCAATAGCTGTAATGACAAAACATCAAGAAATTCCCTTTACAATTGATGTAAAGAAAAATGAGCATGTTTATCAAGATTATTATATCAAGTCTGCAACTTCCTCTTCTTCTTGCTGTAGTACTACAGTCTATAACTTATCTTATTATCGCTTCCATTCGAACTGATCTCCCGCAGCCAGTTTTTTATGTGCAGTAGTTCTTTAACCTCTATTCTGACATTGTCCTGCCCCCGTGTCCTTAATCCACCTGGTTCTCTGTTACCCACTATTCATCGCTTCATGATTATTCTTGGTATTTGGCTTTCTGGCATTGGTCCGGTCCATCTGAGACACTCCAAATTCCCTTATTATTCATAGCACCAAAAATTGTTCTGAATATATTTCTTTCAAATTCCGCAAGAATCTCTTTTGTTTTCTTTGTGAGGGTCGACATCGCGCAGCTGAAAGTGAGTGCTGGACGAATCATTATTATGTTTTAACATTCATGCTCATTTGTATAAGTTTAGATTTCATGATAGTCTACAGAGAATCAGTTGTTTGTCATCTTTCATAATACGATTTCAGATAGCTCCTGTAATTTTCGACTAGTTTGGTTCCCATATAAGAAAATACATTCACAACCTCAATGTTGTCATTATCGATTGTCCAGTTCTGTTCTCTTCTTCGATTTGTTCTCGTTTCCATCACCTCTATTTTGTTTATATTGATTTCTAGATTAGTTTTTCTTGGTTTTCACCTTTATTTGATCATTTTTTTTATTATGTTTAGGTCACCTGCATACCTTACTATATGTTTTTCTTTATTTATCATTACTCTATTTCCGTTTATATCTGTTTCACTAATTACCTATGTAAGAACACCAATCCGTACCACTGCCGTAAACCTTCTCCAATCTCAAATTCTGGCGTCCTGTGTTGTTGGATCTAACACTCCTTAACTCTAAGATACTTTTCTATGTGACGCGTCTTGTGGTGCGCTTAAAGATAACTTATCGGGGCGACAACAATGCATCTCCATCGCAATTAAATATAGATTAACAGTCAATCAAACAAACAAAAGTGCTACGCTATATTCGGATATTTTCAAGTCGATTTCGTAAAACAATATGTCTACGATGCCATTGGTCACACCGATGGAGACTTCCAGGCGACCAGAACCTCATAATAGTACAAATTACTGATCCTGAACCTATCTTATCTTCAAAAGGGCAAAAACAGCGACGTCAAATTGTTTCGCTATTTCACGAAAACTTAAACCTACTTCTTTTCTACTGTTAGCTCGTTGATTTCAAATTCGTATATTTGTCTGAAACGATGTTGTGGGTACTGACCATATTCTAATAATAGCGAAGCTTAAGTTAAGAATGATAGATGGAGTGAATTTACAAACAAACAGAACGAGATAGAACATTGAGATGATAACAGGTAAGGAGTCACTATACAAAGAAGTCAGAAAACAACTAGCAGATAGTCCAGAAGACGAAAACATAGAAGTACAATGGAGAAATATAAAAAGATGTAAAGAATACGACGCAGATAAGATAATGGGACAAAAATCCATAGAAGGAAGGAAGGAAGAGGGTTGCTAGATTGAAGTGGTTAAGAACAGGGACTGATGTAGACTACAGGGCATATCAGGAAATTTCAAAAACAGCACTAAACTAGTAAAAACTAAGAAAACTAGATTGATAGAAAAAATGATGGAGATGATAGAAAAATATAATAAGAATAACATCAAATTAGACAGATATATCAAAAGACAAAATGCGAAAAGGAACGGGCGAATCATTTTAGGAAAATATTAACAGATAACAGAAAGGTGACGGAAAGGGAAACCTGGAAGGCAATATGAAAGAAGAAGATACCCACCCATATTAGATAATATGGTCAATGAGATGATAAGATACGGGCGGAAGCCTTAGGAAGAAGGATATTGAAGCTGATAATACATATCTGGAAGAAAGAAAAAATGCCTATTGAGTGGAAAAGGGAGATCCAAAAATTGTGCAAATTACAGGGAAATTACCTTACTTATTGTTGTATATAAGATACTGACCATGATAATAAATAACAAATTGATGAGGTATACATAAGCAAAATTGGAGACTGTCAATGTGGCTTTCTGGCAGATCTACCATTGACATATAGTAAAGTAAATAATCGAAAAATCTCAGGAATATGGAATGGAATTACAAATTGTGTATATTGATTTCAAACAAGCTTTCGTAGTTTGAAACGGGGACAAGTAATGAAAGCTATAACGGACATGAAAATACAGATCAAGCTAATAAGATTAACAGAAATGATAATGAAATTCACAAGCAGTAGTTAGAACAGCGGAAGGAGAAACAGAGATTTTTGAGATCAATATAGGAGTGAGACAAGGCAATGGGCTATCAACAACATTGTTTATATTAACACTGGATGCAGTAATCAAAGAGTGTAATTTCACGGGAACAATCATCAATAAAGCGATACAAGTAGTTGCATACGCAAATGATCTTACTGGGCTACCTAGAGACAGAATGAGCCTAGAATAAGCAATTAAAAAAATCGGGCAAGAAGCAAAGAAAAGAGGCCTCACAATAAATCAAGAAAAAGGCAAATATATGGAATAAGAAAAGAAAATAGAAGAAAAATACGAAATTACGAATTTGAAGTAGTTGAAAACATTAAATATTTGGGAATAATAATAAATAGCAAAAGTGACAGAAACATAGATAGAGATTGATCACAGAGTACAGGCGGGACACAGAGCCTATTATAAATTCAAAAGCATTGTGAAAAGCAAAAACATAAGTATAAATACAAAAATGAAGGTATATAAAGCAGCTATTAGACCGGTGGTGACCTATGGGGCGGAGATAATGAATTTAACAAGCTTGGAACAGGAAAAGTTACGAATATTCGAAAGAAAGATAATAAAAGAATATATGGATTAAAGAAAGTTGCAGAAGATGAACACAGAAGGTTAATGAATTTTCAAAAATAACAATCATTTTGAAAGGAGAATATATAGTAAAGACCACACCAGTGTAAAGACTCCGCTTTTTTGGTCATATAAGAAGAATGGAAGACAACAAAGTAGTAAAGAAAATTACAATGTGGAGACCAGATACTAACAGAAGAAGAAGAGGGAGACCGAAAAGTAGGTGGGAAAATCAGGTTCGGAAAGACATAAGGAAATTGGAAATACAAGTATGGTGGGAAAAGATACAGGACCGAAATGCCTGGAAGAAAATATCGGAAGAAGCAAGGACAAACAATAGGATAGAGTAAGGCAAGAATAGAGGAACTAATGGAATGTAGTATATATATATATATATATATATATATATATATATATATATATATATATATATATATATATATATATATATATATATATATATATTGTCTGAAATTATATAGTGCCCGATCTAGGCGCATTTTACCCCATTTAACAGAACCATAATAATATTGATGAGCTTAGTAGAATACGAAAAATACCTCCAACTTTTAAACGGTTTAGTTTGCTCCATTTTTGTCAAACGCATTAAGAATTAAGTGTTTAAGATATGCTATACAGTGAGTATATTTTTATTTTGATTAAAATATACTGGATGTTACACCATTATGTCCCCTACAATATTTAAAAATTATATATTTTTGAGTATGTTTATTAGTTCATTAAATGGGTACTCGAAATCTCAAGATTATTAATATTTGTACATTTAACTTGATCTCGAATTTTAATTAATTTATAATTTATTTATGTTTTATATTATAAAAAGAACATTCCATTGCTAGTTTCAGCAAGATTTCCTTTTCTGTTTGTGGTGAGATTTTTAAAATATTCTCTTCTCACACACATAATAAGACAATAAGATTAGAAGGTGTATTATGTTTAGTCAACTGGAAAAAATACAACGAATAAAATATCAAATCTAGTATTTTAAAATTATCACAGAAAGTATTGATTGACTTAATTTAAAAGACAATCGAGGCATTTTTTACTATGTCCTAATATTTTTACGCTGTCTTATTTTTTGTATAAGTGTACTCGAAAATAGTTTAAAAAAACTGATAGAAGTTTTTCTACTAAAACATTGTATTCCATCACATAAGAAAAGTAATTTTTACTACAATGAAGAAGATTGAGAACACGCATCTTATCACATCACACCTACATAAACAAAAGCAGTGTATGGATAGCAACAACACATATAGACCTTCTGTTTTTTCATACAATTCTTTATTTACATTTTAGTATCACAATTTTTACGGGTTTTAGCTGGTTTTATCGTTTCCTCATTCTTATTTTTAATTTTTTTTTATTCAGCAAGACTTTATTTAGTATCATTTAATTTATACATTCAGAAAAAAAAATAATATGGAGTTTTTGGTGTAAAAAAGAGGATTTTCCACAAGGCACTGAATCATCTGTCGAAGATGCATTTTTCGCTAGGACGACATTATTGATTGAAGCTTCGCAGCATTAAAGTATGAGTATAAAAATAATTGTAAGAAATGAAGGAGTCTTCACGATTAGGATGCTTAAATTTAAATGCTCCTAATAATAGTATTTGCCTTTCGATCTAATATTAAAAAGGTTTTAAAATCAGATAGATGAGTGAGGAATCATATTTGTGATTAGTTAGGTTTCAACATCACAGTACCGTCATCAAACTCGCAAACCTTATTGTTAGGATATTGATAGCCAGATGGTTTTAGCATTTATATCTATTTATCTTAAAGTCTCTAAAAGGGCCTGAAATCGAGTGTTATGTGCCGTTTAGGAGAATTAGATGTTTTAGATTTTGCCCTGATTGGATTCAGATTATTCAGTATGACCAGTCGTAAGCCAAATGAGGTAGGGTGTAGAAAAACCAACGTCCATTACATAATGAGAAACAAAAGTGACAAGCAACTAAATCTACACAATGTCACAAACAACACAGCTTTGAGAAAACGATTCCAGTCTACCTGAGTGGGATCTCATGACTCTCAAGCGAAATTAGTGATCCCAGACCTTGTAAATACCTCGCTCTGGGGTTTCAGATAAAACTGAATGACGCTCAAACCTGTTTCAGGGATACCTGATCTTGTGGGGAGCTAACAAAATCATATTGAGTGATACCTAGGCAAGGAAAATGCTTCTCCAAAAGATTGAAAGCTACAACTTTATAAAGAACAAGTAATTCGTAAATGAGTCTGCAAGACTGTGCAATATCAATTTTTCTGCTGGAACCTTCACCTTTAAAGACTAAACTCGAAAAGATTTACCTCTAAACATTAAATCACTTTATGGAAATTCTCATCGCGTGCTTCAACGTTGGATTAAATCATATCCTCATAATGTTAACTTGACTAGCAAAACGTGTGAAATGCTGTTAAATAAAGTGATTTGATGTTTAGTGAATCTCTTCGATTTTTAAGTGTATGTTAAATTAAATGGAAAATGTGGCAATATGATAGAACCAAGTCTGGTCAATAAGCTGGGGTAGGAAGACTCTTTTTCGTATTCTTCACAGGACTTACAACATGTAGTTATAAACTATCGTATTGAAGAGGTACTCTTGAAATATGAATTAGGATGTCTTATAGGCACTGTATATAAATTTTAAGTTCATAATCCTTGTAGTTCACTAACATCAAACTTTTCCTATTATCCAGACTGTTCTTTGGTTTCTTCAATGAAATCACCAGATCTACAGTATCAAAACTATTGCTGACTTTTTCTTTTTGGCGGAACTAGCTCATCGTAAGATGCAGAAATAGTTTAATGCACTTTAGCTGCATTTTCTGCAGCAAATCAAAAGAAGGGAGAACTATATATCGAAAATCCGTACTCCACTTCCACCGTACTTCAATTCGTACCACATCACTTCTATCCGTACTCCATGTGTCCGATCGTTTCAAATTAGGCGCTGCTACTTCGTCAAGATAAGTACCTCCCAGGATCGGTTTCTGGTCTAACAGCCGTCGTCAGCTGGGCTCGAGTCTAACTCAAGGAGACAGTCGATGAGAAACGATCAGAGCCAGGCGAAGTCAACTGGCTATGTTGATGGCGGGTCGTAATCTTAATGCAACTCACGCCATCCTACGGTGAATTATTATGCGTAGAGAGATATATTAAAACCACAGAAATCTTTCGTCCGTACTCTACGTGTACGATCGTTTCAAACAGATGGAAGATTTCTTATGTTTTAATATATTTCTCCACGGCCCCGCTACGTTTCCTTTCGAACATACCGGATACCTACATCCAAGGTTGTGGAAAGAATACATCGCGTAGTTTCGATTGCTGCGAATATTCACCGTAGGATGACGCGAGTTGCATTGAAATTGCAACCCGCCATTAATATAGAGAAGATGACTTGGCCTGGCTTTGATCGTTTCTCATTAGTTGTCTTCTTGCATTAGATTCGAGCCAAGCTGACGACGGCAGAAGGGGAGGTACTTGTCTTGACGCAACGATCGGACACTTCGAGTACGGATGAAAGATTTCTGTTGTTTTAATATCCTCTCGACGGCCACGCATACCACGTATACCTTGTGGGCATACCTGGTGTGGTGCTACCTTGTGGGCATACCTGGTACTATACCCGAGGTTCCAGGCAGAATGTTACGAGCGGTCCTGACTGCTACGAGCATTCGCCGTATGATGGCGTGAGTTGTGTGCGATCACGACCCGTTATTAAAATGGCCAGTTAATCTGGTCTGGCCCCGATCGTCTCTCCGAACTGCTTTTCTTGCGTTCGTCTACAGCTCGGCTGATGACGGCTGAAAGGCTAGAAACCGGTCCCGAGAGACACGTGACGTCGCATGGTTGACAGTTCGGCGAAGGCGATCGATGGCACCACGTGGAGAAAGGGTGAAAGATTTCTGTAGTATATATATATATATATATATATATATATATATATATATATATATATATATATATATATATATATATATATATATATATATATATTCATAATAGAGAAGTTGACTTGGCCTGGCTTTAGACGTTTCTCATTAGTTGTCTCCTTGCATTAGATTCGAGCCAAGCTGACGACGGCAGAAACCAGTCCTGGGAGGTACTTGTTTTGACGCAGTGGTTGCGACTGATTTGAAACGATCGGACACGTGGAGTACGGATGAAAGATTTCTGTTGTTTTAATATCCTCTCGACGGCCGCGCTATGCTACCTTTTGAGCATATATTATCATAAAGGTTTGTGTGTCAGATATGACGAAAACAAAGCAAAGCAAAACAAACATTTAATAAAGTAGTTATAGTCTCTTTTACGATTGTGCTTTGTGGAAAACCTCCTTGAGTTAGTTAGACCAAGACAATATGCGACCATATCCGACAAGAATTGTAAGAAAAAAAAACTAGGCGACATAAACAACATCGACACTCAATGACGTGCGTTTGCGTACTTTCTGGCAGGGAGATGGAACGATGGCCGGGACTGCCATGTCGCGATCTCGATCCGAACCCCGTTAGGCTTTTCATGCCGGCAAAGATACGTCTACGCATCGACGTGGCATCCTGAGAGGGCGTGGCCGTTTGTGACGTGTGCGCACTGGCACCCTGGTATCTAGAGCGCCGGGAGTCTGTACATCAAGTGTTAGGAAGTGAGAATAGTATGTTTGTTTCAGCTGCAATTTTCGATTGCTTTTTTATGGTGCAACAAAAGTGAGATGAGTTAGTGTATACATACATTTTAAAATAAATCCTACTTCATAAATATATTGCTTTTTATGCAGGATCGAAATAATTCCAAGAGAAAATTTTCATTATCTATCTTTTGAATAATTTGAGGAGGGTATCGTAAATTCTTGGTAACCATTCTTTAAAGATATTTAGGGGAGAGGGAACACTTTCAGGAAATTTACTGTGTTATAAATCAACAGTTTCAAACTGTTGTGCGGTGTATTGCCATCCTGTTAAAACCACAATCCGTCCATGACAATAGTAAATATACACGCGAATAGAGTGAAAAATCAAATACATTTCCGATAGCAGCTTCTTTTCCAGTAACACTCCATGAATTGCAAGTCGAAATAATATTTAGTTTTCTTTTCAGTCTTCGAAAGTAGATAAGTTGGATATTTGCATTATCATGGAAGAAACGAATTTTATGTGATAAAATTATAGCACAAACCAAAGAACAGTTCAAAAACTAGTATGGCAAAAAAGTGCTGTTTTATTGTGGCAATCCAACTGTCACATTTTAAAGATACTCAACTGAAATCTGAACTATAAATTCCGGTTTCTACGAATTCACAAACAGGGTCAATTCTCGATATGTTAGAGATATCGAAAAACATATTAGAAAAAGTTGTTCAGAATATTATGGTAACCTCACATGCTGAGTTTCATGACAAAAATTGCTTTTTTTATTTTTTTCATTATTTTGGTTTATACACAAAATTAATACAAGTTTATTTTTTAATTTGATAATTAGTGTGCCATGGAAAGTAAAAACTTGACACATTGTCAATTTAATAATGTCAAGTATTCAAATATTTCAATAAAATAAATCGCACTTACACAGGAATAATTATTTTCGTATGGGAAAAGAATTTTTGGTAATTGATTAAATTTAGGAAAAAGTATACAACAATAATTTTCATGATACAAATAATTAACGATCAAAAGTGACCTTTTTCAACTAGTCCTTCGTCTATTCGAATATATTTTGCGATTCTTTTACGTTTGTTTTGTTTAGCGATTCGTCTAAGTTCTAGGATGCTGATTTCGTGGCAGGCTTGCCTTATTCTGGCACAAAGTTCATCTCGATTTCTGGGCCTTGTTTTATAAAAAGATAAAAATAGAGGGGTGTAATCTCGGGAGATCTTAGAGGCCACAGTTCAAAAGGATTACTTTTCCTATCCAGCGCATAGGACATTTTGGTTCAACCATTGAGGGACAATCATTGATCCATTGTGGATGGATGCACCAGAAGAAGTTAACTAAACAACCAGCGTTCAATGATTGATTCATTAAGGAAAAAGGACTAACTATTCGGTTTCCTAAAATCCCACACCAGACATTGACCTTAAGGGAATATTGGACTTTACAATTTATAACCCAGTGAAGATTACCTCTGGCCCAGCATCTCCAGTTTTGAGACGGTACAATTCTATTAGTGGTGAATGTAGCCTCATCAGTAAACATAATCTCCTTCAGGAAATGTCTATCATTTAAAAAATTACGTTGGGCTCAATAACAATATTCTAATCTTTTATCACCATCCCATTCTTTCAATGTATGTAGGAGCTTCGGTTTAAAGGGCATGATTTTGTGACGAACGAAAGAACGAGTTGAGACGATAAATCTCGAAGGCTCATGCATGAGTTTGCTCGTTGTCCTCAGGATGTGGGTGTATCGACGAGGTTGACCTTTTTGATGGATTTTAATAACACTGCCAGTTTCATTAAAAAGATTATTTAGAGCGGCTGCTTTTCCATGAGCAATGGGAGCACGTTGGGATGTCTCATGCTAAACTCTGCAGCAACTTCTCTGCTAATACGAGCAAAATCACTAAACAAACGGATTATTTCGATTTCTTCTTTTAAAGTTAATGGCAGTTTAATTCTGTGATCACTGACTAGAACTTAACCGCATAAAGTCAAAGTTTAATCTGACTGACATTTAACACTAGCGTCAAATTATTACTTTCCATGGCACACTAATTATCAGTTGTGTATAGACCAAAATAATGAAAAAATTATAAATGGGAATTTTGTCATGAAACTCGGGATGTGGTTTTAAAATAATATTCTGAAGAACAACTTTTTTTCTATATTTCTAACACGAAACAAACTAGCAATAACTGACTATATATATATATATATATATATATATATATATATATATATATATATATATATATATATATATATATATATATATATATATATATATATATATATATATTCTCATTTATTTATTATAGAAAAACACTTTCAATATTCAGAAAGTCATTTATAAAATATCTAGACTAAAGTTCAAAAAGATAGTTATTCCTTCCCAACTATAATTACTAAATTTAATTGTTATGTAATACATAGAAATCACGGTGAAACTTATTTGTACCTTTGAACTATATTAAACGAAATTTATTTTATACGATTGGAATTTTAGTTCATCTCATTTTTATTGCACCACTGTATTAATATGATGATAATAACTCTAGTGGTATTAAAATATTAATCGATGAAAGGGAATATCATCGAATCCAACTAGTAATATCCTAAAATGTTTAGAATATTATATAAAATAATTATACCATTTTGATGCAGTATTATATATATTTTACAGCTATATTTATGACATTATGATTAGTTAATGGTTTTAGTTAAAGCACACAAAACCCTGATAATCAGTGTGAGTCAACAATATACAAAAAATGGTTACATAAACTTATTTACCTATATAAAAAAAGAAATAATTATCACAACACTTACCACTGCGAAATTATATTAAAACGTTTAGTTTTTCTCAGTTTTTCATCAAAATATGAGTACATTTATCTTTTTGGAAATGGTATGATAAAAAGCGTGCGAATAAAACATTCTACATTCTTTTAGATTTTTTTTTCACTTTTTAATCCAAGTGAAGTTACAATTCTACATTGTCCTTCAACTCTAGGACGTCCGGAAGTCAAGAAAGTCTTCAACTCTAGTACTGCCCTAACTCTAGGAAGTTCAAACTCATACTGAACACGCACCACATTAGTCTACCTTCCCTCCAAAGGGGAAGTCAACAGTGTTGCCAGATCAAACCCAACGCCACCAGTCCCATTATTGATCTTGTACAAACTAAATTGCACACTCTTATCGCTTCTGGATAATGTTAGTGTAATAAACATGTCTCGAGTCTACGAAATGCTGCTTCAGCGATGTTCTTATTACGCTATTTTTTTATTGGGCGAAACACTGTCTGACATTTGTGACGTATTTTGTTACTATTGACTAAATCTCTGTGTTATGCAGCAACATTAACTAATTATAGCAAATCCTTTGCGAGTTGATCCTTACCATTACTTTTACTCATGCAGTAGATTTATGTTTAATAGTAACGTTTACTGTCACTGCAAACACAGGCCACTCTGAAGCTATACGAAATGATAATACAAATCAATAACGTACAGTAACAAGGAATGGCGGTTAAAACTTAAAAAAAATGAAAATGTTCTATTCTTTCACGGAAATACCTTTTATAACACCAAGTCTTGAAATATACAACGAGACTACTAGCATGTTCAAAGTACCAGATTAAATGGCAAACTTTGAAATATATAATACTAGTTATTTTGCAATATCATGAATCCATAATGTTTACATTTGGGTTTTAAATCGTTGTTATTTTATAAATATAGTTTTTTTTTATTTTCTTTATAATAATACTGATGTTAATGATCTAGAATTAATAATTTTTCAATCATTGTGAAGTTTCTTATAACTTGGTACTAAGGACATGCTACCCTACAAAACCCTTGAGGTTTATTGAAATCAATGTTTTCTAAATCGTAGTAATTCCAAAGAATTAGGTATATATCCTCCCAGATCAAGAGAAATATGTCCTGAGGATATGAATGTGGATCATGGATACAGACTAGGTATTTGTGAATATGGAAAAGTTTGAGTCAAACATAAGTGGAATAATTAAACATGCAAGCATTCAGTTGAGTTTAACCATCGTGAACAAGAATATAGGCAATTGCTTCAGATTTTTTGCTTTGATCATGTATAATATTGTACAGATATGATTTAAAACAAATATTGGATGTTAAGTACCTTTGTAGGACGGTTTTCTAAAGATTGCAGTGAAGAGGTGCGACATAACATATAATTTTGGTGTTAGATTTTAGAACTTTTATAAAATGCTTTTATAAAATGCTAAATTGCTATGAATCTTGTGGAACAGGCATGATGTTGAATATAATATTTGAAAATATCTTCATGTATGTTGCGTTATTTTGAGTTAGCAACAAAGAGCTGCGATAAATATAATCTAGGATTGTTATCAATCGAAAACCTAATTTGATTGTAAAGTTAATAATGAGTTACGGTGTTATGTACAAACGCAGCACATTTTCGTGAAGTTATCTGCAAATCTATCTATCCTTTCGCCTAATAAACTGATCCAAGGCCTATTTTTTTAAGACCATTTTGATTATTTTTAATAGGAAATATGTTTGGTATATTAATTCTTTCGAATCTTCGTAATGCATTGCTTAAGGAATGACTTGATACATACATTGCTCTTTTATACTAGTTGAAGTACATAATAAAGAATACACTTTGTTCTTCTTGTTGAACTTGTTCTTATCCATTGTTTAACATTTTTGTTTTGAAGGCCCAGTTTATTACAATCTACTTTTAAAACAACAAGTGAATAAACATTAAGCAAGGTTGCAGTGAACACACCCATTAATTAATTAATCCGCTTTTTATATTAGCCTATAAACATTATTTTTGACACTGAGAAAGAACGCATAAACACTTTAAGTTGCTTTGCTACACTTATAATATTTCTTGTTAGTGCGTTTTGGTGACCTCTCAGTCTATTTTTGTATTATCTTTAATACCTTTGATAATTATGTTTGAATTATACTATGTTGGTCATAGAAATTGTAGGCCATCGGTCTCCTCCGTAATTTTCCATGATACCATGGAAATGTTTTGTGTGTGTGTTTTCCATGATCTCTGTTCCATAGAAGTCCGGCCGCATATTTGATATCGTCAGTTCATCGAACTGATGGTCTACTAGCGTTTCTTTTTTCAGCATTGGTCCATTCCTGAACTATTCTAATCCATCTATCATCAGTGATTCTCGAACTGTGACCTGTTCAACTCCACTTTTAATTCGTCACCATTTCTATTGTTTATTTCACACGAGTCATTTTTGGCTCTAATGCTCATTTATTATTCGGTCAATGGTTCTGTGTGGAAATATTACCATTTCAAAAACACAATTTGATACAGGTAGTAGACTTGTACTGTAAAGTTTTTACTTCTGTTGCGTGCAAAGTTTCTTTGAGCATACAATACATAAACTTAACTTAATTCTTTTAGATGACTCAGCATCCTGATGATTGTTTTTCATTTTGATGATACCTATTTCAATCATTTATCATCAATGTTAAGTCATTCTATGTTTTCTGTTCTTAATATTTTTGGTTTTGTAGCATTTAATGTAAGCCCTACTTTCTTTTGATTCGTTAGTGATATCATACATAACTAACCATTAACTGTTGTTTGTTTGTCACTATTAAAACCAAGTCAACTGTGTACCTTAAGTGATTTAGATATTTATCATTAATATTGGATGAACAAATCTCAATCATCTTCTAATGATGCTAACATTTGCTATTTAGTAGTAAACCTCTTCGAGTTTAGTGTTTCACACCGAAGGTTCCAGTAGAAGAACTGATTCCTGTAAATGGCTAAACGTGGCAATTTTTTAGAAACGTCTTCTGGTATTATATTAAATATATCTAGTAAGACACAACCACAGGATCATCACTATCATTTACAACTACAGGATCAATGTCATTGAAGCTGATACATTTACAGCAAAACTGATTCATTGCTTCGACTATGATCTGAAGTTTTATTTCGTCAAAAGCTAAATTTATGTTCATTGCATTGGTTCATTAGTATTTTTAGTGACCGAAAGTAGTCCTTGGTAAAGTATCTCGCTCTGAAGCCTGCTTGTGCTGTGGGTTGATAATAATCTAATTTCGATGCCAGTCTGTTCGATGGTCAGTTGTTATCATTGTTAGATATGTATGTATGTTAGACAACAAACTGATACTTTTATAGCTTATAGCTTGATAGCTGTACAGTGTGGAGCAAATGTCTAGCAGCCATTTTAATTATTTATAACTTTTAAAAGAAACAAGACGGACTTTTTTCTTGTTCTTCAGTCTTGCTTTTCCAATTCAGACACCAAAAAGTTTTGAATCATGTGTCTGTAGCGTTCATCATTGACTGTAACTTCATTTTCACTATTCCCTTCAAAAATAAAATTGTTAATGATGTTTTGAGTATAACTCCCGCACCATAATGTAACTTTAACTGGATGTAATGGCGTTTTATGAAGCTGAAGATCTCTCTTGTGCAGAAACGGTTATTCTGTTTGTTCATTTGAAGCTTCTTCGTTATCAATTTTGCATACAAATTTTTAATTTTATGGAAGCTATTTATGATGGCATTACTGTATTTTAATCTTTTAGTATTGTATAGTATATTGTTTGTAGGGAACATGTTTTGAACAATTTGAATCTTATAGAGAAACATGTGTGTCATCTCTTGAAATTCGGCGTAAAAATTCCCAATTGTGCATCACGTAGTCGCACCGACTGGGGGAGACTTCTCCACGCCTGCGTTATATATTTAGTGCTTCGCACTATTCTTGGATTTTTGATGCGAGACCTATCCCCAACTGTTCCGAATTCTTGCAGTTGCTTGAATAAACGATAAAATGACATTTTATGAAGGGTATTTATCCATAATCAATTTGCACGTCTGCACTACACAAACGCCAAACCCAAACAGTCACAAATATCACGAAAAAAATTGTCCCAGAACAAAACGGTAAACCTGATACTTGTCCCACCCTATAATTGTTTATTATCGCCTTTCTTGTGCATCAGTACAATCACTGCATTATTTCAGCTGAATGGAATAAACATTACATAGGAATAAATAGTGGAAATATTATTTATAATAGTTGTAGGAGTGAGTCACCGATTGTGAGAATCACCATGAAGTATTTGTTGGAGGTACCGTCTATATTATTTAACCAACCTGTTTAAATTAAGTTAGCAAATCAAAAGTAATTCTTTATTTTCTTTATTTCGCAGGAAAAACTTTAGATGGGTTTTAATAAATTGATTTGGTGTTCGCCCTGAACTAAAAGCATCGTTGCATTCTAGAATTATACTCGCCCCTAAGCGAAATAAGATAAAACCTCTTTAATTTTCACCCGTCCAGGTTGCTTTCCCGACTTTAATTCGATCCTGAGAGAAAACCAACGAACCAGGCGAACTGCGAGCAAATTAAAGCTTCCCGTTGCATATCAATTCCAAATGAAATCTCTCTCGGTTCTGTAACTTTTCCGGCACATTTTAATATTTAAACAGCGAGGTCATTTTCAGTTTTAGGTGTTTAAAATTAATGTTCATTTAATAAAATGAAAATTTCACTAAAATGTGAGTGTAATTTAATTGTCTGGTTTCAAAAACCTTTAAATTCATTTTTGAGCTAAAACGCTATCTGGCAGAAAAATCTGTTTTCTATCCAACTAGTTAATTGTCGTGTCCAAAAGTGTCCTAATTCTATATAAAGTAATATAGAAAAACTCTCCTGAGAGTGAAATCCCACTAAATGGTCTTCTAATCCATTGTAAACAGCGCCTAGTCCGTTTCAACCAATCACAACCGTAAGTTTTGGCACATTTCACAATAATATAGTCTAACATGTTTCACGGGCCGGCATTTGCAAATTTAGTCTTCAAAACGGAGTAAAAACGTTTAAAAACGAGTAAAACGTTTTTTTACTTTAACGTATGTTGGCCGCTTCGACTAAATAGTCCAACTAACGTGCACGGGTCGTTGTGTTCACTTTTATAGCCGGCCGACCACAAAAGCGACTGCGCAGATTATATCGGGGTAGTTCGGGAGCATTTGCGGCGCTCGGCAGCGCTGTCGGGCGTCCATTTAATATTTTTTCTACCTCGCGGCCACGTTGCCACGTTTTTCTTTTTCAGAAGGTATTCCCATACTTTTGGAATCGGATTATCTTTATCACCCGTTATAGCCAACCTGTTTATGACCGACTTCGAAATAAAGGCATTGGTCAACGCTCCTATCAGACCTAAACTTTGGAAATGCTACGTAGATGATATGACCTCACGGAAACGAACTTCTAAACAACTTCCTAACTCAGTTAAACGAAATTCACCCCAGATTACAGTTCACTCTGGATGTCGAACAGGATATAAAACTGCCGTTTTTAGATCTCCTTATCACAAGGAAACTTTCTGGAATACTCGAATAGACAATGTATAGGAAACCAATTTACACCGATCGATACCTCAACGCTAAATCCCATCATCATCCTGTTCAAATCCAAGGATAGCGAACACCTACACGAAGCACGAAGCGATACACGAAGCGAGGAACTACCAAAAATTTCCACACCCCTTACGACAAAATGGATATTCAGAAAATTGTATCAGGAAGGCCATTCGCCGTCAAGGAACCCAAACATGAAGAACAATAGAGGACCATGAACCAAATACACCAAAGGTCCAACTACCGTATGTAAAAGGAATCACATATAGGATAGGTAGACTACTAAGGAAACATAAGATCAGAACAGCCTACAAGCCATACAAAACTGTTGCAAACATCCTAAAAAACCCCAAGGACAAAGTTAGACTGGAAAATCATGGGGTGTATAGTATATCTTGTTCCGACTATAACAGAGCATACATAGGACAAACAGACGAATATCGGCCTTAGTACAAAAACACCAAAACGACTTAAAAAACAAACAAACCACTTCCGCTCTGTTGCCTGAACTCTGTTGTCTGAACAATCAGAGAAGCCCTTGAAATAGAAGAAAGAGGTGAGCTGAATACGCGAAACGACGCTCGCAACATTCCAAAAGTATGGAAATCGCTTCTGAAAAAAGAAAAAACGTGGCAACGTGGCCGCGAGGTAGAAAAATCAACAAACGACTTAAAGAACTTTTTCGGCAGACTTTGTTTTTAAAAACTTTATTTCGAAAATGGTTTACAAAATAGGTTTTTTAAACTCAACAGCTTAACTAAGAATTAACAATATTAAATTTGGAGGTAATATTTATACTTAAAAATACGTTTAGGTTGCGTTTCTCACGGGACCATCTGGTGGCGTGATGACTCCCAAGGTGATGCTGACATCGTGGTTCTCATGCGAACGAAATATGTAACTCTACTCTTGAGGTGATGCTGACATCGAGGTTCTCATGTGAGCGGAGTACGTAACTCCTCCCTCCTTAAGATTCGAAAACAACGGTACGTTTTTCCGAATCCACTTTACTCTGGGGGTGGCTTTTCTTGGACCTTCTTCTGACAGCTTGCCAATAGGAATACAACTTTTCCCTTTGCATCATCACTACAAGTATGGTTAGGACAATGCAAATACCTAAAACAATATAATTTGTGGTTTGTCGATGATTAGTGTTATCGAGGTTTATCGGCTTCAATTGATTTGCCATATTCTTCAGATGGTATATTTCGTCAATATTGATTTTGGTAATGTTCGAGGTAATCGAAGTTTTCGTTCCATCTAACTTTGACCATTTTATTTCGGGTAGGATAATTGGTTTTCCTCTCTGAATCTTTAAGTCATTTAGAAATTTCTTTTCCTTAATTTGAACTTCGCAATCTTCTGGGATTTTAATTAGTGAAGATTTCGATATTTCGAAATATTGATCGGTGTTGCATTTGGCAATCATTGTTTCTGGTTTGGTGGGTAAGATTAAAACTAGTTCTCTGGTAATCTGCTCTGTCACTGGTTCCTCAATATTAATTTCGATTGTCGGACAATTTCCAGTTTGATGTCCTGCTATTAGACTGTTCACACATTGGTCATCGGGTAGGAATTCTTCCATGCAGAAATGTATTTTCTCGATAATTGGACATGAATTAGCAATAAATTGTCTTCTCATAGGGGTTTGTGCCAAATAAGGGTATTTTGGTATAAAGATGGTTCGATTTTGGATAATTGGGTAGATGTGATAGAAGGTAAGGGTTTCAGGCCTCAGTATCGGTACATGTATGGCAAATATTACTTTGCTTTCTAAAAATTCTACTTGAATTCCAAAAAATTGATAGTATGACAATAAATTTTTGAATGTTGGAATTTCCGAATTGTTATAGATATTCTTTAAATAGTTTAACATATTTTTTAATTCTAAACTTGACAGTATGCTGCTATGTAGAGCGTTTACTTTGGCAAACATAATAGCGTCTTCCAAATTATCAAGAAACATTATTAGATTTTGACAATCTAAATTTAATTGCGTTGTAATTCCTTGGAAACTTAGATAATCTTGTATGTTATTGATAGTTTGTTGAACTGGTGAGAGTAATGTATATAAACTTGATTGCAGTGACTCTTGATTTTTACTTAGAGTTGCCACAGTTTCGTTGTAATTATCGATTAGATTTTTTGATAATGAAATCTGTAATTTTAATTCGTCAACTATGGTTTTCTGATTGGACTCTAAAATTGCTATTGCTTCATCATATCGTTTACCGTCATCTGAATCTAGGGTTCCGAATAACCATTTATTAATCTTTCCAATTCCATCAATAAAACCTCGTTTATTTCTAATGTGAGGGTGTAAATTTTCGATTTTATTTGTTGCAATTTCTATTAAGTATTCGGTTCTGAGGAGTAGGTTTTGCGCTAGTGCATGATAAGAGATATTATTCGATGCATTTACTGGTAATAAACTTTCCTTGAGTTTAAGAAAATAAGCCTTAATATTACTTAGTTTATCGATTAAATGTCTTAAATCTACGTAATGAATAAATGTATGTCTATTATAAATAAGTCTGGAATTTCCCAGTTGGATAGGTAATATGGGGTTCTCCAGCGTGGTGATTTGAATGTCAGACCCGTTTGTCAGGTGGATCTGCAGGACCAGGTATAACAGGATCGTCGCTGTTTCCTGCTTCATCCTGAAAAGATTTTCCTCCATTAGGTTTAGGTTTTCTGAGGGTACTTTTATGATATGAAGTTTTGTCTGTTATTATTTTGGTATCAGTTTCATCAATTATTGGTACCTTTTTAAATTTTGGTTTGTCTTTGCTTCTATATTTCGTTTTCACGTAGGCGATCTTTTGATCTTGAAAGTCAGGAGGTTCTTGTCTAGTTTCGTTTATTTTCAATATTACATTTTGTTTGGTTTCTTCATTTATTCTCTTTACTTTCTCATATAGCTTGTTCGATGTTTCTTTATGTGATTGTACATAGCTAGATATGATAGCGTTGTCGTTTAGATCAAAAGGGTTTTGATTAGAATAATTTTGATTGTTTGAGAATTTTGGATAATTTGAAAAATTTGTTGGTTTCGGTGCAAATTGATTATTACTGTATTTTTCAGTTGCGTTTAGGTTCCCATATAATTTTTCGAAATTTTCAAATTCAACGACATAAGCCATTGCATCTTCCAATGTGTCGAGTTTTTTCAAATGCATGTTATTTTTCAGGGTTCCCGTACAACCTGCTATGAATGTATTTAACGCCGTTTTCTCATAGTAAGTAATGTGGCAAATTTTCTGTTGTTCACTCAAATTTAAATCGTTACTAATTCTCTGAGCAACATTACTTCGAAGAAGTTGAAGTCTGGTTCCGAAACTTATTAAGTGTTCACCTTTGAATGGTCTGGCTCGTGTTAATTCTTGGACTAAATTGTCCGTATTGCGTCTATCAGAAAAACATTGTTGTAACGCGGCTTTCAGAGCGTCCCAATTTGTCAGCTCTGTTCTATTCCCAACCATTACTTCTGCTTTCTCGATTAATTTTTCCTGAATACAATCGAAAATGTGGGCATCTAATTCCTCACTTTGTAATTGCCTATATATATTTACGAGTTTATCGCATTTGGTAACAAATTTATTTAAAACGTTACTGTCACCATTAAAAGGTTTAATATTTTCTAATCTAGATTTGAATAAATCCCAGTCAATGGGGGTTTGTTTACTTTGTTTCTGCATTTTAGAATCGTTATCGTTAAATGCTAATGCTAATGATGCTACTAAATCGTCAATTTCTGTCATATATTTTTGTTCCTCTTTCTTAACCTAATTTCTAACCCTAATGTGTTCAATACACTGGTTTTTTGTGTGAAATACACTTCCCTAACTATTCCAACTGAGTACCTTAATCAGAGGGTCAGGAGGGTAAAAGGAATTGGCACTAACCTTTGTTGATCTGCTTCTTCCTTCCCGAATTCTCGGCTGTGCTGCTGTCTGCTTCTGGTTCTGTTGATTGCACTGCTGGATTGGCTCCAACTGTTGTGTCTCTTGGTGTCGTCCTCAATTGGCTCGTTCGTGAAACACTTGTGCAATCCTACCGACTGCGCCACTTAAAGAACTTTTTCGGCAGACTTTGTTTTTAAAAACTTTATTTCGAAAATGGTTTACAAAATAGGTTTTTTAAACTCAACAGCTTAACTAAGAATTAACAATATTAAATTTGGAGGTAATATTTATACTTAAAAATACGTTTAGGTTGCGTTTCTCACGGGACCATCTGGTGGCGTGATGACTCCCAAGGTGATGCTGACATCGTGGTTCTCATGCGAACGAAATATGTAACTCTACTCTTGAGGTGATGCTGACATCGAGGTTCTCATGTGAGCGGAGTACGTAACTAACGGACGCCGGACAGCGTTGCCGAACGCCGCAAATGCTCCCGAACTACCCTGATATAATCTGCGCAGTCGCTTTTGTGGACGGCCGGCTATAATACCGAACACAACTACCCACGCAACGCACGTGCACGTCACGCAACGACCATACCACGTCGGAGCACCAGTTCCCGTTCGATCACTGAAGTTAAGCGACGTAGGGCGCGGTTAGTACTTGGATGGGTGACCGCTTGGGAATCCCGCGTGTCGTTGTACCTTTTTAAAGGTCAGCTAGAGACCTCCAAACGTAAAATTCGCCCATCTTAGGGTTTGAATTTCATTAGAAACTAGTAGGAGCTTCCGGGCTAACTAAAAAACCTGGCTGAGGAAGTTGAAGTCGCCGTGCACGTCAGTTGGACTCTTCAGTCGAAGCAGACAACACTTGAAAACGCCAAATGCGATTTTGGCGAAACGTCGTAACTCTTCACAGAATCAATGGATAGACACCCGGAATAATTTAGAAAAATTTGAAATATTCGATTTCCTTGGACAGCGTCCAATGAGACAACAGTAGCTGAGTGTCACATACACCCAACCGCTGGGTTCCACAATCTCATATGGAACACACAACAACCTGCGTCTTCCTCTAATTAAGATTTTGTTAGGTGCTTGACTGGGGACGAGCCCCACCTATCCCTTCAATTAGAGAGCATATGTTTCGCCCCTTGATGTTTAGGCTCGTCACGGTACCGACACATGCTCTCCCGTCAAGAAGTCGGGACCCTAACGAGCCTAAACATGAAGAGGAGAAACATATACCCTCCACTTGAAGGGATAGGTGTGGCTCATCTTCAGTCAAGCACCTAATAAAATATTCATTTAGGCAGAGACGCAGGTTGCTGTGTGTTCCACATGAGATTGTGGAACCCAGCGGTCAGGTGTTTATGACACTCAGCTACCCCATTGGACGCTGTCCAAGGAAATCTAACATTTCATATATACGCCAGCCGACGGGAAGTCGGCAAAAGTATGGGTTGTTGACTGTGGATAGAGTCTCCCTATTCTTGACGGGAGAGCATGTGTCCTTAAGCCAGTATTACAATGACATTTGAAATTCAACCAGTGCAAAAAATTCGTTATAAGATGCGCCAACAATAATGCCATCACCATTCGAGGTGAGTTATCTTACCGTCCAGAGGTAAAGTCGTCAAAAGAGTCTTTAAGAAAAGTCAGACTGCTTTCAATATCCAGCCAAAGGGAATTCCTACCGGAGTGAACCCGAAATATCTCAAATTAACGGACGTAAACAACCTATTAAGCAAGCACTATGGCAAGGAGTGGAGAAAACTGGAAAGTCTGGAATATTATAAACATGTTTTGGAAAAATTTCACCATATTAATATTCCCTGTAATTCCGAAGAAACCAATGAAGATGAAGAACATTGTTTTGCGTTTTTGATTTACTTCTGATACTTTCATTTTCAAATCACGCTAAATCCATTTTGTTTGGTTTCAAATTGCACTTAATCCACAGTTTGGTCGCAAACGCCACCTAGCACCAGTTTTAAACCCAAATTCTGATTTTATATTTATTTCAAAAGACATGGTTGATGAATTTTTGAAACGAGATTAGTCCATATAGCAATAAACAGTTTTGTTTTAATTAAATAACGCTAAAATTATTCCAAAACAGTTTTTTGCGATTATCTCAAAGTTATAAAAAATGGATTTAAGAGGATTTGAAACCAGGCAACTCAATTAATAACTCTAAATGAATGATCTCGTTGAAAAACAAAAGAAAAATCATGATAAAATCTAAGTGTATGACTTTGTTGGAATATATTTCAAATCCTGAAGGATGACCAGGGTAGCGGTGGTTCGTGGGGGAAAAAAAAGTAGGGGCACGTAAAATCAAATTTTGGAATGGGGATAAGGAAATGCGTCGCAACCAAAAATTGTACATTTCTTAGTATCATACACACACTTTGCTGTGTAGAAATACGAGTGTAACTGTCAGACATCAAATTTTGTCATTTTTAAATTTTTAGGTGAGGCATGTGCCCACGTGTCCTTATAAACCAACCGCCACTAGACTAGAGACCGTATTTGCTATATAAAGCTGAGTCCACACCAAAAATATTTTGCGTGTGTGTTGAATATACTGGAACAATTTGTTTGAATTATCTGGTGGACAACAGATAATTCATGTGTGTACTGTGCGGCGACAATATTGGTGTGTGACTTTGTGTGTCAGGGCGTCTACATTGCCGCGCAGGCATATCACATAAAACATATACGGCCCAAACAACGCAAATTTTTATTGATGTGGACCCAGCTTCAAATAAGCAAATAAATCGTTTCATGCAATAGCGTGCACCCATCACTTTAATTTATGAATCATTTTGGAGCTTATTATTATAATTTTTAATTTACATCGTAACGACTCTAGATCTTCCATCTTGTTAGAAAATACGATTGGAATTTATTAGGGATCTAACATCGCCAACTCTAAAGCTGAGTTAACATCAATACAAATTTACGTTGTGTCGGCTGTATGTGTTGTGCCTGTGCCGTCAATGTAAATGCTCTGACGCACAAAGTCACACACAAATATTGTCGCCGCACAGCACGCACAGGAACCATCTGTTTAAACAAATTGTTCCACTAAATGCAATACACACGCAAAATGTTATTGGTATGGACTCAGCTTAACACGTCTTTCACACTGCTCCCAGCCATGTCGAGCCGAGCGAGTTTGATTCTGCTTTGAGAAACAAACGAATTAATCAGTATGTGGCTTTTCACATTGAGCGTGAGTGAGTTCGCGCTGAGCGGAGGCGAGAAACATGCGTTTGTTTCTAAAGAGCAATTAGATTTGGCTTGGCTCGGCTGGCATTGTGAAATATGCCTAACTCTTATTTTCTGATGCTATTATTATTGAATTGTTAGCTTATTAACCTCTAATTATATTAACTCATTCTATTTTTCCTAGTTTTCACCCATCAGAAGCAAATTTGAGGCATATTACAAATATTAAAGTAGGGACTTTAAAAGAAACTATGGTTTAATTGATGCGGAGAACTGTAAGTGTAGAAATTCGTTGAAAATATTTTTTTTTAACATCCAACATGAACTTTAAATACTATTGATATTTGATTTACAATATTACACACCTTTTCTGAAACTGATATGTTTTAGATTGTTATACATGATCAAATAGTTTGTCAAACTGAAGTAATTACCTCTTAGTTTTGACGACCATCACTATAATCTACGCGAGCTGTTACAAGTACAAGAAGGGATATATAGAGGGCGCTGCGTATCGTTCCGTCTTCAAATTAGTGGACAAACCTGAACTGGTGGAACAT
Source organism: Cosmopolites sordidus (assembly GCA_031761425.1). NCBI lineage: Eukaryota > Metazoa > Arthropoda > Insecta > Coleoptera > Curculionidae > Cosmopolites > Cosmopolites sordidus. The sequence goes on from JARFXV010001286.1 coordinate 70,067, forward strand.
GGTGCCGGATTCACGACGGCTAAGTTGGTGGTGCCGGTATTTCTTGTGGGTTGCGGGGTCAGTACAGTGCGTACGCCTTTATTAATGCTCTGACCAGAACCGCTGGTCGAGCCAGCACCAAAGTCTCCCGTACGCTCAACGGTGATGCCCGGTGCTTCTACGTTCAAACGTGGTTTGGATATTTCGGTTGCTTGCTTGAGGACTTGATAGATCTGGTCCACTTCTGTAGTTTGGGATTCTTTCAGTGAAGATTTATAGGGAAAGGTTAGAAGATTATGCTAATATGGTGTGTATTAGTTCAATACAACACTAATAACAGGACAGTGAGTTTAATCTCTGTATATAAATCTTGTGTTGAAGGGAAGGTAATAGTTTAGCTTAGAGAAAAAACACCGGTAAGCAATATTATGTTGAATTTTTATTGATTTTAAAATTTTTAAATATGAAACTTTTTTTTCTAATAGGCTGATTTTTTACTGCGTTCGAACTTTTATTCAAATAAAACAATAACCAAATTTGATGCCTTGAAACGAATTTTTTTTTTGTGAAATAACATTCGATGGCATTAATATTTGAAAACAATTTCGGACTAATGTCCGCCACGGTTACTTATAAGAAAGCGCATTCTGCCAATTCAATTTCCGACCACTTTTTCAAGCAATAGGGGTCTTATATTCACAGTTCACAGTATTCACAGTTGTAGGAGTTCTGTTGGCTTCCAAGGTGTCAATGGTTACTGGTTTAACGCCATAGGCAAAAGATTTAACATAACGCCAAAGAAAATCTAAAGAAAAACAAATCACAAGACCTTGAGAAATAATTTTCTCACCGACTTATTCGTTCAACAAATCGATTGTTGCGTTGGCTGTATGGCATGTATAGTCGTCCTGTTGGAACCACATCTTCTCCAGATCAACACCATTCAAATTCGGAATTAAATAATTGTTGACCATCGCAAACTCTGAAGAATTGATAAATTTGGATCTCCATCAACACTGCAAGCAACAGCGGCGATATTTTCTATAGAACGCACATTTTTTTGTCTTGTTTTTGTTTTATTATCGAGCAGCGTGAAATGCGTTCGGAATGTGTCGATAATTCGGCGCATACATCGCTCGATTGGACGATTATGTGTACCATAAAATTCACGACTTCAAGTGCTCTAGTTCCATAATTATTTACAAGTTTATACTAAATAATTTTGACATTAGAGGCGTGCAAATTCATAGTTCACTTGACATCGACCCCTGAAATCACCTGGTTAGGATGGGCGCATCAATGAGGTAAGGAGTGTTCTGTTCTAGTAAGACATCCAGTATCTCGTTGATATTATATATCTTCTTGCTTCACACGCTCTTTTGAGTGGTCTATATGAGAAATATAGATTATAAATCGAAATTTCTTTCTTGCTGATGAATGTATTTCTCAGGCTGCGGTACACTATTGACTTTAGACTGATTATTAATTCATTGATTTGTCCTGTACTCTGTGATAGTCCATTTTCCAAATTTGATTTGAAATTTAAGTAGGTAGAAGCTACTGCACTCATTGCAACTTAACCCTTAAAATAAAAAATAAATAAAATAAAATAAAAAATCAGTAGTTTATGTGTTAACTTGCAACGAGTGCAGTAGCTACTATGTGGGGTAAACAGGTCGAAGTTTTCAGATCAGATTTAAAGAACTACTAAAGAAAACAAATCCTAATATTGCGAACCATTTCACAGATACGGGACATATATTTCCAGAGATAACAATTTTACAAATTGTACATACAGCCCCAAAAAGCATAAAAACTAAACATTTTAGAAGCACAGTTCAATAACAGTTCAAAATTCGAAATTCGCCACTATTGAAAACATTAATTTATTTATTTAAATAAATAATGATAAAATAAATAAATAAAAAAATCTTAGGCCCCAAACAAATAAATAACACAACATACCGACTTAAAAAAAAACCGACATCCAAAAATCCAACAATCCAAATCCAAAAGAAATCCAACAATACACAGATATACACAGCGATATGAGAAAGAAAAGACTTAGGTTTTAGGGACACATAAAATGGATGAATCCGAGTAGGCTAACTAGAAAAATAGTCGAATTTTATGAATAGTCGAATTTTTATAGAAGTAGAGCTAAAGTAGAAATAATTAAATGGATTGCTGTAATTAAAGAGGACCTAAGATCGGCAAATATTACACAAAGTAAAAGTCAGGTTTAGAGGCTGTTTCAGACACAGGGTTAACGTTTGGGCTAGAGAGAAAAATGTAGGAAGACTGAAACAACTTGGTTTGACGAAAGGAAAAAAGCTCATAGCGAAAGAATGAAATAGCGAAAAATTAAAATGAGTATGGGCCCAAATATGGCTAACAACAACAAGCGCCTCTAATTGTACTTCGCGTGGTCCACCAGGGCCCATACGTGAATAATATGTATATACAGCTGCCATATCTTAGTTTTAAAGTCAGTTATTTACTTCAAAATAATTTATAATTTTATTTAGTTTCTTTGCTTTCTTCTTTGAGTTTTCCATTTTTCCCTTTTAAATAGACTTGTGTACTAAGAATTCTGGTGATATTCTGAAACATTTGAATGCGTTTTTTACTTATTTTCTCCACCACAGATCTCACATAAATTATCCTTATTTTTCTGTTACCATAGTATTTCGCTTGCTTGTATTTTTATTTTTTGCTGGTTTCAATCAATGCTTGAATAAACAAAGCATTGTGTATTTGTAAACTTGCTCCAGATTTTTATTTGTTGTGGAATATATTCTTATTGAGTATAAAATGTCTATTGTGGGATCTCTATTTCTATTTTCTGGCATATTTATTCGAAGATAAATTGATTCGCTTGTTTCCATTCTTAATATTCTATTGTTTTTTAAGTATTTTCTCCGACTATTTCGATAATGCCGTTTATTTTTGTTTTGTTTCTAAATATCGTTTTCAAAGCTTTTTTCAATATTTATTTTTATTTTTCATTTTAAGACAAGATCACTACTAATACTTTATAAATACACGCTGTAGGTGAAAAAATACCATTTGACTCTTCTTATACCCGACCTGTGAGAGTATGGATTGTGGTAAAAAATATTTAAAAGAGCTAGATAATCTGTGGAAGGTGATTAAAGCTTTGGAAGACTTTCCCTGCAACTAATGACCATTGATGATCGTGAAACTGATACTTAAAGAAATCAAGAATTTATTGCTCAGTGATTGATGATGTATTGAACCTTATCTTGTTCCGAAATAGTAGATTTATTTTTGGAAACAATATCGTGTTCTGGGCATTTAAGAAAAACTTCCTCCAGGTATCAATTGTGTTAACTGTCTGGTGGTCTGGTGTGATGAATTTTATACAATAAACCAAACTTTCTTCCTTTTTTACCTGCACTAGTTTGTAAAAAAAACGACTGGAATAAGACAATAACAATGCCCTCATAGGTATCTCATCTCTACAGTACTTATTCAGCTTTTATCTATATTTGAGAGGATACATGATGTGCTTATTACAATGGGGAACAATTTGAAAAATAATTTCTGTTGAGTTCGATATTTAAGCTATTTTATACGTAAATTGACATGCTAATTTCAAAACTTTATTTAGTTTTATTTCTATCACGTCAAGTTTTTTCTCTACAGTTGTTGCATTGCGTCATCCAAAACTAGTTCGGTCAGTTACGCATGAGATACTAAAGAACCCGGGTCTGTGTCGTTCTGATATAGTGAAGTTAAAGTATACATACACAACTACAGATTTTCGTTATGTCTGCGTCTGGTAGTCCTCGTCGTAAGTGCTTAAACAGCCCTGATTCATTTTGTTATATATGTGGCAGTTTTACCATCCCCATTCAACGGACTAATATTAGTACATTTGTCAGGCAAGCCTATTTTACTTATTTTAAAGTGAAAATAGGCGACCAAGATAATTCATGGGCCCCTCATAAAGTGTGCAAGCAGTGTCTAGAGAGTTTACGAATGTGGATGAAGAGAACACTTAATAAACTTTCGTTTGGTATACCAATGGTTTGGCGAGAGCCCAAAGATCACTTAAGTGATTGCTACTTTTGCATAGTGAAAACATCAGGATTCAATAAGAAAAACAAACAAAAAATTGAATACCCTAGTTTACCGTCAGCTATACGCCCTGTGCCTCACTCAGCTGAAATTCCAATGCCAGTTTTTCAAGAATTACCTTCTTTAGAAATACAAAGAAATACTTCTTTAGGAATCAAGTGAAGATGGAAGTGACTCCACCGACGAAGAATTCAAAGTTTCCAATGATTCTGTTTGTAAAGGATTCAATCAACATGAATTAAATTATTTAGCACGAGAGTTGGGACTATCCAAAAAAGCATCGGAATTATTAGCATCAAGACTGCACGAAAAAAATTTGCTTGACAAAGGAGCTAAAGTCACTTACTATCGATCCAGAGAAAGTGAATTTAGGCAGTACTTCAGAAATAATGACGGATTTGTATATTGCCAGAACATAGAAGGTTTAATGAAAGAATTGGTCATTTCTAACTATAACGCAACCGAATGGCGATTGTTTATAGATAGCTCAAAGCGTAGCTTGAAGTGTGTTGTCCTACATAATGGAAATTTATACGGTTCAGCCCCAATAGGTCATTCGGTTTCTTTGCGTGAAGAATATGACGACATAAAGAAAGTCATTGACTTGTTGCAATATAACATGCACCAATGGATCATCTGTGTTGACCTTAAAATGGTCTGTTTCCTTCTCTAAGTATCCCTGTTTTTTGTGCATGTGGGACAGCAGAGCTCGTGAGAAGCATTGGGTGCAATCGAACTGGCCGCCAAGATCTGACCTAAGATCTGGTGATCCAAACATTTTAAATCAGCCACTTGTCGGCAGAAAAAACATTTCTGCCTTTGCATACAAAACTAGGTCTCATAAAGCAATTTGTTAAGGCTTTGTCAATTGAAGGAGACTGCTTTAAGTATATCATTTCGGCATTCCCTATCCTGTCATATGAAAAGATAAAGGCTGGTGTGTTTGATGGTCCACAGATTCGGCAACTCGTTAAAGATGAAAAGTTTATTGAAACAATGACTTGAAGGGAATGCTTGGTTGGCTTGTAAAAATATTGTTAAAGACTTTCTTGGAAATTGACGAGCCCCGAATTACATCGAAATTGTTCAACAACTTTTGGAGAGCTTTAAGAAGCTTGGTTGCAACATGAGCAACAAACTGCATTTCTTACATAGTCATGTTGCTAACTTCCCAGAAAATCTTGGTGCTGTTAGTGATGAACAGGGCGAGCGATTCTACCAAGATCTAAAGGTTATGGAAGCGCGGTATCAAGGTAGATGGGATGTCGGTATGATGGCTGACTACTGTTGGAGCATCAAGCGAGAATGTCCACAAACTGAGCACTCCAGGAAAAACTATAAGAAGAAATTGTTACCATAATATATTTTATTTATATTTTGTATAAACACAGTTTAACTTTTAATAATATGTTAACTCTGTATGAATAAAATTTTCTAATTTATTTGGTCAGATCTCACCTTATTTGCTTTCGTATGTACACTTTTAAGATGCTGTAGCTTAAGAACTTGACATGATAGAGAAAAACTGTGAATATTTTTGAATTCAGAGATGAAAAATTAGTTAAAAACAAGTCAGAGATCCAAGTCAACAAAATTGCTGTTCCCCAGTGTTAGTGTTTGCTGCTATTTTCTGGTTTTGCTACCTTTTTATTATTTCTACTTTTACATATTTTGTAACTCTGGAAAAGACATTGTTTTTAGAGCATTTTGGACCCTATATCTTTTATTTTGTTCTTTATATATATATATATATATATATATATATATATATATATATATATATATATATATATATATATATATATATATATATATATTTCTATGTTCATTTTTAAGGATAGTATAATTTTTCCAATTTTTTTAAACTATCCTATGACAATGTACTCCAAAATTCTAAATACATGAGAGTCCATAGTTGCAAAGTTAAGGCTATATATTGAGGATCTTTGAGATAATCTTTACCGAATCCAGGATTGTCGGAATCTGAATGCTTGAATATGCACATGTTATAAATATATTATAAATATATCTATACATAAACTAAGATGAGAAAAGAAAAATAAATCAATTGAAGAAATTTGTGGAAGATGAATTTTAAAGCTATGAACATATTATAAGAGTACGAAGCTTTATAACATTAGAAAATTATTTAGTCTATAATATAGTTTTTATGAGTGATGCATTTTTTAAACGGAAAAGTAAATGAACTCTAAATGTGCGAAGTCGTGGAAAATTTATTTAAAGTACAAAAAATTAAAAACGATATCTAGATATAAAGTTCTGAAATTACGAGCGCTAAACATGCAACCTAGCAGGAAAGCTATTCCAACTCTATAAAGAGCACAACTCTTTTGTACTTTTCTCTAAGTACTCTTCTCTAAGTTCTCTCTTGTACTTTTCTCTAAGCTAGAGAATGGTAACAAAAAGGAAGAATAAAATATGGGAACATTCTCAGAAGTATTAGTGGCTAATGGTTTTTGAAAAAATTGCAAAAATCCACAAAATAATGCTCAATATAATCTTTGGAAACAAGGCATTTTAGTAATTACGATATAATAGTATTATTGCACACTCTAAACCTACGACCTCGTTGGAAATTCGATTTAAAAAAAAAAGGAATATATATGAATAATATAAGGATATAATATAAGGAATCATATAAGGATATATGAATAATTGAATTGTGTTATTTAGTATCTCACAATTAAAAGTACTAAGTGATATTATCTCCATTAGTCAATAAAAATTCAACATAATATGCATTTTAATTCGTTTCATTGTTTTTCTTTTTTATACATTTTCATTTAATTGACGCATTTGGAAAATTATTATGGACTTCCTGATCCATTATGACGTATAATAATAATGTTGTAATTTTATTATATTCAATGGTATGTATAACCCATTACATAAAACATTTAGCTAAAGTGACATGATTTAAAATTAATGAATATTGTTGGTTTATTCTGTAATTTATTCTGATCTTGTCAAGCAAATAACTTTACGTGCGGTTTCTCGTATATATATATATATATATATATATATATATATATATATATATATATATATATATATATATATATAGAAAAGATCAAACCAACAGCAACACTGACTTGAGCTTTGTTAATATTGTTAGATCGACATGTTGGAAATGCATACCCAATATTTTTAGACCAAAGGTGTACCAACTAAAAAAATGTGTTTGTCATTAAATTGTACATTGAGATTATTAGCGATTCGAATAAATATTTGTTCATAGAACAGTGGTTCTCATCATCACGCCTGCGGTAAATTCAATCAGATGTTTGTTGTGTCGTAAATCCAAGTCTCTTAAAGAAGATCTACGATTAGCACAGCAGAGCTCTGTTAATTTTCATGACAGTGTCGAAATATTTAAGTTTTTCTCTGTTTGGGTTTTTCTCTGTTGGGGATTATGAAGACTAAATAATACTTTATTAATAAAATGAGCCTTTTATCTAAATTGAGAGGCCATATTTTTGTATAAAATATCTAAATTATAATCTCCTGAGAGAGGAAAATGTTTTAAGGTGTGCTCAATGCTCTAATCAAGCATTTGATTGATCTCCATTTAGATAAATAGAAAGGCAATATACAAAATGTATTGAAGTATAGAAGAGTTTGCACGGTAGTATGTATACACAGTCTATCCCATTAAAAAAATCACTAGTTTATTAATTACCAGATGCCAAACCCTGACATCTATAGAAAAGGTTTGCGAGATGTGACATTATAATCTAAAATTTGAAAGAGGAGAATTTGAAAGTGCGAAAGAAAATACATGGACAAAAGATTGCACACAATTTCTTCGTTAAAAAAAAATGATTGGGCCGTCCATGTTTGTCTGATTGACCCAACTGTGACACTTTCGATTAGATTAATTCTTCTATCGGAACATTCAGTGTGAAACATTAATCTCGAAAAGATTAGCACTAATCCCCCAATCACCTTTTTAAACTTCTTCACACGCGTTTCACTAGCCATGTTAGCATCATTAGGAGATCATTCAATCTGAGATTGAATTAGCATCATTAAAAGATGATTCAATCTGAAATAGAATTACCTTTATCAGGAAATGATTCAATTTGAAATTGAATCATCGTTAACCTTGTGTCTGAAACAGCCTCTATCCTGAATTTCACTTTGTAATTTTTGCTGATTTTAGGTTTTCTTTAATTGTAGCAATCCATTTAATTATTTCTACTTTAGCTCTACTCCTATTTTTATAAAATTCGACTATTTGTCTAGTTTACCGTTTATCCATTTTGTGTCCGTAAAACTTAAGACTTCTTTTTCTCATATCGCTGTGTATATTTGTGTATTGTTTGATTTCTTGGTTTTCTCGAAGTTGGTATGTTGTGCTATTCATTTGTTTGGCGCCTAAGATTTTTCTTAAAATTTTTCTTCCCTCCTTTTCAATGTCCTTGATGTCTCTCTTTCTATTCAAAATGAGCGTTTCTGCCCTACATAGACATTCTGGTTTAATAATTGTGTTGTAATGTCTCAGTTTTGTGTCTTTAGATATGCATTTTTTGTTGTAAATATTTTGTGTAAGTCTCAATATCGTTTTCATTTTTTGACATCTACCCTTATTGGCCGCTTTTTTCAACCCATTTTCCATGATTATTTCACCCAAATATTTCAATTGAGAGACTCGTCTGATGTTACCATATTTTGTTTTTAGAAATGGTGTTCTTAGTCTGTTGCAGGTCATGTATTGTGTTTTCTCAAAGGAAATTTGGAGTCCTACCTTTTCTGCTGGTTCTTGTAGGACTTCGATCTGTTTTTGTGCCGTTAATATATCTTGAGTCAAAATTGCTAGATCATCAGCATATAGTATATTTTGTTTTGAATAGGCTGTGTACCATGCGGTAAAGCTCATAGAGGTACATCAATGGAATATCGCAAAGAATCTTTTTTATGGTGAAATTTTAAAGCTGTTATATCATATGAAATCTTGTCATTAGATAGAACCAATGATGTAGTTGAAAATTGGCCAGAATCGGCGAAATTGGACGAACAAAACCTTCGTAGTTTAGTCTTTAACAATAATAAAGCTAGTGACTCATTAACTATATGGAGCAGTTAAAAATGTAAAAAAAAACAAAAAAGAACGGAAAAAATTGCTCATTTAAGTGCGTTTAATACTTTTGATTTGGTGTTTTCGATATGAATTTTTAGTTGATACACCTTTAACTCATGTACTTTTGTTATGTATAGCACAAATCACTAGTAGTTAACTGCGAAATGAGTTGGGTTCGTGGATGAAATATAATTTTTGAAATAGAGATTTTTTTACTAATATTCCACTTGTGGTGTTTTGTTTTTGTTGTGATGTTGGTTTTTTGCGTCGCCATCAAAATGTCAACATGTTTATTCTTATAGTTGGAAAAAGAATCATACTGCGAACTCTCGTCATTGAAGGACATTGAGCGGTGCCACTCACCACGTCTTCCCAAAAAGGCCGTCTGGTGACCTTGTTGATGTTCTGATGGCGATGAAAGGAACCAACCGGGTTTCTACTTAGGATGTGTGCGAAAATTTCGCTGTTTTCAAATACTTAACTGTTTAAACCTTAACAGTATTTAATAGGAATATTAAAAATATATTTTTATTTATTTTTCGTGCTATGGTCATAATTGGGTATGCATTCAATTTAAATGGCGTATAATGGTGACTTGTCATTGTAATACCTAAATTAACAGTGTCACTTGAACGCTGTTTCGGTCTGCCATTCGGTTTAACTGATATTCGTCTATTGATAGTCGGCATATAACCGTCTGGCAAATCTGATCAGTGGAAAGACATATACGATTATTAAATTGGTATCTGACCAGAAGCAAAAATACAATTATTAAATTACACAGCTGGGCTGAATATAAGAAGTAATTTAGTCTTTCGATATTTTTTCCATTTGAATACAAGTATGCGATAATTAAAAATAATATTAGGTGTACAAATAATTGTGAAAGAAATTTTGTAGTTGTAAATGTACAATATACAAATTATACCGTAACTTAAGGGTCGGTAAGTCAGTATTAATTTTTCCATCAAGGAAAAAAGGGTAAACTAAATTCGAAGAAATTTATGATTTTTTATAAGAGATGACCATGTTACCAAGTTTTCATAGATGATTCAATCTGGAATCATCTCCTGATGATGCTAACATGAAACTTGAAGAGATTTACGATTACGACTAATAGATTAAATTATCTCCTGATGTTGCTAACATGGTTAGCGAAACGTGCGTCGAGCAGTTCAAAAAAAGTGATTTAGTGTTTAGTGGTAAATCTCTTCAAGTTTAGTGTTTCACACCAAAGGTTCCAATAGAAGAATTGATGCTAACATGGTTAACGAAACGCGCGTCAAGAAGATAAATAAGGCGATTGGTTGTGAAGTTGTGAATGTCTTCAAGTTTGGCATTTTACATCGAAAATTCCAATAATAGAATTTAAAGAGACCGTGCTTCAATTTTCTTTGTATGCTCCATTAGAATTCGGACAATTTTCAGTTTGAATTTCCCGCCGTGAATAATGTAATACATGAGTATAACCTCAGAACAAACTGACTAACTGTTAGCACACAGTGAATTATAGTTTGAATGCAGTATCACCTAGGGTGGGTTTAAATAAGTAGTAACACACTTCTTCAAAGTACGAATGGAACTAAACCTTGTTCTTACCAATGGCGTATAGGTGAAAGATATACGTGTCACGATGGGTAGAGGGTGTGATAACCAAACTCTAAAACTGGAAAGAAGAATAATTCTTGCTTTGGCGGTTTTGGGAAAATTGAAAAAGACCAGTGTCCATCAATGCGTTCTACCAGTACTCAATTATGTATCCGATGCACTAACTCTTACAAGGTGTACTGGTGGTATAGCATTTGATTTGACAACACTGTTGGCTGGTCTTGTAGAAAGAAGGCGTGACAACATCTGATGCGTCTTCAATACGAATTTCACCTGTCTAAAGTCACTTAGTCTTCCATAGCAAATGTTTATAGTCAAGTTTTGTTTCAGACTTGGGCGCAGTTTGGCGGAAATTTTTACGAAATTTCAACAGACCTATGGAACAGTGTTTTATCAAAGGTGCAGGACCTCACCACATCCACAAAAGCCAAAATGGGCAAATTAAGGATCAACAGTATCCTGATTTGCTATTTTGAAATTCAAGGGATCGCCCATAACGGATTTGTGTCACAAGAACTTTTACCGGGATGTTCTTGAAATACTTTAAAATGTCCGCATGATTTTACTGAAGAATTTGAAAATATGTCTGCTTTCGTTTTTTTTCCTCACTTTCAGAATAAGGAATAAAGGGACGAGCTTATTCGATACCCTCCTGATGTCAACCAAATGGCTCGTCACAATCAAGAGTACCTTATGGAATACCTTATGGCATCAGTTGACCTTATTCGGAAATTTTCTTCCTTCGAAAAATCGTTGGTCAATGACTGTAACAGTTTAAGCACATAAAAGAGCATAAAACTCTTCCAAGTTTCGAGGAGGTACTATGGTGGCTGTAATCGGGCTAAACCGATGGCCGATGGAGACCTTCAGTACCCATGATAAGTGGTGAATATAGGGTCGCAAAGAACGCTCCGTACATGCTCTCAGTCCAAATGTATCTGTATGAGATGAGAAACGATTTTGCAATAGGTAACAGTCCTAGGACGCTCATTCAGCAATCGCTAAGGCATTTCTTACAAAAAGATGTCAGCTTAGGAATGGTCTAGAAAGGAGATCTAAAACAAAACTTGATATATCATCATTGTTCGAAATGTTTGTCATTCATTTCAGAACGCACTAGAAAAAGCTGGTTCACAAAATTAATTGGTATGTACTTCCAAGTGACTCTAGAGAGTTCAAACTCCTACTGAAGATGCAAGAAGAAGAACAGTGTTAACACGCTGTCAGTGAAAGCTACGCTACTGGCCTTATTTCTTTATTAGACACTTTGTATAGTTTTTTCTGGATAGCTTCATTCATTTACCAGGTTTGGAGGCTACTAACTCTTAATTTAAAAAAAAAACACGTTTCATTTGAAGGGTAAAATTGGTTTATTCAAATTATGCGCTATAGCTAGATGCCCATTTTGCCCACTTGTCTGGCAATATATGGATGCCCTCCCAGAAAAACCGTCTTTTGAGGTGGTCCAGCCATAAAGCCATTTTTCGACATCTGGGTAATTGTTGAAATGTTAGTTGGAAGGGGCTGGATCTGGTGAGTACGGTGGGTGGGGCAAGTCATGGTGAAAACTCACTTTTCCGTCTCTTGAAGCCCATTCTGGCCACTTTTCGATCAACGCCTGGTTCAAATTGATATTTGTTGACGGTAGCGAACGGTATAAACTGTTTCAGTAGGTTTAATAAGCTCATGGTACATAACACTCTTCTGATCCCATCAAATGTACAGAATGGTTTGATTTCCAAAGCGATTAGGTCTTGCAGTAAATGTTGATGGTTGTCCTGGGTCAACCCACGATTTTCTTCATTTTGGGTTCTCAAAATATATCAATTTTTCGTCTCCAGTCACTATTCGATACAAAAAAGTTTTTCGTTCACGCCGAGAAAGCAAAACTTCGCACATCGTTTTTCGCTTTTCCATATGCCTTTCGTTCAACTGATATGGTACTCATTTTCCTGCCTTCTAGATCTTTCCCACGGCATGCAGATGACCACAAATGGTTCGGCGACCAACATTTAAAATTTCTGCCGCTTGTTGTTGAGTTTACATATTGTCTTTTTCAAACAATGTTTATAATTCGGCATCTTCAAATTTTTTCGGTTCTTTGTCATTCAAGTCGAAATCACCACCTTTAAATGATCTAAACTCACGTCCACAAGTGTCTTGCATTAGGACATTGACACCGTAAGTTTCCACAAATACACGATGGCTTTCACTCGCGTTTTTCTTTTGATTGAACAAGAAATGCGTACATGTCGTAAATGCTCTTTATTTAGCTTGAAACAATCTTCATGTTTATCATACGAAAAAAGGATAACGCTAACTCGAAATCGATTAAAGATCAATGACGTTTTCAAAGGTACTGTCGTTGCATCAAATTGTTATAAGAGATTAGACTGTGAACTGATCCTTGATTCCAACACCATCTCTTAAAAAATAAAAATTATTAAACGGTGCTATATATTCCACACCTGGTATAGACTCCTTCAAACCGTAGGAGATTTTTGTGTCTCACCCCGTATACAACAACCTTACTGCCACCTCAAATGTATCGATAACAAACATGTATCAATTCTTGATTATCTATCATTTCCATATGTTCTGGTCCCTTGTGATTATGTTTTAGTCCGGAAACTTAAAATTGGCAATAAAAAAGAACTTAGAACGTCCCGATGTTTGTTTTTTAAGTTTGCTCACATTTTCCGGAAGTTGATGTTAAATTAAAAAGGACTGACCTGCGGACTGGTTACATGATGGTTTCTATAAATTGTTCCTCCTGAATAATATGATATTTTTCATTGAGAAATGCGCTTTCAGAGATATTTATACACCTATTAATTATTTTTAATACGGCGGTATTGACATTGTAATATTAATGAAGAAATTCACTAAAATTTTAATTTTAGCAACTTTAAAAATATAAACAATACACTTTTAATTAATAAGAATTTTAAAAGAAGTAACTTTCCGATATAATTTAAACGATTTTCTTCTTTTATATACTTACTTTCATCATCGGCCGACATTTCCGGTACTCTGGTTTCGATTTCTGACGTTGATTTTTGTCTGCGTAAAAGCTTGGCCTTCGTCTGGCATTTCTGGGCATCCTTCTGACAGTCCAGGTGTATATTCATCTTGCATATTCGACATTTTAGGCCTTGACGAGTGTGTCCTGGAAATTTAATTAAGGAAATAATCTTCAGGTTTGGAATTAAACTTGGCAATGAGTAAAAAAATAATGATATTTATACTGCTTATAATGATATAATATATATATATATATATATATATATATATATATATATATATATATATATATATATATATATATATATATATGATATATATATATATATATATATATATATATATATATATATATATATATATATATATATATATATATATATATATATATATATATATGATATATATGATATATATATTTGAATTAAAAGTGAAAATTTACTCGTTATATAGCATATCTTCAACACAACAGCTGAATTTTTGATTCTTTACCTTTATGTGTCTATGGCGGATTCTTTACCTTTATGTGTCTTACGCATGCTACTAAGCTAAGCTTAGTGGTGGCTCGTGAGGGAGGCCGTTGTGGCGCCGCCCCATCACGGTAAACAATTTTGAGCAAAACACCATATTTTATTTCCGTTCAGTTTATTTCCTTTAACTCATTTTAAGATATTATTAAAAATTGAAATCTCACTCCAAATAATGCATATAAAAATTCCATCCTCTCGCCACAATTATTATCGTTAGTCAGACGTTTACCTCCAGCGACCGTACGCCACAACATCTATTCACGTCGTTGGCATTACATGTTTTGTTGGTTGCCAGAACTCGGGGGGGGGGGGGGGGGTACCTGCTTTCTAAAACATGCGATTTGGACGTAGATTCCCTACGACCGTTCGTATCGGAAATTAGTTTTAAACGCTGATTTGACGGGTACGGAGCGTTTGATACGTCTCGTATTGCGTATTTCTTTCGCCTAGCGAATACTTGTTTTGATTATTTGCTACGTGTGTACACACTGAGTAGTGCTGTTTATATAAAAATAATCAAATTTTAATTGCGAACATGAAGGTGTCTGATTTTAAACAGTTATTAATGACTAATTTAAGTTTCGAGGAGAAAGTTGAATTAAAAACTAACAAGTTTAGAATTAATGAAAAAATAGGGCAACTTTTAATTGAAAATTTGATAATAAACTATACAATAGTATTTTGTGGCTATGTGGTTGTGAATACACTAATTTTCTGTTTTGTTTTGTGTATTTATTGTTTGGTGGTGAGCAGCAATGGACTCGCGAAGAAGTGAGGGATCTAAAACATTTGTGCTTTAGGTATATTAAATATTGAGAGTGCTATGGTCGAACTAATTCGGGATTTTAATGAAAAAGTTTTTGAAAATTTATTTTGGATGGATGGAATTTAACTTTAAAAACTAAGAAACGGTGAGGTGCTATTCACTGACAAAAATGTGTAGTATAACCCTTTTTTGTCATCAAACTTTGATATTTTTGAACTTTTCGAACTTCTCAATAACTTATTCGACTTTTCTCTATTGATTTGCAGTTACAATAAACTATTTGAATGGTTTACTCTTCGGGAAACGGTTAGTACCTACTTATTCATTCCTTTATCTGCGCAACAAGCAACAACCCATCCTCTAATGTCCTTGTAAGTGGTAACAATACAAAATGTTAATGTTTTCTTGGTTCAGCTCTTGTATAGGGTTTCAACAGCACGAAAAGTAAAAAGGAGGAAGGGGAAAGCAAAAAAATTCTTCAGCAGCACTATTTTCTTCTACGCCCTCCTACTTTAAAAACCCTCGAGCCGCCACTGGCTAAGCTGTATTCTTGTAGTTTGATTAAGGGGACTAAAATGCCACGAGTTAATGCATAGGGTCACCTCAGACAATTTTTTATAATCTGAAAAATTATCTGTAGACATGATGTCGTTCAAAAAGCAATATTTAAGGCACTGCCTTCATTTCAGCTTTCAAATAAAAAAGATGATACACAAACTCAGGACATTCTGGCTTCTAGAGATAATGCTGCTTCGTGTAGTACTTGTAAGAAGTGGTTTTAGCAATTCTGAACTGGAAATGGTGACTTGAATGATGCAGAATATCCGCGAGAGCCAACAAAGTAGGGAATGGAGGATTGAAAGTACTGCTGGAAGAAAATCCTTGTTGTGGCTCTGTTAGGGTTCGGACGTGAGCTAGAAGTAACATTTCAGCCATTTCTAAATGTTTTCATAAACTAGGACCGATAAAGAAGAATCGTTGGGCCCCCGATGAGCTCAGCTGTGAATAAGTTTGGATGTTGTTGCTTTCAAGATTCATGAAAAATAACTTCTTGCATAACATTGTGGCCTGCAACGAAAAGTGGATCCTCTACGAGAATTGTGGGTTAATCTTGATGAACCATCAACAAGTACAGCAAAACTAATAATAATAATGTATTTATTTCACCCATAACAACTTGATAGTATTCAATGCAACAATTTACAATAAATACAATTTATATAACTACTACTATATTTACATCAAGTTGCAACTAAAAATTCTCCTTATAGCACAATTTTATTGTTATGAAGCCAACTCTCATAAAATAAACTTGTGTTGAGAGTTGGAATAAAATAACACAGTCAGTCATCAACACAACAATTCAGAGTGATTACACTATATTACAATGTATCATCATCATCATCATCAGCCCGTATCGATCCACTGCAGGATGAAGGCCTCTTCAGCATGCTTCCAACCTTCACGGTCCTGGGCTTTCCTCTGCCACTCGGGTCCAATATACTTAACGATGTCATCAGTCCATCGTGCTTTCGGTCTTCTTCGCGGACGTTTGCGATCAAGCGGTATCCACTCCAGGATTGCCTTGGTCCATCTGTCGTCCCATCGCCTCGCTATATGGCCTGCCCATCTCCATTTCAACTGTTTTACTCTTCCAATGATGTCACAGACTTTTGTTTGTTCCCTGATCCATGCGCAGGACTTTCTGTCTCGTCTTGTAATGCCAAGCATACATCTTTCCATTCCCCTCTGTGCCACCCGAAGTTTTTGAATTGATTGCGATGTGAGTGTCCAGGTTTCACTTCCGTATGTCATAACGGGTAGAACACACTGATCGAATACTTTTCTTTTCAGGCAAAGTGGGAGTCTGCTCTTAAACACTATGTTGAGCCTACCAAATGCCTGCCAGCCACATTTAACACGCCGTTCCACCTCCCGGGCGGTATTCCCCTCCATGGAAATCCTCTGCCCAAGATATACAAAGCTGTCCACAATCTCTAAATCCCTTCCTAAAACTGAAATTCTTCTGTCCTGAGCGAAGTTATTGAACATAACCTGACTCTTTTTCAGGTTTATTTTCAAGCCAAATGGTTCGCCAGCCCTTTGCAGTTCTTGTATGCGTCTTTGCAGCTCCTCTGGGTCTTGTGAAATGAGAATAATATCATCTGCAAATCTAAGATGGTTTAAGTTTGCACCATTGATCCTTACACCATCCTGCTCCCAATCCAGTTTACGGAATACTTCTTCAAGGCCAGCCGAGAAAAGAATAGGCGATATTGCGTCACCCTGCCGTACACCTCGTTCTATATTAATTCCCACTTCAAGATCATCAAGGTGAATTGTGGCTGTGGCTGTGGCTGTATTACAATGTATATTAACATATATATATATATTTTCTTGATGCAAGCAAACATATTTGCATTACGATTGGAAACATAGACATAAAACCAAAAACCATATGCTTTTCTAAATATATGTTGGGCTACTAACTATATCGTATTCCAGTAATAGCATTCTTGATGAATAAAATGAATGATGTTAGCGAAATTAGTAAGATATCTCTAGACTTAATAGCAAATTTCAAGGAAACAGTACATGGGTGTCTGGAATTTAAATCAGATTTAATTTTAGTTAGGATTATATTAGTACAATTAGAAATTCTACTGTTATGTTTATGAAAATAATAAGTACATTTATTTTATACAGATGTATACATGAAGAATACACAAATAGTTGTTTTAGTGTAAGAACATTAAATTATTTGTATAAATCAACAGTATGGAATCTGGGATTCTTTCCCAAAATAACTCCATGAACAATGTTTATTTTATTTAAAACTTTATCACTGGCACCACCCCAAGCAATTATTCCATACATTAAAAATGATTGACAAAGGGAAAAATATCCCACCCTTAACCAATGTTGATTTAAAATGCCTCTACGTAATTTGAGTGTATAAAACAATTTTCTAATACGGGCTGTCATCCTATCAACAAAAAATTGTCAATTGAAGCATTGTACAACTTTTCATTTTCAAATGACTCAATTTCTGGCATTGGACCTACACCAACTGTTGAAGGAAATGCTTGATCTTGTAGATACTTTTACTCTCCCTAGGGACAACTACTTAAATGATGGTCAATGGCTTTCTTGATTGTCCACCTTTCTAACGGGTCTTTCAAATTGAGCGGTTTTTTTTAATTTTTGAATAAAACTAAGATGACGTTGTGCATTTGCCTAGTCGAATTTCAGAAGTGTAATGTATGCTTATAATGAGACGCTTATGAAAACAAAAAATAATATTTTCTCTCATAAAACAAAACAAAAAAATCTTTTCTTCTTAAACTTAAAAAATTGTGAAAATATTAACCTAGGAACTATGAATTTGAGATTTTATCTTCTTTAGTTCACTTATCGAGATCATTTAGACTTTGGTTATAAAACTGGATACATATGCTATATTTATGATCATTACACACAGGGTATTACATGAAGTTTGAAATTCATATTTTTATCGAAGTAAAGACCGAGATATTTACAATGATTAGAAAATTCAAATTCTTGATACAAATCAGTACACTTGTTACATATATTAGTAGCGTGAAAAATGATATACTTTTTATTCGTTTCAAAATATCTTCTATGTCGATTAGAGAATGACATGAGAGAACATTTAGTTACATTAATCGCGAAAAAATTATTGTCAAGCCATTCTTTATATCTAATACTAATTATAATAATCTTTGGATACGGTGTTAATTAAATTATCAAAACATTTTCCGGTAAATAAAAACACAGTATCATCAGCAAAATAAAAGAGTATTCCATCGGTCTTTAATGAAAATATGTTATTAATACATAAATCAAAAAGTAATGGACCTAATACAGTGCTAAAGATTAAATCATCTCCTGATGAAGCTAACATGGTTAGCGAAACGGGCGCCGAGCAGTGCAAAAAAGTGATTTGGTGTTTAATGGTAAATCTCTTCACAGTTTAGTGTTTCACACTAAAGGTACCAATAGAAGAATTTGATCTAATACAGTCCCTTGAAGGAAGGCAATTTACATTTACTGACTCACTATAAATCGATTTTATCATTATGAATCACTATAAATCGATTATCGATTTTAATTTTTTGAGACCAGTTCTCGATATATAATAAAATTAAACTTAAAGTAGTACCTCCCTTTTTCCGTTTTCAAGTTTAGTACACAATAATTCATGACTTATGGAATCAAGTGCTTTCTGAATGTCAAGAAATAATCCAATTATATATTTACTCTGGTCAAAGTTCTAACAAATATATTTTGAAACTTCAACCATACTGCCTCCTAGACAATACTTTACGTTAGTCAAGGAAGGAAACCAATCGCACTTTAATACATCGTCAAGAATTTTTGATGGCGTTAGGGTTAGTGAAATAGGTCTGTAGTTCTCCAATACCCTTCTATCACCATCCTTATGAAGGAATAATTATAGCTTGCTCAAAATCCGATGGATATTGTGAGAAACAAAGATTGAAAATGTGCGTTATTGGCTCAACAATATAATCTTTTATTTCGATTAAAATTTTAAAGTAAGTTCATGCTCAACAAAGCTAGTGGAGTTTTTTAATTTATTTACCAAGGACATAATTTCATTATTATTAACTGGAGTTAAAAATATAGATTCATACACTATTAATCCTTTATAAGTTACAAACTCATTTCCACAATCTCCTTTCTTACTTTTATTAATTTTTAAAATTTTTCTTTTGATTATGTTTTGCAATATCCTTCTTATTAAAAATATCACATTTTTTCATCGGCAATACAATGTATGTCATTATTACACACAATTACACTCAAAATTGTCTTAGGGGTAGATCGGCAATCATTTATCTCATTTTTAATATGAATTGTTTTAGCAAGCTTAATTACTGAATTAAGTATGTTTATATTCAGTCATATTTAGTATATTGCAGCCGAAGAGCAACGTTATCAGGATATTTATTTGCTCTATTAAACAAACTTTGTCGCGTTCTAATAGAAATTATAATTCCTCGAGTGATAAACGATTTAGGTTTTTTGAATTTACTGTTTACTGTTAATATCCACTCCAAAAAGGTTTGATGTGTATATATGGTGGGATCAACTGGGCGTTGTGCAATATGAGTTTCTCCTCTAGTCACTGCTAACCCTTATCTGCAGGATCTGATTTGTTACCGACGCTCTGGACGAAAAAAACCTTACAGTAACAAAGGAATAAGAGAAGTCAATTTTCTTCCAGATGGCGCAGGGCCACATACTACAATAAAATAATTTTAAATCACACGACTTTGGATTTTCATTTCCTTCGATCCCTGCGATATCATTTGCTTGTTAGCCGCTTCACACCTCTTTAGGAAGTCGAAAAAAGCCTCGTTGATTTTATTACATCAAAACCACGACTTATTTTTTTTTGATCTGGTATTCAACAGTCACCCGAAAGGCATAGAAAGTCTATACAAAGAGATTACTTCGAAGATTAAGGTTATATTTCTTTTTACATAAATACGTGGCAAATGACCTAACATGACTGAATTGACATACCAAAATAAAACTTCACACATGTTTATAGAAACACTGTTTTTTTCTTTGATATAAACTTTTTGAACTCCCTACATATAAATAGCAATTTTTTTGTTTGGAGATAATTAGACTAAAAAAAAATGGATGGCTATTAAAAATAATGATAAAATGTACGATTTCATCCTGTTTTTTTAATAGGTTTTCATTAAAATAATCCGTTTAAAATAATACCTATTTGTTTCGGAAGCCAGGCCGCAAAATTTATACTAGAAATAATGGTAATCCACCGTTATATAAACGTTGGTTTACGAATGTAACTTAATATATACATAATATCCGTATAATTTTAGCAAGTTCTTTATAACAAAAGAACAAATACAATGTTCATAGTTCCAAAAAAAATCATTAATTGAATCATCATTGTCTAACGAAATTGTTTTTGTCAATATGTAGTTTAGTTTCGGCTCATAAGTAATGTTTTGAATCATTTTCTGGGCGAGACCTGATCAGTAGCGGATCTGCATTTTTTAAACCCTCTTTGGTATTCACTCACTTGTCCGTTTAAATATATTTCATGTATGCTTCTTATAGGACTTGCAATAATCTTCTAAGTTACATTGAGTAATGTGATTCCCCTATGATTTAAGCATTCTGTTGTATCGCCTTTCTTATACAGGGTGTCCCATAACTTATCCTCCAGAGACGAAAAACAATCATTAATTGAATCATCATTGTCTAACGAAATTGTTTTTGTCAATATCAAGTTAAGTTTCGATTCATACGTATTGTTTTGGATCATTTTCACTCACTTGTACGTTTAAATATATTTCAATGTGATTCCCCTATAATTTAAGCGTTCTTATATAGGGTGTCCTATAACTTATCCGCCATAGAGCAACTGGTGATAGTAGAGATCAAATTAGAGGATTTACTGGGTATGACACTAGGGACACTGGGTATGACTAGTTTTTTTATTCTTGTAAGATATTTCTTTTGAGTGCGATGTCCGATTTGACCAGTGGTAACAATTCCTTAATAGTGCTGGTTTAATTGTTGGATACTATATATATATATATATATATATATATATATATATATATATACATATATATATATATATATATATATATATATATATATATATATATATATATATATATATATATATATATCATCATCATCATCATCATCATCATCAGCCCGCATCGATCCACTGCAGGATGAAGGCCTCTTCAGCATGCTTCCAACCTTCACGGTCCTGGGCTTTCCTCTGCCACTCGGGTCCAATATACTTAACGATGTCATCAATCCATCGTGCTTTCGGTCTTCTTCGCGGACGTTTGCGATCAAGCGGTATCCACTCTAGGATTGCCTTGGTCCATCTGTCGTCCCATCGCCTCGCTATATGGCCTGCCCATCTCCATTTCAACTGTTTTACTCTTCCAATGATGTCACAGATACAGACTTGTTTGTTCTCTGATCCATGCGCAGGACTTTCTGTCTCGTCTTGTAATGCCAAGCATACATCTATCCATTCCCCTCTGTGCCACCCGAAGTTTTTGAATTGATTGCGATGTGAGTGTCCAGGTTTCACTTCCGTATGTCATAACGGGTAGAATGCACTGATCGAATACTTTTCTTTTCAGGCAAAGTGGGATCTGCTCTTAAACACTATGTTGAGCCTACCAAATGCCTGCCAGCCACATTTAACACGCCGTTCCACCTCCCGGGCGGTATTCCCCTCCATGGAAATCCTCTGCCCAAGATATATAAAGCTGTCCACAATCTCTAAATCCCTTCCTAGAACTGAAATTCTTCTGTCCTGAGCGAAGTTATTGAACATAACCTGACTCTTTTTCAGGTTTATTTTCAAGCCAAATGGTTCGCCAGCCCTTTGCAGTTCTTGTATGCGTCTTTGCAGCTCCTCTGGGTCTTGTGAAATGAGAATAATATCATCTGCAAATCTAAGATGGTTTAAGTTTGCACCATTGATCTTTACACCATCCTGTTCCCAATCCAGTTTACGGAATACTTCTTCAAGGCCAGCCGAGAAAAGAATAGGCGATATTGCGTCACCCTGCCATACACCTCGTTCTATATTAATTCCCACTTCAAGATCATCAAGGTGAATTGTGGCTCTAGCTCCATCATATATCGATTCTAATAGGTTTACATAGGCTCTCTCTACACCTTGGCTAAGCAGTGCATCCATTATCGCATGCTTTGAGATGGAATCAAATGCTTTTTCGTAGTCGATAAAAGCCAAGCACAGTGGCATGGTGTATTCGTTGTGCCTTTCTATGAACTGCTGTACAACCTGGATGTGATCCATTGTACTGAATCCACTTCTGAATCCTGCTTGTTCTCTTGTTTGTGCGTCATTCAGTTTTTTTAATATTCTTTTAGAAATTATCTTAGTGAAAACTTTATACATCACTGATAGGAGGCTTATTGGACGGTAGTTCTTTAAATCTTCCTGTGCTCCTTTTTTATGTAAAAGGATCACTTCTGCATTTTTCCATAAGTCAGGTACTTTTTGTTCTTTGAGGCATTTTGAGTATAATTTTGCGAGTGTTTTATGTAACGTCCGACCACCAGCTTTTAGCATTTCGACAGTTACACTATCCTTTCCTGGAGCCTTGCCGTTCTTCATCAATTCTATATCATTTGTTACTTCCTCCACTAGGATATCTGGCATTATATATTGTTCTTCCGCGGGTATTACTGTCCCTGACTGGCTCTGATCTTCATATAACTGGGAATAAAACCTTCTGACAATCTCTAACATTTGGGTACGCGTCCTGCACACTGTGCCATCCTCACGCTGTAAAGCATATATTTGCGTTCTTTTGTTTCTCAGCTTCTGTTTAGCTTTGTTAATTCCTTTGTTTTCTTCCAGGAAGGTTCCAGGTTCAAGGTTTTCTTCCATTATCAATTCTTCCATATGTATATATATATATATATATATATATATATATATATATATATATATATATATATATATATATATATATATATATATATAACGCGGCGTTATATAGTGACGGCTAAATAGAGACGAACGGGGCACTACGTAAAGAAGGGGTGAAAAATCTCTCTCCACGGCCCCGCTATGCCATACCTGGTACCCTAATATATATATATATATATATATATATATATATATATATATATATATATATATATATATATATATATATATATATATATATATATATATATATATATGCCATAGGATATATATATATATATATATATATATATATATATATATATATATATATATAGATATATCCTATTGTTTATATTTAATTTTTATAATTAACAGACATATATAACAATATTTTGAAATTCATGTACAGATTGAAAAAATCCGCTATAGCAAAATTCTAGACACTTCCAGATACGCTTATTCTGGTAGTTAGTAGAATAGGAAGAATCATAACCTTACTTAATATACGGCACTCTATGAAATAATAATAATTCTCGTTCATTCTTATCTGAATTACCCTCATTATACTTTCAGATATTTTCTTTCCTTTTGCTGAACTCCTTACTTGTACAAAGATGCAGCAATCTATTTATTCTTAGGCGGTATCACGCGGGAAAAAAGTGCTCGACAACGCTTAACCGGATTTGCCCTCTACAAGCAAAATACTCGTTTATTCTTTATCTGGGATCAGAGAGAAAGGGAATTCAAACAATACTGAATTTCCGATCGCGAATATATTCGATGCTAGTATTGAAATCGATTTTACCGTCTTCCTGCTTTATATATGTCTTCACTGCGCTGAGATGCGAACATTTGATACTTTAAAAAAGTAGTCGACATAGTATAGTAGTTTTTCTTTTTCTTGAAAATAGTGTGGATTATTATCAGTCATTTTTTAATGACGCTAACCTGGTTAACAAAACTTGGGAAGAAATATTTTAATATGTAGATATTCGAGCATCACATGAATTGAGTGGATCGATGCCATACTTGCCTAACCAACAAATTTTTAAATTTCGCACTTGTGTGATCTTTCAGCTCAACACCCTCATATCCGTCTTCGCCAAAAGCTGCCTTTCCCATTATTTATCGTAGAATAGGGCGGACATCTATGATCAAATTAAGCAATCAAAACTTACAGTGACATATTTGAGCCAGTCCTGCCTAAACAATAAAACATGGCGGTAGCAACGTCGAGGTTTTTCGTTTGTGTGATTTATCAGGCGATGAAACTACAGGTAAGAATGATATTTTCTGTATAGCATGTTTTATTTCTTATTTACTTTTGTAGTTTTATTTTTTATAAACAAAATGAGGGTTAGGCATATTATATTCTTCCTGAGAACAAAAACATACCTGTGAAATTAGGCATAACATTTTTGACAAAAAATGTAGAAAAATTATATTTAGAACAAACAAAATATAATATAATTGTTCAATTTGTAGTTTGGGTTAGTTTTTGATAGATACTCTATAAATATCTTATTTATTAGGGTCATATTATCAATTCTTCTATTGGAACCTTTGGTGTGAAATACTCAACTTGAAGAAATTTACCACTAAACACCAATTCACTTTTTTTTAACTGTTTGACGCACGTTTCGCTAACCATGTCAGCATCATCAGGAGATGATTTAATCTCAAGATCATATATCTCATAATCAGATCATAATCTCAGATCATTTAATCTCTCAGATTAAATCATCTCCTGATGATGCTAACAAGGTTAGAAAAACGTGTGTCGAGCAGTTCAAAAAAAGTGATTTGGTCTTTAGTGGTAAATCTCTTCAAGTTTAGGGTCATATTAGACCATTTTGTTGGATAGGCATATGTGTCCCTGAATGACCTGCGAGAAATTCATCAAGCATTTTTTAAATTTCTAATTTAATTAATTTTTTAATTAGGTGAGAGTCAAAGTGAGGATGATGGGACTAGAAGCCTGGCTAATGTACAGAAAGGGCGAAAGCGAATCAGAAAACCGTATATACACAAGAAATTTTTAAGAAAACAGAAACACGGGGTGAAGATTATGTTTCCACAGCAGGAAAATAAAAAGTGTGATTTGGCAGATTGTGGATACCACCTTCATTGTTTACACAAAATATCTCAAGCTAGAAGAAAGCAGATTTTTTTCTACAATATGAACTTCTTTTACTCTAACATTTAACGGTCTAGATGTCTCACCTATATAGAATTTGCCACATTCGCAGGGAATTTTATAATTTTATATTTTTTGAGTTTTAGATAGTGGCAAAAAAACCCAAATAAAGGAAAAAAATATATTTATTTTATGTTAAATAATATTCAATGGCATTAATGTTTGAGGACAATATCGGACAAATATTCATCGCGGCTTCTTCTGACAAAGCGCATTTTGCCAATTCAATTCCTGACTACTTTCTCAAGCAATCGAGGTCTTATATCCACAATTGTACGAGTAATGTTATTATTAATGTTTAACGACATTGACCAAACATTTAATATAAGGCCAAAGAAACAAATGTGGTAGCCAATTAACTAGTCCATTCCTTCAAATAATTTTCTCATCGAATTGTCCCCTCAACAAATAGATTGTTACGTTGGCTTTATCACATGTTGAGCCGTTCTGTTCGAACCACATCTCCTCCAGATCAAAATGTATACGTAGTCGAATAACAAATCCCAATTTCCTGCGAACGGGGACGAATTGATAAATTTGGATCTTCATTAATACTACCAGCAACAGAGACTATATATTTTTCGGAACGCAGAGTTTTTCATCATAAAACGAGTTCGAATTTTAGAGATAATTCGGCGTATATATCCATTGTTCGGTTGGCCGATTAAATAAATTTCGACAATTTACAAGCGTTGCTCTAACATTGTTAGAGCTGTTAGACATGTTAAACATTTGCCAGCCATTTGATGTGCCATCATGATTGCCATGATGACATTTATCATGATGTTTAGACAGAGACCCCTATCGAAAGTTCGAACATACTAAAAAAATAACAAAAAAATTATAAATAATTAATCAGCGTGACACTGATCCTGCCTTGTATAAAGTTTATTGATCTCTGTGCAAACCATCTACGTGTTCTAGTTATACTTTCAGATATATTCTTTTCATTCAATGAGCTCTCTACTTACACAAAGGCGCAGCAATTTACTTATTCTTAGACTCTATCACGCGGGACTAAAATGCTCGACAGCGTTTAACCGGATTTACCCTTTGTAAGCAAATATTCGTTTATTCTTTATCAGGAATCAGAGGCAGAGTGAGTTCAAACAATATTGAATCTCCGATCTCGATAATATCCGATGCTACTCTTGAATTCGATTTTACCCTCTTCTTACTTTATATATAAATATATATATATATATATATATATATATATATATATATATATATATATATATATATATATATATATATATATATATATCTATCTTTACGGTATTTAGATGAATACATTCGATATTTTAAAAGAGAATTCGAAAAACTTTGGGCCATTTACAAAAAAGAATATGGAGTAAGCATTTTTCTGTTTTTTTTCTTAAAGTTATTTTAAATGCGTAAGAAGTGCATTTTGAAATTTTCGAAATCATTAATTGTTTATGAACTGACTTGCTTTCTTGGTTGTCGTATGAGTTGCTAAGTGCACGGGTTGTTTCACTAGTCTTAATTATCTACGAAGATTCATCCTCACTACGCTTCACAATATACTGATACGAGGGCTGCTATATATGTATCCGGACTTGGCAATAATGGTGTAGCTAAGCGCCGTCTGATATATACATCGTAAAGTTTGACATTGTTGACTGTATACGTATTTAGAACGTTTTATCATACAAACGCTGTTTGTATTGTTTAGTGACTTGAAAATTTCATCTCAGTCAAAAACTCAAATTAACTCGTGAGAATTTTCGTGTGATGATTTACTACGACTTTCAACGTGGACTATCTCAACAACAGTGCAGCAATCAACTCACTTGGGTTTTTGCGATCAAGCACCATCTAATACCACTGTAGATCACTGGTTTAGTGAATTCAATCGTGGTCGTCATTTCCTCACGGACGAATTTAAAGAAGGTCGTCCAAAATCGGTTGTTGTGCCAGAAAACATTGACACTGTCCGCAAACTTATAAAGCAAGATCGTCCTGTGACATACTCTGAGATTGAGGCATTTCTGGGCATTAGTATGATAAACATACACAAGATTTTTACATGAACATTTAGCCGTGAAAAAATTTATGCCCGTTGGATTCCGCATAATTTGACAATGGCTCAAAAAAAGGCTCGTGTCGATTAGTGCAAAGAAATAGTTAAAAAATTTAATCGTGGTGCGTTAAAAGCCGTGTATAATATCTATACAGGTGACGAATCTTGTGTCTATGAGTATGAACCTGAAACTTGTATGAACCGACAAACACATACAAATACGCACACAAACATCCATGCTCGCACCAGGATGCGAACCCGGGACCATTGGATTGCCAGGCGGGCGACTAACCCACCAGACCACCGCGGTCGGCAAACCTGAAACTAAACAGCAATCGACTGTATGGGTCTTTCAAACTGAGCCAAGCTGAACAAAAGTTGTTTGCGCAAGAAACACTTCGAAACAAAAGGTCGCCTGTTTTTTGGGTAAAGGGCATATTCCTCACCATAACGCGAGTTCTCATACATCGGACCGAACAACTCAATTTTTGACCAGTCAAAACATCGAATTGATAGGTCATCCGCCGTATAGTCCTGATTTGGTACCCAATGATTTATTTTTGTACCCGTCCGTGGAGAATAAACTACATAGTCAACAATTTTCTAGCTGATGACCATCTAGCTGATACAACATGTAAAACTACTATTACGCTAAACAACATTTTTAATGTGTGTTCAACATTTACTGTTGTATAAATACAGTCAGACCACAAATCATGTATCTTTCTCTTGAATATTGTAACGTGGTTCACACCACCCTGTAATTTTATATTAAAGTTTTTAAAAACAGAACTGGGGCAGTCGTACGGATTTCGAAACGCGTCTTATCTTAGATAGGGCCGATTTAAGGCGAATAAATACGTGGTTTCTTTCAAGAGTTAGTCCAGAAGACACTCCGCAACCTAAGGTTTGAGCAAAGAGTGTTCAATTCAATTTTCTAGCTGATGACCATCTAGCTGATACAACATGTAAAACTACTATTACGCTAAACAACATTTTTAATGTGTGTTCAACATTTACTGTTGTATAAATACAGTCAGACCACAAATCATGTATCTTTCTCTTGAATATTGTAACGTGGTTCACACCACCCTGTAATTTTTTATTAAAGTTTTTAAAAACAGAACTGGGGCAGTCGTACGGATTTCGAAACGCGTCTTATCTTAGATAGAGCCGATTTAAGGCGAATAAATACGTGGTTTCTTTCAAGAGTTAGTCCAGAAGACACTCCGCAACCTAAGGTTTGAGCAAAGAGTGTTCAATTCAATCCCGACGGTCCAACGAAGTTAAAGAAGAGGGGCTTTACTACCTACAAGTTCAGGAGAAGATCACCACAACAAAGCCATCCAAGCGAAGATTGACCCACACTAAAGGATCATCCAAGCGAACATTGGAATCCACAGCACAGGATCAATCAAATAATTATTTTGAGAATCCACAAAAAACACAACAGGATCATCCAGAAGGAATCCACAGCAGAGGAGAACACACCAACAAGAGAAATTGGAGTCCGCAGTAACATTCACAACAAGCGGCATCACAAATGAAGATACCACTCTTGTGAGATATCAATTCGACAAGTTTAGCCAAAACTTTATATAAGTGACGTCAGTTTCGATTTAACTTACATATAAATTTCTTTAGTATTAAAAGTCCTAATTTAATATTTCATAGTATTTTAAGTATAGGCACTTATTTTACTTTGATATGCGTTATTTTTTCTCCTTTTTCAAAGCTATGACTAAAGCAATGCTTATGTCACAGCAATGGTCACACAAGTTTTACTTTTCGATATGTTAAGTTATTGACTGTAGAAGGGTCAGTAGTAAACTAAATTATTGGATAATAATATTGCAACGTGTGGGTTCTCCAGTTAATATATTGCACAATATATTGTTCAATATATTGACTATAATGTTGAACGTCTAGAGGCCGCTTTACATGAAGATTTGAACGAATATCTTTAACAACAAATTTCTCGTCCCTTCTCAAATTCGAATAATTATCGGAGACAGCGTTGTGTCGTTTCCAGGAATTATCTAAGATACCGTATTATCAATATTATCAAAGTTATCTAACATTTTACATTACCATATTTTATACAAATGGTATTCAGAAACAAGCAAAAATCCTGTTAGTTTTTGTATTCAGGATGTACTACACATTGAGTATATTTTCAGTAAATTTGATTCAAATATATATCATGGATGTTGAATTTTTTTGTTCCCTAGTACATAAAAAAAGATTTTTTATTAACAATCCATGAATAATTCAATAGGGACACAGTATGTCGGAAAAATAATGCAACTTTTTAAATAAAAAAAAAGTTATTTTGCCAAAATTATTTATTTTTATCCAGAATCCGTCCAAAATACACCGGTGGATACGTTCAACCAATGCTAGCATCGATTTTTTATGTATTTTTTGCCTCAATGGGCTTTGTAACGGACTTGTATAACATTATCATAAAATGTTCCTTTGATGACCAGTTTGAGTTTCGGGAACAGAAAATAGTCACACGGAGATAAATCAGGCGAATACGGAGGATGTTCAAATTCGAACAGCGGCGGTCCTGGACACAAATCAAAGCACAGACTTTTTGTTTATTTAAATCCTTTGTCAAAATTTTTTCTTGTATCATGTCTTTGATCGTGTTTAATTCTTCCACTATCCTTCCATTTCAGTATGTGTATGTATGTCACTATATAACTATAGCTCAACCAATATAGCTTGGCCTCTGAGATGCGCAAAAGAAAGAGTGAGAGGGTCGCTGTCTAACAGAGACAGAGAACGCAGAGTTCCTCGAATGTACATTACTTAACTGATGTTAACACCACCAATGCAATGCTTCGAATAAGCTCTCAGACGTTAGGCTACTGCGCATCCAAAAATCAGAGACCAAGCTATGTTGTATGAGCTGTACAGACACGTCATAGTAGGCAAGAGCCCATTGACCTCCTCCTCTAACAAAAATAAGAGTTAATGATTACACAGAATTTTAATAGGATAATTAAAAAGTTCGCGAAGCGACACCTATACAGCAGTAAAATCAAACAACTATATAATCTACTACATTTTCAAGTTTCATCCTTTATAGTGAAACATATGTGAAGTGATATGTCAATTCACTCGTACTAAACCAGCAGTTTAAAATAAAAGTATCAGGGTTAATTTTTAAAATGGAAAACAGTGATTAAATTCTTTGAAAAAAACGGTTTAGAGGCAATGGACATTTATAGTGAAATGGTAAATGTATTAGAGAAGTCTGCTCCTTCAAAAACAATAGTTTGTAAGTGGACAGGTGAGTTTCAATGTGATCGTACAAGTCTGGATGATGATCCTCGTTCTGGACGTCCAATAAACGCAACTACTGAACAAATAATTAATTTTATACATGATATGGCAATGTATGATAGATAATTGACTCTGAATGAAATTGCTACATAGACATCTCAACTGAACGGGTGTTTCATATTTTGAAAAAGGAATTGGGCTTGAGAAAGCTACGTGCAAGATGGGTGCCGCATTTATTAAATTCTCATCAAAAATTACTAAAAAAAACTATTAAGTAAAAACTGTTACTAAGTAAAACTTTCTAACCAACATTTGGATGTTTTTCGACAGTATAAAATAGATTTTAAACGTCGTTTTGTAACTATGGATGGGACTTGGATTGATCACTATGATTCTGACCTGCGACAACAAACCGCAGAGTGGAGTGAACCTGGTTGTTCAGCTCCGAAGCAGCCAATATGGTGAAAATTGACCAAAAAGATCATTGCATCAATTTTTTGGGAGTCAAAGGGCGTTTTGTTAATTGATTACCTTCAAACCGGTAACGCAATAACAGGACACTATTACTCAAATCTTTTGGATGAATTGGATGCAAAAATGCGTGAGGAAATACCTGGTTTAGCGCAGAAAAAAATAATTTGTGTTCTTTTAATGGCCAAATTGAAGGAGTTACACTACGAATTGCTAAAGCATCTATTGTATTCACCAGACTTTCATCTGTTCCCAAACCTCAAAAAATTCCTACGTGGCAAGCGTCTCTCATCAAATGAAGAAGTTATATCAGTCGTGAATGAGTATTTTGAAGAACTAACTTCAGAGATAGAATAAATGAATTGAAGAATCGTTGGAAAAATTTTATTGAGCTTAAGGGAGAATATATGGAAGAATAAAGTAATTTTATTAACAATAAACTTGCTTTATTATTTCCGTTCCGCGAACATTTCAATTAGCTTAATAAATTGTAACTTGACATCTATAGGATAGATCCGATGATCTTTTTACATCGTAGCTATGGAGCAAACCAATTGCAAGTTAATTTTTGCAGTTCATATTTAAATTCTGAGTCAAATTGCAATTGATTTTGAGCCCATTGACCGAAAGTACGATGCAAACGATGGTCTTGCGGCTGGATCTTATAGAGGACCGGACCAAGATGGTCAATTAATTTTCTACGTGGTCGAATAACAAAGCCCAACTGCGAATAGCAACGAATTGATAAATTTGGATCTTTATCAGCATTGCCAACAATAGCGGCGATCTTTTCTTCGGAATGCACAGTTTTTTACCATGTTTTGTCGAGATTTCGGCGAATATATCGCTCGATTACCAAATCACCAGCACCAGCCTATGTGCACCATAAAATGCACGACGTTTCTATAAGTTTAGCGCACATAACACTGATTTTGATAATAAATTTCGACAATTTGCAAGCATTGTTATAATGTTAAACGTTCCATGATGATGACTAGAGGCGCGCACACTTACAGTTTGATGACAACCCATATAAGGGGGATAGTCACTGTGATGGGTAAAAAAAAAATGTTTTGCTTTAACTTAAAGTTTATACCTTCAAAAATATGTGTATAAAATTTTAGGACATAATTGGAAAATTGACTGAGTTACAGTCATTTTAGTGAGAGCAGGTAGACGGGCTGTCCTTGCTCGGCGCTTCGAGTATACTGCCATGACTTTCAGTCCCTTGCTAATGCATATTTTACAATAGATGAAGCCTTAGGGTTCATTCCTTTTTTTCCCATTCCAATCTTTTGTTATATTAATCCGGTTTCTATCGGTTTTACAATATAATGGTTCATTTTATCGAATTATGTACCTAGAAGTTTGGTAGATGTACAATCGTTTTTCAAGTTCCTTCGTGAACATACTTTGTGAACTTCTTAGTGAACACACGGTTTAGCAATACGACGTAACTCAGAAAATATAGATGGTATGTATAATGGTATTTGGCAAACTTTCTATCATAAATCCTCATCATTAGAAAATCCACAACATTTTCTTTGCCCAGAAGGTACTGATTCATGGTACAAATTTCAACAAGCTGTATCAACAAATAGATTGAACTCATTTGTTGATAAACCACCGCTTACTGAAGATGTAGCCGAAGAATTATTACCTATCTATGAAGACCTTTCGGATCCTAAATTATGAGAAAGATGTGTTGATGGATTCACCGAAAATAATAATGAAAATTTCAATTAATTAGTCTGACAAATGGCACCGAAATCCAAATCTAGTTGTTCTCTTATTGTCGAAATAGCCATATATATTTCAGCAATAATATTTAATCAAACCGGTACACCCAAAAAATAATGGACTTAATGGGCATCAAAATTGGACCGACACTCTACTTCTAATGTGTGACAGTTGCTGAAAATCGTACGCAAAAGGTCAATAAAAAATGTCAAGGACACCACTGGAGATATAGAGGAAGAATCATCATATGGCATAGGACTCGATAGTTTGATGTAAGTGTAAATATTTTAGAAGACACATGATTTTATAGTAAGAAAAATGGAGTGAAAACTTTAAACGCGTTATTCTCAAAACGATTTTTTTCAGACTGGTCGCATCGATGACTCGAGCAATTATCTATCGATTTTCAACAAACTTTTTTTTTCTTTTATTCGTCTTTGCAATACCTAACGTTAAGCATAGCCGATTTTGAAAATTTTGATTATTAACTATTTTTTAAGATTGTGTAAATGCAAAAAAAGGGCAAAAAGTTAAAAAAAATTCAATCGGTTGTGATTTTGTGAAAAAACCAAAATAAAAAAATCGTCTACGTACAACGATAACTACATTCATACAGATTCTAATGCAATTTGAATTTTTTTTTTCAGATAACTTGTTTTCGAAAAATCGATGCCACCGTGAAGGGAGAAGACTGCAGCAAGGCTCATACTTTGTAACTATTTAATATTTTTCAATAAAAATGTATATAAATTAAATTGAATATAGACTTAATAAAATAAAAAACCCCGATCCCCATATTCTTTAATTAACCCGGTGAAAAAAAAATCCCGAAAATCGCTTACTTTTTCGGCCGTCACAGTGGCTATACTGGCTATCCGTAGTTAAGTTCGGGCACACTAAAAAATTATCCTTTAGTACCGGCCAAGTGTACCAACCGTCGAGTATTTATAAAAGCAGCCTCTTAACTAACTAAATTTTATCATATTTCTTACCTCTTAAAACTTGTGAACAAACATCACACGGTGTGATTTTCTTGTATGTGTTTTCCTGGAAGTTGTGTGCATCTGGATCACCTTTTAGCAATTCTCTGGTAGCTGCTGATCCATTTTTCCTAAACAAGTAATATTTCGCTTATTATATTGGCGAATGAAAATTCAATTTTGTCATGCAGAACTATTTATTTTTGAATTTATACCTTTGTTGTTTATACTTGGAAAATAGGACTATATTAAGCATATGCTTTACGAAAAGAAAAACGAATTATCTTGAGCTACTAATTGTTTATTTTCGAGACTTGACGCCATCATATTACTACCTTGGTTGATGCAAAAGTGGGTCTTTGGATTTGGATTTACTAAAATTATATTTAAGCAATATAATTGTTTATTACAGCTACCCGAAAGATAAAGAATGGCCATTTTTTCAAAAATTTAAAAATTTCATTTTTTCTTTTTTTTTGGGGGGTTTTTTTTGTCACGATCTAAAACTCAAAAATATCTGTTCTTGTGTAAATAAAAAAATTACTGGGTAAAAAACAAAATGGAGACTAATTTCTCAGTGATACTTTTTTCTGTAATAGATTTGCCTAACGAACAAAAATGGCGAAAATACAAAATTTTCTTAAATAAATGAAAAGTTTTGAAAGTTAACGTTTTGGGACGTCTTCTCTTCCCGTTTTCAAACCGAATCTAAAATTAATTTATAATAACTTCTATATAATCTCTCTAACAGATAGTAAGTAAATATATTTTGTATATAAAAAGGAATAAAACAATTTTTTTCTTTGTTATCTATCACTTTTATTTTGAAACAAAATTTGTGTGACTACAGTTTCGTAAAACGACTTTACATTCTCAAAAGCTACTTTAAAACTTAGGTTTTACAGCTGTTCATCCATTCTATGCACCTAATTGTATACTTTTATTGGGGTTAATTTTTTACAATATTTTAAATAGTGGGGAATTTCGGAGATCCGTCTGATCGTTTAATAGCTGTCTAGAAGGATCTTCAATCTGTCGAGAAGGATCACAAAGTAATGGACAAATCAATCAATATTTTGTATATGTTAATGATACATCAACAATGGTATTTTTTACTGACAGTGACATACTACCAAAAAATTATATAGTTATATTAATTATAAACATTTTTAATTGTATTCTTTAGAATCGGGAATCATATTGAATTTAAATCTACCGAGGGCTTAACAATACAATTATTTTCATTTAAATTAATTATAGCGGTTTCTTTTAATTTTCTGTATTTAGTTACAAATTCTTTTAATACCGTTTTGGAATTATTCCAATTGATTTCATGTCCCGATTTCCATGCGTGTTCCCAAATTTTAGATTTATTAAAATCACCCTTTCTAAGAAGGTTTTTATATTCTTTTATTTTAACATCTAACTGTTTTAAATGTCGGTCTTATGTTGTATTTGTATTAAAAGTTATAAAAGATTTAACTAACTTAAACATTTTTTGTCTAATCGTTTTTTATTAAAATGTCTTTAATGTAATTTCTTTCTTTTTCTAGTGTATCACTACCGGTACAAATAAATGTTGCTCTGTCCTATAAACTTTTAATTATTCTTATTTTAACAAAATATTTACCTATGACATTTTCTGGCTAATTATTTTTTATTAAAATGTCTTTAATGTAATTTGTTTCTTTTCGTAGTGTATCACTGTCGGTACAAATAAGTTTTGCTCTGTCCTATAAACTTTTAATTATACTTATTTTGACTAATTTCGAGTGATTTGAAAAGAAATTGAGATACCTATCTTTATTTTTTTTTACATAAGAACAGAATTTATATTTTTGAGTTTTAGATCGTGGCGAAAAACTCAAAAAAGAAAAAAATATATAAACACGCCACAACCATTTAGACAATACTTAAATCTTTCTTCATCACTCCGGCAGTTGTATAATTCCGCATTCATAAAAGTTTTCAGGTTTGTGGCTAAATAATTCATTCAGGTGACTTTTAAGCCTCTTAGAAACTAAATTTTTTGCCATCTGAGCTGTTTTAAAGATATTTAAATAAACGATAGTCGGAGGGGGCAAGGTCAGACAAATATGGTGGGTGGATCAACACATGCCAGTAAAATTATGAAAGTTTGTGTCCGGTGGCCAAAATACCGTGTGGTCTAGCAGTGTCTCGATGGCGAGCAATGTCCTTTCTGTTCAAGCTGTTTCTAGTCGCGTACTTGCTTTAATACACTTAGTTCTTTGGTCTTCTTATTTCTTTGAATTAATGGATTTTAAGTAACAGCTCATAATAAACGATTCC
The DNA here is from genome assembly GCA_031761425.1 of Cosmopolites sordidus. NCBI lineage: Eukaryota > Metazoa > Arthropoda > Insecta > Coleoptera > Curculionidae > Cosmopolites > Cosmopolites sordidus. The sequence goes on from JARFXV010001286.1 coordinate 106,718, forward strand.
GTTCTAGTTTCACCAAAACCACATCATAACCTACTTCGGTAGGTTTAAATTGGTTTTGGCACCTGTTAACGGGGCATCTCCACGTTCTCCGACTATTTATTTGATTGAAGAGGCATCTCTTACGCATATCACTATTATGCACAACCTATTTTTCATCATATGTAATCATCCGCTTGAAAAATGCATCAATTTCGTTGTGCTTCAATAGAAAATCACAAGCAGAATTTCCATCTATCAAGTTTTTCTCCGCTAACTGATCTAACTAACTAATATCTTAAATTGTTCTATAACAATCACTTGCGCCAATATATCCTTGCCATTAGCCTCGGCCAGTTGTCCCGACAATGGTGCATCACGAATATTAATATCTTCACGAAACTTTCAGAGTAATTTCTTTAAGTGCCTTCTCAAGTTCCTATTTTACTGATCGACCCTCATTGTGTCATTATGTTTTCTTCAGGCAATATGGATTTCCAAATTAAAGTATCTTCTCAAAATGACGATGAAAGTAGGCCTCGAGGAACTTATGTTTCCGGCACATGAAACCGTCAACGATAACTTTACCATACACAGCACAAATCTGTTTTGCGTATGCGAAGCATTCCTACCTTTTCGAAAGTATAAACGCGTAAAATGAGGGTTGCCATTTATGTATCCGTAATAATAAATAAAAGCAAATATTTATCATTGATAATGGTTTTATTGTTCTTCAACATATTCTTCGCGATGATCGATACAATTTTGCATACACTGGAACCAATTTTCATAGCAGTTTTTCTATTCTAATTGAGGTATCTGGAAAACATACATTTTGAACGCATCTACAGCTTTTTCTGGTATCGAAAATCAGGACTGTAGGGTGATGACGAATCAATTCGATGTTTTGACCGGTCATATATTGAGTTGTTCGATCCGATGTGTGAAAGCCTGCGTTATCATTGAAGAATGATCTTGCGTCGCTGGTTGTTTTTCCTTATTTCTTCAAAGACTTCTGGCAAACAAATGGTTGTGTAATATTTAGAATTGACCGTTCTACGATTTCCTATGACACTGTAACCATATGCCAATTTATCTTAAAAAACAGGAGAACATTTGCTTTGAAGTGCTGCTTGCGCGAACAACTATTGTTGGGTTTGGCTCATATTGAAGGCTCTATGCCGGATTTTTCACGGAAGACGTTCGTTAGAAGTTTTTGTGGTTAGAAAAAACTTAGAACTCTGAATTTTTGGACTTCGGCGTTAAGATGCTCTTTCATTTTAAAATATTTTCAAAATCATAGCACCTCCGGTAATCTCGAAAGTCACCAGTAACTTCTTTATTTTAAATATAACACCCGGTATATTATTTCATTTTTGGATTTTTGAGAAAATTTTATGATGAGTTCCACTAGGTTTCTCTAAATCTAATAATATAAATATCTTGATTCTTTTGCAAATTTTAGAAAGATGTTACCTTATATTGCGTTTTTTACTCATTTTCAACTGGTGATATTTTTGAAATCCACATTGTCAATTAATACAGCGGGTCCAAAATTTGATGACCAATTACATTATCAAAGTTGAAAAAGTTCGTTCTTTCAAATGTGGCACTCTATTATTAGATGGTCGGATGCAGAATTTGATACTGCATCGATTCGCTATAACTTTCCCTATACCTATTTCCAAAAGGGTTTTATTGTTAATCCATATTTTCTATTTTAATGTGATTTTTGGCAGAAACCGACACATCGCCATCGTTTGTTTTTCGAAATAAAATGAACATGACTGAAACGGAAGAAATTCACTTTAATTAGAACATGAAAACAAAACAGGAACATAACACAATTTAGAACGTAATAACAAATGAAAAATATAAAAAAATGGAACATAATTACAAGAAATAAATGAATGTAAAATTACAATAATTGTTTTATATCACCACCATTTTGGTTCAAACACTGGATAACTCTGTCATATACTCCTCGCGAAACAGACCTCCGAATTTCGCCTGGGCTTCGATTACTGAATGCTTGGTGAACACGGTTTCCGGAACACAAATTCCTCTTTAGTTTGTACAGGTCTAGAGTACACTACTTCTTTTATACGGCACCAGAGGTGAAAATCCAAAGACGTCAAATCGGGTGATCTGGGTGGCCAGTTCCTGGGTCCATGTGGAATATGCTGGTGGAATATGCTAGTGGAATATGCTGGAGCATCATCTAGCTGATACCAACTGTTTGCTCTGTCACGTGGAGGTAGAACATTTAGGAAATCACTAACAAACCCTCTGAGCATCTCCAGATATCTTGCCCCATTCAAATATTCATCGTACACTTGATACGCCACTATGTTGTCCATAATTAAACAAAAAACATTAAAGCTAAGTGGTCCTGGTGATTATGTTCCCTTATGACATGTGGATTGTCTTGTGCTCAGTAGTTATTATTTCGGAGATGTTTAATTCCTTACCTATTGAATTTTCATTCATCAGTCAACATAATCTTATGAAGAAGTGTCGGATTTTCGGTCATTTTTATGCACATGAACTGGTAAAAGTCGACTCGTCTGGCTTCATCACCAAGACGTAATCCGTGCACAATTATCTCCGGAAAGGGATGCATTTTATGTTTTCTTAATATTCTCTGGATTGGTGCTCCTGAATTATCTAAATCCAGCGCTGCTGCTGGAGTTGAACTCCGTGGATAAGCTTGAAAATAAGCCAACACATTCACCTCGTTATGTTTATTATCTATTACGGACTTTAAGTGATTTCGTGTTGCCCTTACACTCCCAGTTGCCAAAAATGGAGCTCCGATTCTTGCGGATTTTTCGGGAGTCATTGTTGATAGGTCCGGATATCGTTCCCTAAATAATCTGCATGTTTGTCTGACAATTCGTCTACATTTACCATGTGTATAAAACAAATTTAACAAATCAGTATAGGAATATTCTTCATTATTCTCCATTATAAACTGTACTTATTAAATTAACAAAACTACTAAAACTGTAAGTAGATACTTCACGAATTTGTGAGCTGATACTGCTTTGACATAATATCAACATTGCTTCAATTCCTGTCAAAATTAAGGCTTACTAGATAAGACTTTCGGAGTGTCATCGGCTGTTGATAAAAAACACATATGGATTAATCAGAAAACCGTTGAAAATAGGTATAAGGAAAGTTATAGCGAATCGATGCAGAATCAAATTCTGCATCCGATCATCCAATAATATACAGAGGGTCACACTTGAAAGAACGAACTTTTTTAACTTTGGAAATAATGTAATTGTATGTATTTTCGGAGTACTTTTTGGAGTATTGGCAACACCATTGTTACCAATTCCGTATATATAAATAGCAACCCTCGTATGTGGAAAATGCTTCTTATTTCCCGTCATCTTTAATTCTTAACAAAATTTAAACTGCACTACTTTTTCCCAAGCATCTGCTTAAATCTAGAGCCAAAAACGGGACGAACTATTGCATCAACTCAAAAGTTTCGAACAAGGTTGAAAATGAGAGTTATATGTAAAGCTAAGACATTCTCTTACAATAAAATCCAACTTCTTTAAATAATATTAATTGGATGATTGGTTAACGTTCACAAAAATCTCTTTTAGTGAACGAGCTATAAACAAAACTAAAGGATATCTTGAAATAATGAAAAATATAAATTAAATGTGCTTTAATACGAATCAGTCTTTTTCAAATTCAACTAAACTTCGAAAAGGGTCAATATTCCGCTTCCAAGAATAACTTCTTAAGGTATAAAACCAATACAGGTGTTGTGTCTTTAAACATAAACAGTAGAAGCTCGCTGTTGCGTGTTTACATCGAAAGATTTATCAGCTAACTTTTTGTAATATAGTTTTTTTTTTCGAAACTTTTGTTTAAACACACATACGCTTACGCAGTTTTATAAAAATCATTTCATTTCAAAACGGGCAAAATCTATATTGAAATTTATACGTACTGTTTACTTGTTCTGTAGTTTATACTGTAAGTACGACAACATGAAAACGGAATGAGAATTGATGGGAAAACTAATGACGGACGTTTAATATAAAGATGGAGAAAACTTATGTGAGTTCTGATAAAAGCATGCATGATTTTTTTGCTGATTCTAATTTTAATTTTGGAAACAGGTTTTTCATTCAAACTATAGCGCATTAAACTAAATCGACAGCCAAGTTGACATCATCAGGAGATAATTAGAACTATTTTAATAATCTCCTGATTATGTTAACTCCGCTTTCGAAACACATGCCGAGTAAGTGCAATGCGATGTGGTGTGACTGGAAAACTCTTTAAAAAGTCTTTATTATTTTTATTTTCGATAAGATATGTGCGCAATAATCTTGATATAATTAATGTTTTGGGGTAGTTTAACATGTGCAGGATTATTATATTGAGGAAAATAAGGATTACTATTGTTATAAATCGAATAAAACAATTTTATACTTTGTTATCTATCACTTTTATTTTTAAAAATTTGTGTGACTAGTTTCGTAAAACAATTTTACATTGTAATTAAAAATTGAATGTAAAATCGTTTTACGAAACTATAGTCACACAAATTTTTAAAAATAAAAGTGATAGATAAGTAAAATTCTTCGACCATTTTTATTAAGTTTAAGTTTAGTTTTTCTCTAGTTTCTCCATAGAGTTTAAGGTCATCCATATATAGTAGGTGCGAGAGCTTTCGTGAATTCCCCATGTTTAGTTTATATCCATATTACTGTTGTTCAGTAATGTGGACATAGGGTTTAGGGCTAGACTGGAGAAAGGGAATCTCCCTGAAAAATTTCTTTCTCGATATTCGCAGTTATAATGCATTCTTGATCGATAAAGAGATTTGTTTTCCATTTCCCCATCAGGCACCTTAAGGAGTTAATGATGGGAGGGTTTATTTTATAAACTTGTAGTAACCACTTGTATGACTTGTAGTACAAGTATGACTTGTAGTAACCAATCGTGTGGAATACTATCGAAGGCTTTCCTGTAGTCTATATAGCAGATGTTTAGATTACGTTTTTCTTTCCGGGCTTGTTCGAGAACTACAGCATCGATCGTTAGATGTTCCTTGCATCTCATACTTGCTCTTATACATCCTTTCTGCTCTTCTTTCTGTTTTAAACAATTGTGTGACAATTGTGTACAATTTTACATTGTAATTAAAAATTGAATGTAAAATCGTTTTACGAAACTATAGTCACACACATTTTTAAAAATAAAAGTGATAGATAACAAAGTATAAAATTGTTTTATTCGATTTAAAAAATGAACTATCACAAAGTAACAGACAAATCAATCAATAATATTATTATATTTATTATTTATTGATAATTATTATATTAATAGGTGTTTCCATTAATAATGTTAATTTTTTTAATTTATACCTTTATTTCCATAACAAAATGATTAGGCAGAGATCATTTCCTCCAACAAATTATTAGCTGAGATGAAAAGTGAATTATACGCAGCAATCCACATAAGAAAGAAACTGGTTAATACCAGAACAACCTCTATCCGCTCCAAAACCAGGTTTTTACCATAAATAAGTGTTGTGTGAGAGGACCGTCAGTATGATAGAATTATGAAGGAGATATTTGCAGAAAAAATCAAAGAGCTAGACTGAGAAGTACATCCCCACACCATATTTTTCTAATGCTGCATCGACAGAATATCTTTTCAGAGCAATGGGACATTTTCTTCGCAGGAAAACATATTATTCGAGTAGTATTCTTGGAAATAAAATGTTGGTTAGAGAGATGGGTGAAGATTGTCAATAATGATAGAGATAATATTGAATATTAAAACTATTTACTCTTATATAAAATTAAATATTTCACCGTATCAAAAAACGACATTACTTATAGGCACATCTAGTACACTTCTGCCTGGGACATCCTGCTGTACCACCGAATACAAGATATCTAAATTGTATAAATAATTTCATGCAGGTATGTTATCTTCCACAGTATGTGGGCATCATAAAACTAGATAAGCAACAACATCGAACTGAAATTATGTGTAGTTTAACGAAAATGGTTCGTTGTTTGAAAACAATACGTCCTTTTCTAACCCTGCTATTTAGATTTCTGTTTTATTACGTTCTCCAAAACTACACCAACCCTCCACCCTTATTTATATGAATATAAGGGCTATCTATTGGAATCAGGAATATTTCGGGATTTTTTAACTAAGAGTTATACAGTTGACTGCGCCATAAACTCATTATTAAATATTTGATATTATTTTTTCTCAAAAGCGTAATTATCTTTTTGTTCGTGTGGCTAAAGGATGGAAACCGTCTAAAGTTAATTAGTTCCCCTGAAAAGCCAATAAGAGAAAAGACGGATTAATTGTTTGTGAGTGAAATGACTGAAATTAAGAAACTGGAAGAATAAACAAAACAATCTTAAAAGAGAGCTTTTCATCGAATTTAAAGCCGTTTTGGAGTTCTGCAGGCAACTTTCAAAAAAACATTTTTGTTTTATTTAAAGAAGTTCGGACATATTTGAATTTAGCTTAATAGAATGATATTAAACACAGCGACATTTTAGATAAAAATATTAGTTTGAAAGCTGCTTACAGAACTTATTTTGTTTATTTTTTTTTATCAGAATTGTATTTTTATTTTTTTTAATTGGTAACGTTAATAGATCAAAATACATACAATCATAAACTTTCAGATAAACTTCAGTTCGTTTATGAAAAAGTATTATTAATAAAATTACTATCCATACGAGTACAAGAACACAAATATTTTTATTTGTTGTGCAATGGAAACACTAAATTAATAATATCTGGCAATATTGTAATATAAAGAGTGGGGCAAGTATCACACTACTATTATGTTTTTGCGCCATTTTTTTTTCGGGATATTTGTAAGAGTTTGGGTTTGGCTGTTGTGTTGTATAAACGTGCAAGTTTTATTATGAATAAATACATGCTAAACGCGCGGATTGAAATTGCTGAAATTTACATAAAAAAATTATTAGAGCTCAATAAAACAGTGTATATTTTATTCAAGACTTTGAAATAGTTCGAAATAGGCCCCACATCAGGGGTTCAAGAACAAATATTGCATCGGGAAGCAAAATGTGGAGAATACTCCATAAACGTCGATTAGACGATGTGGTGCGGAATGGGGAATTTCTTTATGAAATTTAGGCCAAATTTTGAGAGTGACTTTTACATGTTTCTCTATAAGATTAAAATTGTTCAAGCCCTGTTACCTACAGAAAATAATAAACGACTAGAATACTCTGATACCATCACAAATTACTTCCATCCAATTGACAATTTTGATTTGATGGTTCCGGATTATTTTTAGAGAATTTTTTTATTATTACTAGCTGTTAAAATTAAACATGAATAATAATCGAATTTTTTATGATTAAAATTACTTTTAGAGTTCCATAACTTTTATCTGCTATTTGAAAATTTTTTCTATAAATTTCATGAAGACAGATATTCTTTTCTCTAACAATCTATTACTGGAGTTGAAAAGTCAATTCTACGCAGCAATCCACATAAGAAAAAACTATTAATACCGGGACAACCACCCCCATCTGCTCCACAACCTGGTCTTCACTCTAAAAAGTGTTGTATGATAGGACCGTCACTACGATAGGATTTTGCAGAAAAAATCCAAGAATTAGACCAAGAAGTACACCATCATCCACAATATTCTCCTGATGCTGCATCCTCATCATCTTTTTAGACATTGTCTTCGTGGAAAAAAAATATTCTGCTGTTACAGATATTAAGTCTGAGGACTCATAACCTTCCTTTCACAAAAAGGTAATAGAATGGTCAGAGAAATGGATGAAAATTGTCAATAATGACGGAGATTAGACTATAGATTAACTCTACACTATATATTGACTCTTAATTTTGATAACGTTTTCATATAACTAAAATAAAATATTTCACTGTATCAAAAAACGACATTACTTATAGGTGTTTCTAATATATTTCTGCCTGGGACATTCTACTAGACCATCCAATACAAGATATCTAATTTGTATAAATAATTTCATGGCAGTATGTTATCTCCCACAATATGTGCGCATTATAAAACGAGATAAGCAACAACATCAAACTGAAATTATGTGTAGTTTGACGAAAATGGTTCGTTATTCGAAAACAAAACTTTCATTTCTAACCCTGCTATTTAGATTCGTATTTTGATAACGTTCTCCAAAACAAACCCACCATCTACCCGTATTTATATGAATATAAGGGCAATTTAAACATATTACATACATAAAATAAGCCCAATACCATATCATGGACTATAATATTTCGGGATTTTCTAAATAAGAGTTATATAGTTGATTTGCCGTAAACTCATTATTGAATATTTGATATTATTTTTTCTCAAAAGCGTAATCATCTTTTTGTTCGTGTGGCTGAAGGATGAAAACCGTCTAAAGTTAATTAGTTCCCCTGAAAAGCCAATAAGAGAAAGAGGGCTTAATTGTTTGTGAGTGAAATAACTTAAAATAAGAAACTGGAAGAATAAACAAAACAATCTTAGAAGGGAGCTTTTTATCGAATTTAAAAGCGGTTTCGGAGTTCTGCAGGCAACTTTCAAAAAACATTTTTGTTTTATTTAAAGAAGTTTGAACATATTTGAATTTAACTCACTAGAATGATATTAAGCACAGCAACATTTTATATAAAAATATTAGTTTGAAAGCTGCTTACAGAAATGTTTCGATTAATAATGTTGATATTTTTCGCAAAATTTGAGCGTATATTTGCACAACAAAATAAATTACCTTAACGTAATAAGTACTGGCCATCGTTAGCTATTAGTTTGTCCTATCTTTCTATTAAAGAATGAATTCCGTGGTATTTTGAGGCCAGTCAATCATCAAGCCCAATTTTTATTTATTCGTAAGGCTATAAGTGTTGTTCTTAGTTCTTGTTCCTAGTTGTTGTAAAAATTCGAGCGCTAGATTATTTAAAAACAATTTGTTTTAGTGACGAAAGTACTTTCTACCTCAATGGGAATGTGAACACACAAAATGTAAGGTACTGGAGTGATACAAATCCTAACGTGTTTAGAAAAAGTAAATATCTGGGTAGGTATTCTGGGAAACCATATAGCTGGGCTAACCCCGATTGGTTAACCGGTAAAGGGTACCTGGAGATGATAGAAACCACGATTGAGCTGCTAATTCTCGAAATTCTGGAAAACAATCCAGATGTATTTGGTAACATCGAAATCACGTTCCGACAAGATGGAGCTCCTCCACACTGTTGTGCTGTAGTAAGACATTATTTGGATCAGGAATATTGGGGTAGATGGACTGGACGACGAGGTCCGATAGAATGGCCGGCTCGGTCACCGGATCTTACACTTTTGGATTTTTTTCTGTGGGGGCACCTTAAACCTAAACTATATGCTACAACACCTGACAGCATTGTTGTTTTAAGACAACGAATTATTGTAGAGCAATTTCTGCTGAAACATTTGAACGATTGCGACAAAAATTTACCAATAGGATGTTCTACTGTCAGGAAGTAGGTGGAGCACATTTTAAATATTTACTGTAAGGATGGATTCTATATTAATTATACGCTAAACTGAAATTTTAAAATTTATTTATTATATGCATCAAAACTACGAAACTAGAATTACACAAATTTAAAAATTAAAGTGATAGATAACAAAGTAAAAAAATGTTTTATTCGATTTAAAATAATTATTAATAAACCTCACAGACGGTCCTGTAAAGTATATATAAGTTACTAAATAATTCCACATATATTTTTTGGTTTGTTTGTCAAACTGTGAACAAGTCAAGCCAGATAAACAACATCAAACTGAAATGAGTTTGATGAAAAAGGTCTTTATCACGGGCATAGCCAGGATTTAGTTTTGGGGGGATTTAGTTTGAAGTAAATAAAACAACAAAAATATACTTACATGAAATTTAATATCTATATATTCATCGGAAAAATTACGACATATTTATAAAGTTCTTAACTTTAAATGAAATGGTTAAATTAATTTCGTTCCTCTGCGCTAAATCTAAAACTATTAAAGAAGAATTCTTCGGCTTTTTCTTTTAAATATATCCACTACTTCATCTGCATGAATTTCTGTTCCATAGTGAATGTTCATGAGAGCCAAATCATTAAGTCTGTTTTCACTTGTAGTGTTTCGTAAATAGTTTTTCAGTCTCCTTAGGCCCGAGAAAGACCTTTCTGGGGTAGCAGTGGATACAGGAATGGTAGCCAAGATTTGTAGTAATGTGTAAATATTAGGATAAAGGTTTTTATCGCACATATCTAGGCATTCCAAACTAGATTTTGGGGTAGGCGAGATACTTGTCATCACTGTTTTCCATATATAAGTTCTGCTTTAACCACTGATATGTTGCTTTCGGGAAGCAGTGACGAGTACATGGAAATTGCTTCTTCAATTTCAGAATTGGCAATAAAATTTGAAGGTAGCACACCAGATAATGCTGATACTACTTTACGATGTTTGGTAAACTTTTCCACCAATTCTTGAATTGTATGATCAAGAAATGGAATGAACAAATTAATTTTGTAATACGTGCATACATCCAATGCAGGAATGTTCGGTCTATTTAATTGTCTTCCTAAGACGCGTGGCATTCGCAGTATACCACCATTTTCTTCCAGCAAAACCTTTGCATCTTCATAGAGATGAAGATATTCGACGTCAGTGTTGTTTCTCAGGAGTTGTAAGACATTAATAACATCATCTACATGTTTGAATGCCGTGATAAGAACGATGTCAATTGTCTGTAATTGTTTTGATAGCGACAATGTATAGCTCATAACCTTTTGAAGAATCACTAAACACATCACAAAATCCGAAGATCGAAGCGTATTTAGCAATTGGGCGGCTTGTTGCGATGTTTCCTTATTGTGATTAAATTGGAGTTCTTCGAGAGCATTCACCATCGCTGAATAAATTTCCCTGAATCTTATAATAGCTTCATGTTTGTGGACCCACCGTATTTCACACATTTAGAGCAAGCTTTTTTGGTTACCGACGGGTAGTAGCTCTTGAATTTTTTCTTTCAACAAAGCACTGCATTGAGCAAAAAATTATTGCTTTTTTATAGGGATTATTTTCTTTCGATTCTCCTCTTGTTGTCTCTTTCTTTCAGAAGACAGCTGTTCAGTAACCGAAAAAGCCTGCGAAGACATTACTTTTAGAAAGTTATCTGCCAGTTCTGAATTTCGCTTGTGGTATCCCGATTTCGCATGAGCTTCAAATATTTGTAGGGCATTTTTCCACTTACAAAAAGGTTCGGTTACCAACTGGCCGATCCTTTGATGACTGCCTTTACCTTCATCAAGCGAACGTCCCATTACCACGCAAACTCTGCAGTATGCTCCACTTTTATATTCCGAATATGACAACCAGGGGAATCTCTCCAACCATTTCAATTGAAAGCGCAAGTTTCGTTTTGTGGAAATAGGAAACTTATAATCTCTGGGTGGGTTCCATGACGTTTTTAAAATTTGGACTTTAAAATATTCATCCAAAATTTTTTCTTGATTCGCGTAAACACCAACATCCAACTTAGCTACAGTTGTAAAAGATGAGATAACAGGCAAGCTGGCCTGTTGCAGACTAGATGTAGATTCGGCAGTTGAAGGTATCGAACAGGGCACTAGCGACATGGCATCGATTTCGACATTCGGTATTGTGATTGAGGTCGAGGTCGAGGGCCCGCTTGTCATCACAGTCTTCTTATCAGCATGCAAGGTAGCTGAAGCTTTGATAGCTAAATCCAAATTTGTTTCTTTATTAGAAACCCCTTGACTACACCACTTTTTCCAGTAGTCCATACCTTTAAGTTTATCACCCTTCCTTTTTTTCCCCTCCATTTTTCGACAGTAATAATGATTCACGTATCTACCCTTAACAAGGTCACCGAATAACACTGCACTAAAATTACTCACTTACACGGTACACTTAATTCTCTTCACTATTCGTTCACCACTTTTTATTTATATTCGCTTCGAGTTCGCACGGAACAATACTGTCGTAAGCGCGGTCACGCGCCGTTTATATAGCAGCCCAGTAGCATCCGTCCAGAAACCATCACAAACTTCCACAAAGCTCCGCTCATTCCGACCGAGGGGCGTGGCGAATAATCGAGAAACAACGCAAAGTTTCCATACGATACAAAATAGTTCGACTACTCGACAACAGATGGCGTTACTGTGCGCAACGTCCACTAGTTCGGATATATATTCAATTCAAATGTAATAATTTAACTCTCTTCACTCCTCGTATTTTTTCTGTATAATATTAGGTAATATTTGGCTTAAAAGCCCCCCCTTGGCTACGCCCGTGGTTTTTTTAGTCGTTGGGAGATAATATATTACTCTTCAAACTTTAAATTTAGATTTATGTTTCGATAATATTCCCAAACAAATCCAAACGTTTATCTTTTTGCCATTATCAACATGGTAACGCAATTTACATTTAAAAAAAAATGCTGTTATATTTCAACAACACTCATAGGAAATTAGGTAAAGTTTATGCGAATTAAATGTGTCATATGCACAACATAGGTATAATTAAATTTCTTTGACTTGTTCAGTTTGAAATTCTGGAAATGAAGGTTATGTAGCTGATTACGCCGTAAGAGATTTCTGTTTAAATTTATTATATTACTTTCGTTTTTCATAAGCATAGTTCTATTTGTGATTGTATGTCTAAATAGTGAACAAAAATCCCAGGCAAATTAACTTAGAAATAGAAGAGAACGCTTCTTTATTTTGTGATTGATATGATGGAAATTTACGATGTATCGGAGGTACAATCGGAGGCAAAAATGCTGAAAATGAATATTAATAAAATTATGCAAAATTGGTCCAAACAGTTTAAATTACATAACTGAAACTTTGGAACGCTTGATAACTTTTCTTTGTATGTTTGTAACTTATTATGTCAGTGAATCTCCTAATGGAGCTAATAGTGTTTAAAACTAAAAATACAAAATTTTGAGTTTATATGTTAAGTTGCAACGAATGCAGTAGCTGTTATGTGGAACAAACCGACCGAAATTTTCAGACCAGATTCAAAGAACACAAATCTGCGTACACATTAAAGAAACAAAATTCTAATTTCGCGAGATTACAAATTTAAAAATTTTACATACAGCGCCAAAAAGCAAAAAATTAAACATAAAAGAAGCGATTGAAATTTATAAATATAATAAAGACACGTCAGAGAGCTATTAAACGATCAGATAAATCTCCGAAATTCCCCATTATTTAATATATTTTAAAAAATTATTGTTAATTATCGTTAAAATATTAATAAAACAGTTTAAATTACATAATCTGAAACTTGGGAATGCTTAACAGCTTTTCTTTCTATGTTTGTAACTTATTATGTTAGTGAATCGCCAAAAGATCACGTATAAAATTACGATAATTTTAAATTGCAATAGCTTTTGAACAGTCAACTTAGTCAATCGATATGAAATTTTCAGTGGCTTAAAAATGGAGTAAAGAATATTCTGTCAAAGAAACGTTTTTAAACGCTTTCTAGTATTTTAACATACTACCGATACATCCTTAAAATTTAAAATATTTATCATTAAAAATTATCAAAAATAAATAATATTTAGGGGTTTTAATTAATATTTAAGTATTATTAAAAATGCTATATTCCTAGTTCTAAGGATTAAAATCAAAAATGTTTTTGCCGAAAAGCTAAAATGAAGGATTATTCATTACCAAAAGTTGATTTTTTTTTTTTAATATTATTCGGTATTATTAATTTAATTCTGGATTATAGGTAAAATTTGCTCTTTCTTTTTTAATTTTATATTATTTTCTAGCATTATCTTTATTAATTTTTCTTTTCTATGTTCTATAAAGTAAAGATATTCAATACCATACTATACAATATTTTTATATTATTTTATATCTTTTATTTATTTTGCATTTTATATTTAGGATTGTTTTTTCAGATAATAATGGCTGGTAATTTCACCAATGTCCAACGGAAGTGGATAATCAAATAATATTGGAAGACAGAGAACGCTGAAAAGGTGATACAGAAATGGGCTGGAGAATTTGATTTGATCTCCACTAACTAGACTAACAATAAAAACCCCTGTGCCAAAGTGTGCTTGCATATAGAAACTAGACTACAAGAATGTGTAAGAGGTCGCCAATTTGAGCACTTAATTGCAATTTGTGTCATCCGTATTGTGAATTATAACGACTGTACTCCATTATTAAGTACTTCTGATAGAAAGTACTAAATTTCTTGGTCCACCTATTAAAATATAAGATACTTTTATTTTTAATTAATTTTATTTTTATTTGGGTAACATGTATTGTGCGGTAGAACAGCAAGATGCAGCAGAAGCATTTGTTTTTCTACGATAAGGTCCAGCATTATTTACTTAGAGTTATGTAATAATTGTTATAATTTTATTTGGCAATTTTAGTTTTCTTGTTGGTGTTGTATAGTAAAGTTGTGCTGTTTGTGGTCGTGTCTAAACGGATTTATAAACGAATTGTGTTTTAAGCATGGATAAATTAATCGAAGTTAGTTCCACTAAAATGTCTCGGAAGGCTTTAACAATGGATGAAAAGATTTCATCAATAATTCATGAGATAGAAAGTAGTGCTAAACAAGTCGACATCTGCAAATACAGGGCTTTGAAAAAGACAACAGTGTCCACGATACTAAAAAACAAATATAAAATATTGCAATGCCGCGGAGTTTCGAAACAAGGTAAAATAATTCGAAAACCTGTTCAAAAAAACATCGATGAAGCATTACTTCAAATGATTTATGTATCAAAGAAGCATAAATACAACAACTTCTAGGCCTATTTTTCGGGCAAAGGCTGAAGAGTTTGCAAAAATGTTTAATGTTGCTGGATTTTCTTGCGATTCGGTTGGTTACATAGATTAAAAAAGCAGTACAATAAAGTTCTAGTAAAATTCACGGAGAACCTGCGATTGTAATTGTAATAGCGATGAATATATTCAATGGTATTGAAATGGTTTATAAGGCTTGGCAACAGGTTTGCCAAAAACAATTAATCCATTGTCCTCTCTTTGCGAGGTCGACGACTTGCCTCTCACTCAATGGCTTAATAAACAAGCTGAGGAGGATGAAGACAACCTGTCTTTAAGTGTCTGGCTTACTAATAATAATTTTAACTTGGAAAAATTAAATTCCGCTATTATAGACGCTTTCGTTGAAGTGGATAACAATCTTGCGACAACAACTATGCCTACCGACCAGGAGATTGGTGGAGCTGAACAGCTTGAACGTGATGAAGAAGATGCAGAACTACCGTTAGAAGAAATGCTCCCAACTTTTCATGATGCCATAACGGCTAAAAAATATAAAACTAATTTTAGAAAGTAGAAGCACCAAAGAAGATGGCATTTTGAGCGCAGGGCTCGAAATAGAAATGTATTTACACAAAATATTCTTGTAAATCGCAAACTCCAAAAGCAAACTCATATTACAGACCTTTTTACAAAGTAGTTTTAAGTTTTAAAAATGAAATTTTCTATTATTTTCTTCTTGCTTTTATTATAATATAAATCTATTTAATATAATGTATAATATTGTGTATTTTTGTCAAGAATTAATAATATCCATAAATATGTAACATATTTTTATTTTATTAACGATCTTCTTATATAACGTACTGATTATTAAAGTCCCCTCCCGTACTTTGTAAACGAGCCTTACTATATATATATATATATATATATATATATATATATATATATATATATATATATATATATATATATATATATATATATATATATATAATATAGATAATTTAAGTTATAATAATAATATAAATAATAAATTTTATTAAATAACAAATCCAAAACTGTTAAGTCACAATAAGAAACAAAAATTTAAAAGTAAAAAATTTAATAAATATATTAGTCAGATATACGTCAAATAAAAATTTTAAAAAATGTCACTTCTTAATTAAAAAATTTAGGAAATTAACTGTTAGATAAACTAGTTAGATAAACTGTTAGATCTAACTAAATAGATATTGGTACGTTTTTAGATGTAAATTTGTATTTTTTATTAAAATAAGGCATATTGTAGAATTGTTCTGAAGATTGTTTATTATCAGACCGAAACGTTAACAAAACAAAAAAATTACAATCTATTAACTGAGCGAAAATCTCAATAAATAAAAAATAATTAAATATATATATATATATTATTATATATATAAAGGATATTAAAACTTATTACTTATTAGAAATATAACATGCATTGATTCTTGATAAATTTTAAAGCATTTGATGGTGTTAAAAAAAAAGGCGTGGATAAAATACAAGTGAGTGAAAAGAAAATTAAAAACGAAAAGTGAATACAGATCGAATGGAAACGAATAATGTTATTTACCTCATGGACATAATTGTTGAGACTGCATGGTACATTTGGTTTTTTGGTCTGGTTTGGATGAAAATAATATTGAACAACATCAATAAAAAATTGCAACAAAATACTACACATTGAGAAAACCTTTTCAATGATACTTTGTATAAGGTGTACGCAAAAGTTTTAGTTTTTTTTCCAGAGTAGTCAAATAATAATTTGTAATTTATTCCGTTCTTTCGGCCATTATCGGTCATGTTCAAATTTGTGTCCTGACTCATCTGTAAATAATTTATTGTCATAAATTGTTTTATGCTTTTCTTTGTTGTGTGTTTTCTAATCTTGATGTGATCTACATTTTTTTGAAACATAGGAAAAAGGGCAACCAAGGAAATCTACAGCATGACAAAAGACACATTTGATAATAATGCAGAATAATGTGTGATAGATAATATTTAATTAGAGTAATTTTTTTAAAAGTGAGCTAACAGCCCTGGTAGAAGAGGCATTCGCACTTCAACGGTTTGAAAGGATGGCAGTGTCGATGCGATGCGCATTCTTTTTGTTTAGAACACAGAACCAATACGAATGATTATCTCACTATATGCAAGTATCCCCATAGACGAGCCCCTGGACCTAATTTCAATGAACGAAGACTTTCCACCATTTGTGGGGGAACTCTCCGAACACTGCTTGAAGAATACATATTTTTCCTTCAACCAGCAGATCTACCGACAGACCGACGGTGCCCCAATGGGATCATCTTTATCACCCGTTATACCCAACCTGTTCATGACCGACTTCGAAACAAAGGCATTGGCCAACGCTCCTTTAAAACCAAAACTTTGGAAACGCTACGTAGATGATATCTTTATAATATGGCCTCACGGAAACGACCTTCTAAACAACTTCCTAACTCAGTTAAACGAAATCCACCCCAGAATACAGTTAACTCTGGAAGTCGAACAGGATAGACAACTGCCGTTTTTAGATCTCCTTATTACAAGGAAACTTTCTGGAACACTCGAATACACAGTGTATAGGAAACCAACTCACACCGATCGATACCTCAACGCTAAATCCCATCATCATCCTTCTCCAATCCAACGAGTAGCGAACACCTTGATTTCCAGATCCTTCCGACTGACACACCAGATACACGAAGCGAGGAACTACCAAAAATTTCCACAGCCCTTAGACAAAATGGATATTCAGAAAATTGTATCAGGCCATTCGCCGTCAAGAAACATAAACACGAAGAACAATAGAGGATCATGAACCAAATACACCAAAGGTCCTGCTACCATATATAAAAGGAATCACAGATAGGATAGGCAGACTACTAAGGAAACATACGATCAGAACAGCCTACAAGCCACACAAAACTGTTGCAAACATCCTAAAAAACTCCAAGGACAAAGTTAGACTGGAAAATCATGAGGTGTATGATATATCTTGTTCCGACTGCAACAGAGCATACATAGGACAAACAAACAGACGAATACCGGCCAGAATACAAGAACATAAAAACGACTTAAAAAACAAATAAAGCACTTCCGCTCTGTTCCAGCACCGTCTACATACAGGACATAAAATCAATTTTGAAGGAGCCAGAGAAATAGCGAATATTGAAAACTACAAGGTCAGGAAAATCAGAGAAGCCCTTGAACTAGAAGAAAGAGGTGAGCTGAATACGGGAAACGACTCTCGCAACATTCCAAAAGTATGGAAATTCCTTCTGAAAAAAGAAAAAACGTGGCAACCTGGCCGCGAGGTAGAAAAATCAATAAACGGACGCCCGACAGCGTTGCCGAGCGCCGCAAATGCTCCCGAACTGCCCCGATATAATCTGCGCAGTCGGTTTTGTGGCCGGCCGGCTATAAAAGCGAACACAACGACCTGTGCACGTCAGTTGGACTCTTTAGTCGAAGCAGACAGCCCTTGAAAATGCCAAATGCAATTTTGGCGAAACGTCGTGACTTCACAGAATGATTTAGAAACACATATATATATATATATATATATATATATATATATATATATATATATATATATATATATATATATATATGAGCATTGGTTAGTTGCTTGACCGAGACGGGGCCCACCCATCCCTTACATTGGAGGGCACACGCTTCGTCTGTTGGTGATTAGACTCATCACTATGCTCCCTCGCGAAGAATAGGAAATCCCTCTCCACAATCAAACGACCCCTATTTTCGCCGACTTCTCATCGGATGGCTTATAATGGGAGTTTTTCTTCTTTGGACTGCGTCCAATGAGACAACAATAGACAGAAGTTATACACCCCCGACCGTTGGGTTCCACAATCTCATGTGGAATGTACAACAACCTGCATTTCCGCCATAATGAGCATTGGTTAGTTGCTTGACCGGTGATTCCCATCAGCGACATGACATTCTCCATGACATACCAGGCCATGATCAATATTTTTTTTGTATTATTTATAAAATAAATATATATATATATATATATATATATATATATATATATATATATATATATATATATATATATGTATAAAATATAGTATAAAAAATTATTGATCATGGCCTGGTGTTGTCATGGAGAATTTCATGTCTCTGATCGGAACACCGCGTGTTTTATTCCTGGAAGCAGATTTTGTTGCCTCCAATAGCTGGCACTATAAGGTCGCGAACAGCACCAATGTAGAAACAGCAGTGACTATCGACTGGGACGCCGATTTTGAATTACATTTACCACACTTTCTCGTCCTTTCTTAAACTTCTTGGTCCAACCAAACACTTGGGCCTTAGACAGGGTATCATTCCGATATTGAACCTTTAACCGAGTTAACATTTCGGATGGTTTAACCCCTTCATTAGTTAAAAACTCTATTTTAAACCTGTGCGCATCGAACGGTGGACCCTGTTGCTCACTCGGGGCTGTACTGACAAAAGAACTGAGAGAAATAGCTCACCGAGCGTTTCCCCCACTCCTAACACCATTTACATGGTGCTATTAAGGTCGATGCAAAGCCATGAAGGGGTTATAGGAAAGGTAATTTGAAATGCATCAACCCAAATATGGAAATATATAATCAGTCTTGCGGTTTTGCAATTTTTAATTTTTCTTGAAAATATCTACATTTTCAAATTTACACTCTATTAATTCACAAATGGATAGTTACAACACTGTTATAATCGAGTTTCGTGTAATTCTTTCATGTTAAGTTGTAGTTCCATTGTCCTGGCGTAGAACCCCTTTACGTTTCGAGTTCTGTTTAAGTTTTTTTTATGAAATGGCTAGTTTTACCAATAAACAAACCCAAATATTCTATGCATGTATGACAGAGCCGTTGGTAATGGATAGAATGCCAGCTCTACCAGAAGCGATAAATTCAAATAGAAAATGACCCAATATTAGAGTATTTTGATACCATCTATCATCACATTTACGAAAGTGGAAGCATCCATTATAGAAAGCACGAGACTAATCTTGGGACACATCGTACAGCAAATAACGAGCAAATCCTGAAGCGATTACAAGCGAGCGTATGAACAAGATCCCACCACGAGCATCAAAACAATAGCTCGTAATCTTGTCTTGTCGACATGGGTGTTTTGGAACATCCTGCATAGTGAAGGAAAAATTCTTTTCGTGATACAATTGTATAAGGTTTTGAAGAAGACCACCCTGTGCGTAGAATAAAGTTTTGTCGTTTTTTTGTTAAATAGTGATATAGAAGGCGGATGGTTTCTGAAAAGTATCTTATGGACCTATGGATCGAAATTATGTAGGAAGGACTTATGGTGAATGATCATAAGTCTCCATGAATGCGCAGATAAAACAGACAATCCTCACTGGAAAAAACAAGTATCTTCCTAGTACACATTTTCAGTTGGGGGAGGTGTAATCGGAAGGAATTTAATTGGGAACTCAACCTCGATTAAAAGAGCACAAGAAACACGTCTCAACATATAAGCAACCATACTGTGAATAAAGGTGCTAATTTCATAAAAGTCTTTTCTTTGGAATTAACCAAATTGTTTACGTAAACACGTGTTACTAGTTATTACGTTGTATTTCCAAGAATGCATAGTTGTGTAAAAATGTGATACATCATTCGAAAGGGCATAAAACAACATGTTTTTAAAACTATTCGAACATATGAGACTTCTTTAATATAAAAATGAAACATTCTAAAAACCACAATTTGCTGCTAGATGAATATTTTTTTGTGAGGTGATATGGCATTATTCAACCTTTATGTTACTGTATATGTTTGTTAAGGACGTTAACAAAGCATATACATGTTCCAAGAATAAGAAACAAAAATATAAACAATGGTGTAACTTTTCTTTTGCAAGTTCGAAAAATCTAAATATGAAAATTTGGATATTTTCAAGAAAATTCGAAAATCGAAAAATCGTAAAACGCTTTATGGCACATTTAGCTTAGCTGTATGGCAGGGCTCGTGGAAAAAATATATTAAAACGCAAAGAAAGTTGACTCGTGATCCACGTTGATGTTTCGCCATTCCTTCATTCGCCACCTAACGGCTTAAGGCCAGATGACGGTCATTGATGACGGCTTAAGGCCAGAAACAGGTCTTGGGAAACACTTGTTGACGTTTTAAGTGGTGGTTAAAGGATGAAGGAATGGCAAAGTATCAACGTGGAGCACGGGTGAACTTTCTTTGCTTTTTAATATATACATATATACAATTGGCACATATTATTGCTTATTTTTTGTACATATATCATGATAAAAATACTTTTGTGTGCTCAATGATCGACTTCACCAGTGTAAGTGAGATGGATAGATGTGATAGAATATCACCCGTATCATTTGCAAAATGTACGAAGTTTGACACCTCGTGATTACATTCCCAGAATCGATTTTTGCAGAACAATGTTGACGAGAAAACGTGAAGATCCGCAATTTCACATCCACAATCCACATCCACTTCACAAAATTCCACACTGGACTGATCCTTGTATCAATTTAAAGTTAATATGTGGACCGGAATTTTAAACGGACAAATTATTGTATCCTTTGAGCTGCCTGAAACTTTCTATGGCGCCAACTACTTGGATTTTCTCCAAAATGATTTGCAGACTTTGTTATAAGATGCATCACTCAATGTCTGTCTCAACAAGATGGTTGCCCAGCGCATTATGCTCGTCCTGTCAGGATTATTTGAACAGAGCGTATCCCGAAAGATGGATTGGGAGCCGTGATCCACTTGAGTGGCCTGGTCGTTCTTCAGACCTAAACCCCCTTGATATATTTTACTGGGGCTGCATAAAAGAAAAAGTGTATCCAAAACCAATATAAAAATCTAGCCAAACTGCGTCACCAAATTGTTGAAATAGCAGAAGAAATCGATGCTAGGGGATTCGCACGACTGGTGAAAAGAACTTTTCTAAAGCACTGCAGAGCATGTACTCATTCAATTCGGGCATTTGATTTTGTTTAAAAAAATATTGTGATAAATAAAATTATTACAATAATTCTTTTCATTTCATTTTAATTAAGTTTTATCATAATAAAATAGTAGACCAATAATTAATTTAACTCATACACATTGCTTTTGGTTGAGTAAAAACTCAATTTTAACTCAAAACTGAAATTAAAAAAAAAATTAAATAAGATTCTTTTGCAAAAAAAGCAATTATACTTTTTTGTGGAGAGAAAAATGAACTATTGTTGTATCATTTTGAAATCTTCACTAAATGGGGCATCTTAAAATTGACTGTCAAACCGTTTCCCTCTACTTCGTCGTCGAACAGCATCACTATCTATTTCACTCTATCACATTTGTCCATCTCACTTACACTGGTGAACTTCATTTTTGAACACGCAAAAGTATTTTTTATCATGGTATGAGTTTTTTGACAAAGCGAAAGTGGTCCTTTTGCAAAAAAAATAAGCAATAATATTGTTTGTGGAAAGAAAAGTGCCAGTTGTAACATTTTAAAATCTTGATAAATGAACCACCATTTGAAATAACTTGCCCAGGGTAGTATAATACATTTTTTTTAAAGATGAACTGTCAAGTTTAGCTGACATAATTTTTTAAAAACACGACTCAATCAAACTTTTTTACTAAATTAACAACGTCCATCGTTTAATTTGTGGCTGCGATTAATAGCATGGTTATTTAGGATCACGTTATATAAAATAACATTGAAAAATTGGGAAATTTGTGATCACAGTACTTAAAGATATAGCCTAGGGTGTCGAATTTCAAGATTATCAAGATTATCATCATCATCATCATCATCATCAGCCCGTATCGATCCACTGCAGGATGAAGGCCTCTTCAGCATGCTTCCAACCTTAACGGTCCTGGGCTTTCCTCTGCCACTCGGGTCCAATATACTTAACGATGTCATCAATCCATCGTGCTTTCGGTCTTCTTCGCGGACGTTTGCGATCAAGCGGTATCCACTCCAGAATTGCCTTGGTCCATCTGTCGTCCCATCGCCTCGCTATATGGCCTGCCCATCTCCATTTCAATTGTTTTACTCTTCCAATGATGTCACAGACTTTTGTTTGTTCCCTGATCCATGCGCAGGACTTTCTGTCTCGTCTTGTAATGCCAAGCATACATCTTTCCATTCCCCTCTGTGCCACCCGAAGTTTTTGATTTGATTGCGATGTGAGTGTCCAGGTTTTACTTCCGTATGTCAGAACGGGTAGAACGCACTGATCGAATACTTTTCTTTTCAGGCAAAGTGGGACTCTGCTCTTAAACACTATGTTGAGCCTACCAAATGCCTGCCAGCCACATTTAACACGCCGTTCCACCTCCCGGGCGGTATTCCCCTCCATTGAAATCCTCTGCCCAAGATATACAAAGCTGTCCACAATCTCTAAATCCCTTCCTAAAACTGAAATTCTTCTGTCCTGAGCGAAGTTATTGAACATAACCTGACTCTTTTTCAGGTTTATTTTCAAGCCAAATGGTTCGCCAGCCCTTTGCAGTTCTTGTATGCGTCTTTGCAGCTCCTCTGGGTCTTGTGAAATGAGAATAATATCATCTGCAAATCTAAGATGGTTTAAGTTTGCACCATTGATCTTTACACCATCCTGTTCCCAATCCAGTTTACGGAATACTTCTTCAAGGCCAGCCGAGAAAAGAATAGGCGATATTGCGTCACCCTGCCGTACACCTCGTTCTATATTAATTCCCACTTCAAGATCATCAAGGTGAATTGTGGCTGTAGCTCCATCATATATCGATTCTAATAGGTTTACATAGGCTCTCTCTACACCTTGGCTAAGCAGTGCATCCATTATCGCATGCTTTGAGATGGAATCAAATGCTTTTTCGTAGTCGATAAAAGCCAAGCACAGTGGCATGCAAAAATGCAGAAGTGATCCTTTTACATAAAAAAGGAGCACAGGAAGATTTAAAGAACTACCGTCCAATAAGCCTCCTATCAGTGATGTACAAAGTTTTCACTAAGATAATTTCTAAAAGAATATTAAAAAAACTGAATGACGCACAACCAAGAGAATAAGCAGGATTCAGAAGTGGATTAAGTACAATGGATCACATCCAGGTTGTACAGCAGGTCATAGAAAGGCAAAAGGACTACCTGCATTTCTCATTGCTCGCCGTTTCTTCATTAAATCAATGGTCTCACTGGAGATTTTTGTTTGTCTGAGACATTTTTCTTCTGGTGCTATTGAAGCAGCTGTTTGAAGTACATTGTTGGCGATTTCTTCATATTGAACTGATATTTCCACCTCCTCTGGATCTTGTAACGCAGCAAACCGGTTTGACAAAGCAATCTCAAAATCGCTTCCTCTGTCCAGCAGTTTTCCAGAATCCACCTTGCCCTTCTTTGATCTTACCATTTTTTCGCGCTCTTTTCGACAGTCAATCCGAACCCTTGCTCGTACCATTCGGTGGTCACTTCCAACATTAAAATTGTTAAGGACAGTACAATTGGTAAATATTGTTTTATCGTTGGTCATGATGTAGTCAATTTCGCTTGTGAGCCCAGATGGACTTTTCCATGTCCATTTTCTGCTGATATTTTTCTTATAGAATTACTTCATAATATATAGTTCTTGTCCTTCAGCAAAATCAACTAATCTGTCACCTCTATTGTCTCGTTCACCAGTTCCATATGGGCCAGTTGCATTTTCGTCTGTTCTTGTTGTTCCAATTCTGGCATTAAAATCACCCATCAGGATTTTGTACCTACATTTCTCCTTGTATAAAAGCTGGGCCACATCATCATAATATTCCTCAATTTCCTCATCTTTATGGCTTATAGTTGGTGCATAAGCTTGGACGATTTGAAGCCTAAACTTTTTATTCAGCTGAATGACGCATTGGGCTAATCGGTCGGATGTACTTTCAAATTTTACTACACTGTCCTGCAGCTTTCGATTGATGAGGAAGCCAATTCCGCCACATCGGCCATTTTCCGTACCTCGAGCGTAGAGTACGTGTCCAGTTGGTTCCAGTTGGTTCCACTTTGATTAACTCTTCACCCTTTCTTCGTGTTTCACAGTGCCCAATAATATCCCAATGTATGTTGTCAAGTTCGATTAACAGTTCTTGCAATCTATAGTATATTTAACGTTGCAATGTCAAAAGTCCAATGGCAGCCTGATCTATCCCGGTGATTCTTAGCACCCTCTGCCTTGGGGCAGGTCTTCCCGCTGCCGTAGGTAGTTGCCCCTTGGCCTCCGGGGAATGAGGGCCGTGCTTGAGGTTGTACTGTCATATTTCAACATATTGAAATACCATGTTGAAGGTATGGACCGTAATCTGCCACGCTGGTCCAATGCGGGTTGGCAGATTTTGGATCATGTTAGCCTGAGGTCTCCGCCTTGACCTGTCCGCCAGGGGTGACCCTCCCAGGAGCATAGACTCCAGACGGCATAGCTCAAAGCTTCATTGCCCTACTCAAACCCCTTTACCACGTCAAGGTCTGATCCACAAAGGGGTTGATTATATATATATATATATATATATATATATATATATATATATATATATATATATATATATATATATATATATATATATAATCAATCAATGACATGTATTAAGAATTAAAGGCCAAAGTAGAGTGTTAATCATGTGGCATCATGTGCAAAACTTTAACTGCCAGTTTAAATAATTGATTTGAAAAAAAAATACTATAACTGTTACATACACCTAATGAAAAACCTTCTTATAATTACATGTTAATGGAAAACTTAATTGCAACTATCATCTAAATACCATTAGTAAAACTACACACAAAAACTGCCAGACTATCTCCACATTTAAGACGTATCAAACAAGAAAATAATTATCTTAATCAGTGAACCGTAGTAAATTTAATTAATTATAAAATTGAAGGAGTTTCGGGAAATTTCTCCTCTAACAGTATAATTTTCGACATTTCAAGACGCTTTCCAGATATTTTCCGAATTTTAACTCCGTTTTTAGTAGATTGCATCAAATAAAATTTAACTGGGTAAAATGTCGAAATTTTCGACAAGGGCCCAACCCTTCGGGGTAATTTTAATTAAGTAAATTAGACCCTTCTTGAGATCTCGCCGGTGAATCTAACTAAAATTTTACTGATTAGAACGTCGCGAACTCTTCGAAGGTTGTTTTTTGAGGGTCTAGTGACTTGTTGCTTGGACGTTCTTAAATTTATCGTTCAGGTGTATTACTATGTCTACTCAGGTGTACAATGACTCAGTGACAATTCTGAATGCTGATGGCTTCAAAGATTAGGACATTTTACTGTCACAAATTCAGACATTTGTATGAAGGTTGCTATTTATGTATCCGGAACTGGCATCAATAGTGTTGTTAGGCGCCATCTGATATAGACATCGTAAAGTTTAACATTGTTAACTATGTACACACTCAGAACGTTTTGTTATATGTACGCTATGTGTGGTATTTAGCGACCTGAAAAGTTTATCTCTGTCAAAGAGTGGAATTAACTCGTGAGATGCTATGATTTACTACGACTTTCGACGCGGATTATCTCAACAACAGTGGATCGATCAACTTACTTCGACCTTTGGTGATGTAGCATTCATAAAGCCACTATATATTACTAGTTTAGTGAATTTAATCTTTACAATACAATATACAATACAATAATTTTTATGTCTAGATCTTACGATAATACTAACGAATAATTACGAATACTAACCTACAACCCATAAAGCACTGCTTGCATATGGGTCAAACCCAAGAAAAAAAAATAGAAATTTTACAAAAAGAAAAACAGTCAGAACATTCAGCACAGGCATTCACATTACATGAAATAAGAACAATTCACATTACATGAAATAAAAACATGAAAAAGGACACAACCCCATCTCATACATTAAGGCTCAAGAACAAGGGAAATCAATTCAGCCATGCTGACAAACAACGACCTGAATAAGGCGCGCACAATTTCTTTATATTTTGCTTAAATGTCAGATAACTGTTCCTCTTCCCAGCGTTATCTCTTATGTTTTCCGGTAAAAGGTTAAATAACCGAGGAGTCAAGACGTAAGAGGACTTTCTCACTCCAGTTTTGTTAGTAAATGGAATGTTTAAAACAGTCGCTCCACTAGCCCTAATAATGAATGTGTAGCTTATATGTTTATCCCAGAGAGCTGAGATGTTTATAAAGAACAGCTATCGCATAATACTGCATTTCAAAGGAAGAATTCTCGTTATAATAAAAAGTTCCCTATTCGGGTGGGCCCTCGGTTTTCTGCGCTTTATCTTTAGAAATCTTTTTTGCATTCTCTCTTTAAAATTGGCATAAACTCAGCCTTTTTTAATTGACTGGGATATTCTCCTGTTGAAATTAATATATATCTGGAGAAATCTGATTGTTATATTTTTTAGCATTTGAGTTCCAAGCTCATCATGCCCCGTACTCTTATATGCATCTAATTGGCTGATAACATTCTTCACAGTATGGTGAGCAACAGGAGTGACTGTAAATGACTTCATCGTATGTAACATGGAAGATCTCTCGCATTTTAAGTATTGCCGCTCTTGCTCGACTTGCTTTGTAGCAGCCCCAGGTACACCACCAAAATATTTAGAAAATGCTTCTAACACTCGACAATCAAGAGTTGTTTGCGCAAGAGGCACTAAATGGTCACCTGTTTTTTTATTGGCATAATTGGGCATGTGGCTACTGTGCTATTAGAGAAAGGCAAACTAAAGGAAAGTCTTCTATGAAATTCTAGCTGTAATTCTAGTACGACGGTTGCTACTTACCAGGTGTGTCGGTAATTCCTTTCCGGTTTTTTTGCTAAAGAACATGTTATTTACAATGGATATTTAAAATATATTTATTCAAAGTATTGGCCATTTGATTCTATACAATTTGCCCATCTTTCAGGCAATTTATGGATGCCATTCTAAAAGAATAGTTTCTCCTTTGAGCTAAACCATTCATCGAGCTATTTTTTAACTTCTTCGAAATCTGCGAAGTGCTACTCTGCAAGCGAGGAGTGACCAGGTGGGGCCAGGTCTGTAGAGTACGGCCGGTGCGATAAAACTTCCCGACAGTGAGTTCAACCCTTCTTTGACTGGTTTTGCTGTATGAGACGGCGCATAGTCATGCTGTAAAATCACCTTATCATGTCTTTGATGCACAGTTGCATGCACAGTTCAAATTCAATTTTTAATAGTTCATAATAAATGACACCAACCTGGTCCCACCAGACACAGAGACAAAGAGATTTGGCCTTGCAGTCCAGGTGATTACCATGATTTTTTCGCTTGGGATTTTCGAAATAAATGCATTTTCATCGCCTGTTTTCTGTTGGGCTTTTTCGAAAAGTTAGTTTATCACGATGGAGAAGTCGATACTGTGGAAGAACTACAACAGCGTATCGAAAACGGTTGTGATGTTATTCGTGGATACCGGGGTTTTATGCTTGACGCGTGTAGTGACTCATGAGTACGCCAAGCAAGATTTTGTGCTAAGAGAACAAATTGTGGCAATTGTGAACAATTTTAATAACATAAATAACTTTTGCTAAATTGACTTTTCTTTGCGAGTTCTACAATATAGTGGCCGAGAATATCGAAAAGTCAGGCCTGTTATCAAATTTTGTAACTGTTAATAACTTCTATATTTTGCAACTTTTATATAAATGAATTTTGGTAAAATTACTTATTTTTAGGAGTTCTATAACCTGTTAAAATAAATAACTCCACTTTGAAAACAACCTGTATACATTGATACATTAAGATTCCTAAAAATTGAATCTTGGAGGTTATTACTAACCTGTCACTAAAATTATTAAAGTGCTTAAACTCTTCTATATTGAAAACTGTAACAAAAATGTGCATCAATATTTTTTTAAGAAATCTTTTTGTAGCATTTTATTGAGGATTAACAAAGACTAACGCCGTAGGATTTGCGGGAATTTCAATCAATATCATTATGGTAATACGAAACAAAGCAGAACAAGTAAATTGATAAAATGGGCCATTAATTTTATTCAGAACTAACTGGAGAGAATTTCAATGCGCCTGTAACTTTTTCATACTCCATAAAACTTTCAAATTAAGTCCTTTTTGTCGTAAAACTTTAGAAAGGATCGCGATAACTGGACGTTCCTACATTTCAAAAGGCATTATTAATTAAATCGTCGACTTTCAGCGTCATCTAGGGATTTCCCGTGCCATTATCGTAGACGATCTCTTGAAAGCTTTTTTTCTCTGTTCGTATTTTTCCATATTACGTCCTATTGTGAATAACCGACGTTTTATTTAGACGATATGTCTCATGTTTGGGGTTTTTAGTTCGTATTAAAGTGAACTGACGTTAATATTTGCAAGTTTAACGTTTTTATTTGCGTATGAGGGATTTTTTAAGGGGATAGCCACTGTGATAAGTCAAAGGAAAAATCCTTTTACTTTAAAGCTTATACATTCGAAAATTGACTGACTTTCCCGTTATCGTAAAATCGATGCGACCGTAGAGGGAGAATTTTTTTTAAGACTCGACAGCAACTCTAATTATCCCGGTGAAAAAAATTCCCGAAAGTCACTTACTTTTCCGGCCGTTACAGTGGCTGTTCTCCTTAATCTTCATAACTTAATGGTCATCAAGAAAGACAATTTTTTAACAAGTGAAGCAGTTCGCAGAGATGCAGAACTCAGCATCTTATACAGCATATGCAAAAATTAAGGTGAACTAACTAAGAAACAGGGCAGGGAGACCAAATAATGTCAGAATGATCAAATCAAAGATTAAAGACAGGCTGATTTGCTTTTTTGACACTCACGGGGTCATCCAAAAGGAATTTATGCCTCAAGGTCAAACGCACAAGTCACCAGCAAAGGGCCATTCGTGTAACACCGAACATAATAAAACACAGAATTTGCGTTGATTAAGAAAAAAATGCATTCTGCCAAATGACCAACTCTGGCAACTCCACAGACGTCCTCTTCTTTATCAAGGTTTTGGATAACATATGGCATAACCCTGGCTCTATCCCACTAATAACTAGAATAATTCCATCCTTTGGTTCAGGAATAGATTGTGGATTGTTTTTATGGATCTAGCTTTTCACACAACTCCAAAGAAAATACTCCAACGGTGTCAAGCCACATGATCTTGGTGGCCAATTAATATCACAATATCACCTCGTCTAGCAATAACTCTTCCATAAACTTTTTCTTTCAATAATTGTTTGATTAGAACCAGAGATTTGAACCACATATTCTCCAGATTATATTATTCGATTTAACCCGCAAACATCCAGTTATCATATCACGATATCGAACACCATTTACAGTTACAGCTTTACCAGTATCATTCTGAAATGAATACAGCCCAATTACATCTCCTGGCCATAATGCACACAAAACAGTGACTCGTTTAGGATGTAAAGGTTTCTCATGAATCAATCATGGATTTTCCACAACCTAAATGCCGCAATTTTGGTTATTAACGACTATACATTGCTCTTCTTTTATGTTCCACCGAATCAGTTTCTTGAAATTTTTGAACAATTCGATTGATAGTGCTTTCAGATAGACGACTTTGTAAACCGTAAATATCACGTAATAGTCTAAAATTATTTTTCACTGTCGCATTATGTACGACTCCATTTTTATAAACGTCATACATTACACTTGAAATGAGATTAGACCTAGGTAAATTCACAACGACATCTATGCTTTATTCAAGAAGAGAGGTGATATTAGAAAATACATTACATTATCTCTCGTACGTAGAAAGTAATTTTTTCGGATTCATTAGCAAAGTCAATAAATTAATTTTACAAAAACCTCAAACTTGTTGAAACTCTAAGATTATAAATCATTTCCTTCTTAAGAAATAACTCTCAAATTTATGTCTTTCGTTAAAAAACGCACAGAGCATTTACAGGTGCATTTCTTATTAAAGAAGAAAGAAAATCTAATCTCCACCTTATATATTTTATTCATTATCCTAAATTGCACGTGGGATTTCAGGAAGAATTAAATATGAACAAGCTGCTTCCCTTATCAAAATCTCAGGGGAGTCATATTTAATATTTTTAGTGGTGTTTTATGGCAACTAAATAATCCAGGATTCAGGTCAATACTCGAGAAAATCTTAATATTTTCCAGTTCTTTTCCATTTTGTTTTATTTGTTTAAATATATTGGTTAGTATTTTTCATGTGGGCGATTCGGTTTTCCCTAAAATACCATGAATCATTTAAGCGGTGACAGGTTAACGTTGGCGTATAACTATATATCGAGTAAGGTGTTTCATAGATTTCGTAGACAAGAAAAAAATTGATATAAATTACTTTTTTCGGTGAAAATCCGCAAAAAATACAATACATTGTGTTACTTGTCCGCATAAACTTTTTGATATTTTAAATATATTTTGCTGTTATAATGGGTGCTGTAGAGAAACAGATGATTATAATAACACATTAACTAATCGAAATAATTTAATTAAAAATAAACATATACTACGTTACAGAAGAACGGAAGCGCATGATATGATTTATGAGGCTTAATTTCTAAATGTTTATACAATCTAGGGAAAATTTAAAACGAGAGTCATTACGTTCCCTGTGAACAATACGCTTTGATATTGTATCATTGCTCTCCAGATTCAAGAATAAGAACTTTCTATATAATATTGTTAAAAAAGTGACGCAAATCGTGGATTCATTCTGGTGAACAAGTCAATTAGTGATGTAAAATCAAATATCCATACCAAAAAGATACAAAAACTCCGGAAAGATGGCGAAAATCTATAGAAAGCTTACTTCAAAGATTCTTTCTTCTAAAAATAGTAGTAATAATATAGTTTTTATAAAAGAATTCTTGTATATAATGCATAAAAGATACCTCGTTCTTCTCGTAAAATACTCGTCCAATATCAAACTGTTCATTACATGGCTCAATATCTCCACCTGAAATTCAATCTGTTTCTTGCTGAATTCTGCATCCCTGATATTTTATGAGGGTTAACATAAATTTTGCTCTTTAAATAACCACATAAATAAAATTCACATGCCATTAAAGCTGGCGATCTTGCTGGCCATGAAATGTCCCAATAACTGGCGATGGCATGATTGGGAAATGGTATGAGCAATCATTTTGTCAAAAACGCCTCGAACATATAAACAAGGCGGGTTGATGTAACAGTAGTTCTATGTTCATTAGAACCCTTAAGAAACTAAGGAAAGGATGATATTCTACACCGCACTATCACTCTTGTATTGTGTCACGGTCTTCAGCTGTAGATGATTATTTTTGTCAGACCAATAGTGAAAATGTATTCACAAAACCCGAAAGGTAAAAATATCCATCATCAGGCATAAACAAATTGCGAAACGTTTCCAGGTTCTTCTAAAAGCCAAGACTTGACAGCCAGTGTACGCAGTTAATGTGATCTTGATCTCACAAGGCATATACTACTTGAATTGTGTATCGGTGGAGCTTCAAATTTCAATAAATAATGCATCACGAACTCAGGTTCCAAATATTTATTAAACTACATGACCATGAACAGGATGCTGTAGATTATGCCGAACAGGAGCATTGACTCTGTTTATGTTTGCAGATATACGTCCAGGTCCTTCTCTACATGGAGGCTTCTTGTATATGGTTCAGTTCTAGTTCAATATTATTTTTGTAACATGCCATCTGAGAGAGCGGCGGAAAGGTTACAGAAAAGTTACAGGATGGCGTAACGGAGGGTGGCAACTTTTTAGATCTTTGTAGTTTTTAATTTTTATAAATTAATGGATGGGTTTTAATAAAATGATATTAATAAAAAAAATATCTAGAATAAAACTTTGATTTATTTTGTAGATGGTTTATTTGTTGTTTCGTTAAAATTTTACGGAGTCAACAAACTAGGAACCTTATTTTGTGCCACTCTGTACAAATTCTTGCATATTAATTACATATCCCTAATATACAACCAAGAAAACTATTAATAGAAGTATGCGAACGAAATGGGTTTTGCATAAGCCACCACTCAGTATAGTATTCAGTATATAAGAATACGAAGAAGAAGAGTTTCAGAGGCAGCAGTATGTAAACATTACTTAACTTTAGAGCATGTTACAAATTAGCTAATTTTTGCTAGTCTGGGACATACTTCTTATCATTATTTATGTTTTACATTATATCACTTGTGCACGTTTACGCATAATATTTATAAACTTTATAACAATGTTTCTGGCAAGCTAAAGAAATTATGGCCAAACTTGTTTAAATATCACTATAACATGAACATCGGATAATGTATCATCCAGCATTAAAAATTAAAGAGTATAAAGGGCTAGAAATTGAGAAATGGATTGTTTGGTTTTTTTTCTGTTTGTGAGCAGATGGTACTCTTTTTCTTTTTTTAATTTTGTTTTTTCTTTTTTTTTATTTTGTCTCTGTTACTGTTATTGTTTACCCATTTGTTGGTACAATACTGATCAATAAATTGTAAACATTATAGACAAATTGTATATACTCGGTTATTCTTATATGTTGAACCGGACTAGTTCTTTTTTCATTGCTGTCATTCCAATTTTGCGTATCATTGATAGATGTTAGTGTATAATAATGGATTTATATTTTATTATAATTATTATAATTGTATTATTGTATTGTAATCATTGGTACAACAAAATAACATAAACTTATTATTATTATTAAGAGTCACTTAAGTTGTGGTACCTAAGGCGTCAGCCTGGCGATACGGCAGTTAGCGTGGAGCGGGTTCGATTCCTGTACTAGGCAAAAAAAAAATTCAAAAAATTCTTGTGGATGTTTCTAGGAAAGAGTGTAAAATCTGACAAGGAATTATGCCCCAGTCACACCAGTTCGAAACTGGGTAAGGCCGGATGCCTTCTGAGATGTTTTCTATGTTGGTCACTCGCCAGTCGGTAGGTTTCTCGAGATACTTTCGAGGGTGGTGCTGATCGGGGTTTTCGGTAGCTGATGACCGTAGTTCGGAACCCACCTTATGATGTAGGTTCAGTCGCTAAATAGCCTTCGCAGTTGCTGATGCGCCTCTAACCCAAAAACTTTACTTTTATTATTATATGGTTATCCTCGTACTGAACTCAGCATCTTAGCCTAAGCTGGTCTATATTACAATGCCAAAGTGAGAAAGCAATTCAACTCCTCTCACTTAGCATAAAATTTTACGAACAATGTGGCATGTCTGCAAGAGTACTGCACGTTGTCCCACTATGGCAATCGATTTTGAGATACCAAGGTTCTTCAAATTTTTTGAAAAGTTCTTACTTATTAGGCCTTCGGCGGATATAACGAAAGGCACTATCTCTACCTTATGCAATTTCCACTGTTTTTTCAAATCGTACGCAAGGTTTTCATACTTAGTGGTTTTCTCCAAGTCGGCTTTCCTGATATTATGAGAGAGTGGCACTGCGATGTCAATTATAAAAACCCTTTTCTCCTTTTTACTAATTAGAACAACGTCTGGTCTATTATAATCGACCGTTCGATCTGTTGTGATTGGTCTGTCCCAGTATAGGATTGAATCAGATGATTCCAATACGGGAAAAGGTGAGTACTTATAATATGAAGCAGGTGCGTTATCTAACAGCGAATACTTTAATGCAATTTGCTGATGTATAATTTTCGCTAGCTGATTGTCTTCCTAAATAAGCATTAGGGGCTAGAACTGCACACCCACCGATAAGGTGCTCAATCGTTTCCCCCACTATACCGCACTTCCTACATCGGTCGACAACATCCATGTGTAGTATATGCTTTTCATAGTTCCGTGTTCTTACTACCTTATCTTGAATAGATGTCGCAAAACCTTCTGTTTCTGGGTATAACAGCCCATCGGTCAGCCATTTTAGAGACAATGGTCCATCAATGGTATCATCCTGGAGTGACTTTGGATACCGTCCATGCAGTGTCTGTTGTTTCCATTCACGGACACAATCCATAAGTGTTGTTCTACAATCAACACGATTCAGTTTGTCTAGGTTCAACGGGGTGAAACCCCGGTCCTCCTTAGCAACCAACTTCATTAGCGTGCTGCTTGAATTAATGAAGCGTTCTCTCATCTTACTCTCCTGGTTCAGACAAAGATTCTTAATGTTCACGAGGCCTCTGCCTTCCAACTTTCTTGGAATGTACAGTCGCTTTATAGATGTATTTAGATGCAGACATCGAAATTTTGTCAATGTTCGACGTGTTAATCTATCCAGTCCATCAAGGTCTGTTTCTGACCATTTAACAATACCAAATCCATTGATCGCTCTAATCAGGTTTCCACTGTTCAGTTTGGTATTTAAAAGTTTTGTAAGCTTCTTTTCGTACATAGTAGAAAAGTCTTTCTTTAACTGGCTATGGTTAAATTTCTCGTTTTGAGGTATACCTAAATATTTATAGGATTCTTCTGGTGCCAGTTGTTATATGTTACAGTGTGTTGAATGCTGATTGTTGACTATTCCTTTCTGAATGCTAATGGTAGAGCATTTATCAAGTCCGAATGACATCTTGATATCCCTACTAAATTCTTCGACCATTTTTATTAAGGAGTTTAGTTTTTCTCTAGTTTCTCCATAGAGTTTAAGGTCATCCATATATAGTAGGTGCGAGAGCTTTCGTGGATTCCTCATGTTTAGTTTATATCCTATATTACTGTTGTTCAGTAATGTAGACATAGGGTTTAGGGCTAGACAAAACCAAACTGGAGAAAGGGAATCTCCCTGAAAAATTCCTCTCTCGATATTCGCAGTTGTAATGCATTGTTGATCGATAAAGAGATTTGTTTTCCATTTCCCCATCAGGCACCTTAAGGAGTTAATGATGGGAGGGCTTATTTTATAAATCTTCAGGACTTCTAGTAACCAATCGTGTGGAACACTATCGAAGGCTTTCCTGTAGTCTATATAGCAGATGTTTAGGTTGCGTTTTCTTTTCCGCGCTTGTACGAGAACTACAGCATCGATCGTTAGATGTTCCTTGCATCCCATACTTGCTCTTATACATCCTTTCTGCTCTTCTTAAAAAATATTATTATTATTTTTATTATTTGAACGAATCATTCTATTTGTTTGAGAAATATTCCATTTTTAACGACGTTTTGACAAAATTTCTGATCAGTTTAAAGATGTCTACTAAGAGAGCACATACTTGAAAATGACAAATGAGATTTTGGCCAAACTTCGGCAACAATGGAAATTTGTCAAACAAACGGATTGACACGTGGAAAAATTATTATAACATTTAATCATTTTTTTCTCTCCTGGATTTAACCCATTTAATCAAAAGGCTTGAATTTTTAATTAATAGAAATCTTAGTGACATTTATGAAAAATTTTACCTAATTACCATTATGCTTTTCAAAAGAGATGTTTTTTAGTGTAAAAAGTACATTATTCACTTGATTCTCAACATAAAATTGTGTATCTGGAACGTCTTAAAATGTTTTAATGTATATCTTTTACAAAACACCATTCAAATTCCACAAAAAAAAGTATTGCAGTGTTCTTAAGACCATCAAAACCTATTTACAGTTTCATAATTAATTTAAAAAAAAACAATATTTTGCCAAGTAACTATTAAATTTCAAGCAATTTTATAAAATAAAGTATCAAGTAGTTTGTATTAAAATGAAAAGAATCGTTCTAAAACAGTCTGGCAGTTTTTGATATCAAATCCAAAGTAGAAAAATGTCAATGAAATCATCATTAAGCCAGCGTCGGGTATTTGAAAATGTTTTAGTTTATTATTTCTTTATATTTTGCATTGAAAATTAAAAGAATCTATTAGTACACCAGACGCGAGCTTTTCAATTTTATTTTCAACTCAGACAAGAAAATAACGAAGAAAAACTTGTTTCATTAGTCACGAGTATAGAAAAATGGAGCTACTTACTTTGCCTCTTCTGGTGGTGGTGTTTTTAAGCTTTTGAAAGCTTTCAGCCATTTATTTTTCATGCTGGCCGTCGACGATGCTGACATCTTTCGTTCGCGACCGGCACTTGTTTCGCTTTCCAATTTATGAGAGAACAATTCTTTCTGAAAAAGAGAAAAAACAGGTCATCCTAATGATTCAATTAAAGGAATTTCTACTACTTATAGAGGTTCGTTTAAGAATAATTTGATTTTTTTCTCTTTGAGAGACTTCAGTGTCGACAAGATGTTGCAAGATTTTATGTATTAATCAAAAAAAAAATCGCGATTTGTGTTAATTGAACTTTATACAATTTTAAGTCTAATTCGCTCAATTGTGATAAAAACTACATTTTACAGATACAGTGATATCTCTCACTAAATTTCGAATCTCATCATCAGTCATCCCCTGTCGATCCAATGCAGGATGAGGGCTCTTCAGTATGCTTCCAGCTCGCGCTGTCCTGGACTCTCCTCTGCCATTCAGGTTAAATATACTTGATAATACCGGTCCATCGTGTTTTTGGTCTTCTTCGTGGATGTATATGATCAAGCGGTATCCACCCCCCCCCCCCCTTTTCTCTTCAAATAAAGTGGGAGTTTGCTCTTAAACATTATTTTGAGGCTGCCAAATACCTGACAGCTACATTTAACATGACGTTCCACCTCCCGTGCGTGTCCCTCCAAACCTAACAGTTTTTCCGATGCGTTGTCAGGCCAAATGATTCTTCCGCCTATTACAGCTCTTGTATGTGTGTTTGTAGCTCATCTGGGTCTTGTAAAAGAAGAACGATATCATCTGCAAATCTAAGATAGCTTAAGTATGCAAATTTTGTGTCTATTTTTTTTAATAAATATTCCGAATACGGACACTCACAAGTTAAATATTATTCTTGAATCCAACAAGATAAATCGGTGGAACTTTCAGTAATATCAACGAATATCAATTCTACAAAGGATTTCTTTTTAATTTGTAGGTTAAATCTGAAATGTTACATCTACAAATGTTACATAAATTTTAAAATGTTACGGATGGTAGATATTGTTTTTAAATCATTCCGGGTGTCGATCCGTTGGTTCTGTGAAGAGTCACGACGTTTTGCCAAAATCTTATTTGGCATTTTCAAGTGTTGTTCGCTTCGCCAGTTGGACTCTTCTGTCCACATTTATCTTCTGGTGTTATTGAAGCCGCCATTTTAAGCACATTGTTGGCGATTTCTTCGTATTGGTCTGTAATTTCCATCTCCTCCGGGTCTTGTAACATAGCAAAGCGGTTCGACAAAGCAATTTCAAAATCTCTGACCCTTTCCAGCAGTTTCCGAGAATCCACTTTGTCCTCTTTTCGGCAGTTTATCCTAATCTTTGCTCGTACCATTCGGTGGTCACTTCCTACATTAAAATGGTTGACGACAGTACAATTGCAAAATATTGCTTTATCGTTTGACATGATGTAATCAATTTCACTTTTGAGTCCAGATGGACTTTTTCATGTCAATTTTCTGTTGATCTTTTTCTTATAAAACGAATTCATAATACAGAGTTCTTGTCCTTCAGTAAAGTCAATCAGCTTGTCACCTCTGTTATCCCGCTCATCATATGGGCCAGTTGCATTTTCACCAGTTCTTGCTTTTCCGATTTAGGCATTAAAGTCGCCCATAAGGATTTATACCTACACTTCTCTTTGTCTAAAAGTTGGGCCTCATCATCATAAAATTCCTCAATTTCCTTATCGCTATGGCTTATAGTTGTTGGATAAGCTTGGACAATTTGGAGCTTAAACTTTTTATTTAGCTGAATGACGCATTGCACTAATCGGTCAGATATACTTTCATATTTGACTACACTGTCTTTCAGCTTTCGATTGATGAGGAATCCAATTCCACTAAATCGTCTATTCTCCGTTCAGCCTGATCTAACCTGGTGATTTTTAGTACCCTCTGCTTTGGGGCAGGTCTTCCCGCTGCCCTAAGGTAGATGCCCCTTGGCCTCCGGGGAATAAGAGCCGCGTTTGAAATTGTACTGTCATGTTGAAGGCATGGACCGTAATCTGCCAGGCTGGTCCAATGCGGGTTGGCAGATTTTGGATCATGTTAGTCTGATACATCTGCCTTGCTCTGTCCGCCATAGGTGACCCTTCCAGGAATTTTCGCTCCAGATGGCATAGCTCAAAGCTTCATTGTCCTACTCAAACCCCTTTACCACGTCAAGATCTGATCCATAAAGGGTCCATAAGGTATCCATATATATATATATATATATATATATATATATATATATATATATATATATATATATATATATATATATATATATATATATATATATATATATATATATATATATATATTGTTAGAAATCTGTTATCAAGACACCAAATGTTGTAGAATAACCCATGTTAATTGATTTTTTTGTTGTTATTGAGTCGCCGCTGGTCTCCGGAAAAGAATCTGAGAAACGACTACGATCTACTTTTTGTAATAGGGATGAATCATTGATTTATTGTTTTTTGGGTAGTGTGGACGTGTCGAAAGATTCTGTACTGGATGCTCGGGCAATTGTTCTTGTTCAGCTTTTGATATTAAAATGTTATTTTATATCCGAGTCTAATTATTTATATTTTCTAAACCATTATTTCTTACGTCAGAAGTGGGATTGAATTCTGAAACTGCCTATTTGTGAACTTGAGTGCGAATCAGAGGCAGAATATCGATAAAAGTATTTCTGTTTTTTGTAGGTATTTATTACATGCGCCGTATTTTAGCACTACGATTACTATTAACTTTTTTAGTATCATTGTGCAAAAACTAAGTAATTATGGATTCGACTGAAAGTGTTGGAGGTTCGACCCAAAATCTAATAAGTGGATTAGTGAAAGCCTTGCAATCTCAGCGTTCTAGTGACCAGGTCGATTTGCGATAATTTTGCCCAGAGGTAAATGAATCTACGAAGTGGGTAAGTCAAGTAGAAACTATAAAAAATTAACTTGCATGGTCAGATGTACAAATTTTGGCAGGGGTTGGTCGATTTTTTATAAATGATGCAAGAAAATGGTTCGAGTGTTGAGATCCGGAAACTAGGGATTGGACCACTTTTCTGTAAGAATTTTTTATTTGTTTCCAACAAAAAGAAAAAGGTCTTTTATTTGAGGAGGCTTCGAAGTTCGCATGCGAATACTTATTAAACATATGTCCATGGAAAAGTAGCCATGTTTTATAAATCTACGTGCCCATTGGTCTGAAGCTTATTTGGTAGAACTAACTGTGCATGGAATTTTAGAATTAGATCTAGACAATGCTGCAACTAATGCTAATTGTCAAACCGTCTCACGGGAAATGTTTACAAATTTTATTGGTTCTTTGAAAAGTTTGAAACAAATTTGATTGGTTCTTTAATCATCACATGATACCGTTCTCCTTTCATAAGACCTAGGGGAGTTGCAGAGGCTCATAAAAAAGTTTAAAAATAAATTATATCTTGGGCAGAAAATTCCACTGGAGGGGGATACCGCCCGAGAGGTGCAGGCATTTGGCAGACCCAACATATTGTTTAAGAGCAAACTCTCCCTTTGGCTGAAAAGAAAAAAAATCGATCAGTGCGTCCTGCCCGTTATGACATACGGAAGTGAATCTTGGACACTTGGACTTGGTATGATTGGCATTACAAAGCGAGACCGAAGGCCCTGTACATAGATCAGAGAACAAACAAAAGTGTGTGACATCATTCGCAGAGTAAAGTAATTAAAATGCAGATGGGCAGGCTATACCTCGAGGCGATGAGACGACAGATAGACCAAAGCAATCCTGGAGTGGATACCGCTTGATCGCAAAGGAGATCGAAAACACGATGGACTGATGACATCACATCGTTAAGTATATTGGACCCGAGTGGCAGAGGAAAGCTCAGGACCGAGAAAGTTGGAAACATGCTGGCCTTCATCCTACAGTGCATCCACACGGGCTGATAATGATGATACCTTATATATATATATATATATATATATATATATATATATATATATATATATATATATATATATATATAATTTGATATGTTTCTCGACCGTGCAATTTATAGTTTTTTTCTTGTCCCCAAGAAAAAAACTATATATATATAGTTTTATATAGTTATATATATATATCCATGATATATAGTGTATAGTTATATATATAGCCATGATAAGATTTAACATATTAAACAAATATGTGAAATAACAAATAATTTGTTATTATTTAATACACTACAAATAAACTAATAAACATTGTCAAAAATTTATTTTTAATAAAGAACCATTTTCCGC
Organism: Cosmopolites sordidus; assembly: GCA_031761425.1. Taxonomy (NCBI): domain Eukaryota; kingdom Metazoa; phylum Arthropoda; class Insecta; order Coleoptera; family Curculionidae; genus Cosmopolites; species Cosmopolites sordidus. Next base: position 147,777 of record JARFXV010001286.1, read on the forward strand.
AAAATTTTATAAATAGTTTGTTGGCTAAAACCAAAGGAATTCAAATTTATTGTACAATATTTTATCAACCGACAAAGTTTTTTTTATTGGGAATAGAGAGGTAGAAATATTAAATACTTAATTTATTAAAACAATTAATTATGTGTTTCTTAATGTGGCGTGAATCGTTTAAAACGTGTTACAGTGGAGAAATTAGTTCTAGCAATTTCAACATTGACATTGAACGTCAATAATGGGTAAGTTTCCTTTTTTTTGTATTTTTTATAAATAAATGCAGAATAAAATAAATGTATACGAAAACATATGGCATATATTACTATAAAAATTTTATATATTATTTTCACGTCAATGTAACAAAAAGTGAATTTCGATAGATCGAAATAAACACGACGTTGACATTGTTAAGATAATTATAATGAACCTTCTGACCAGTTTTCCGGATATTTTTTATTTAAAAAAATGTAAAGAATTATTGATTACATTTACAAAACTAAAATCGTAAAACTGATAATACACATTATACACATGGTGCTCTTAACACATATATAAAATAAAATAAAACAATTTTTAACTTACTAATGTACTGGCGAAGAAAGGATATTAATAAACACAAACATTATGGATTTATTTAAACTTAGCACTTACCAAATGGGCTTTTATTGATGTCCAACCCATTTTCAATGCAAACAAATCGATACAAAACTAACTGTCCGAAAAAACTTTCTGAATAATTAAATACGAAAAATAAATCACCGTCCGAAAGATCAAGGTCGTTCGAATGTTGTTATTGTCGTAAACCAGTTTTTTAAATCGTATTTAAATCGCTAAATTGACTCAAATTCTATCACGGTTTCTATCACAAAGCGACACACGTTTATCACAGAACCAAAAGCGATCCGATACGGAAAAAATCGCCGGGAAATATTCGGATATTTTCCAACTATAGAACGGTAGGCAATCCGAATAAGGTTAACCTAGAGCCCTCTTAAACGTTTTATCGATACAACCATGGTGCGTTTGGGGTCCGCGCAGAAAGACGGAAACAGACGGGGATGAACGAAGGGAAACGAAAGGACTGGACATACGCTAAAGGCAGTAAACTGGGTTTTTCGCGTTGCAGTATCACGGGGGGCTTTTAGGGGTGGTGGTGGGGGTGTTAGGGGAGAGGTGTTTGTATTTTGTTTTGCCAGCGGCTTTCGAGTAAATTAAGTTGGTTAATTGTTATGCGTCTTTTTGTAAGCATACAGTAGAACTATATAGGGTGAACATGTATATATTTTATATCTTTATGGACCTTCTCGAAAATATAATGGCTGTCCACCTCTAAATAAAATAATAGAAAACAGCTTCACTAAATTTTTTTCAACTAGTTTTAATATATTAATATATAATATTAATTATTATTCACGTATGGGCCCTGGTGGACCACCCGAAGTACAATTAGAGGCGTTTGTTGTTGTTAGCCTTCCTTTGCGTCCATACTGATTTCATTCTTTCGATATGAGCTTTTTTCCTCTCGTCAGACCAAGTTGTTCCAGTTTCTCTACATTTTTCTCTCTGGCCAACCTTCCAAACGTTAGCCTTGTGTCTGAAACAGCCTCTATTCTGAATTTCACTTTGTGTAATATTTGATGATCTTAGGTCCTCTATAATTGCAGCAATCCATTTAATTATTTTTACTTTAGCTCTACTCCTATTTTAATAAAATTCCACTATCAGTCTAGTTAGCAGAGCTCAGATTCATTCGTTTTATGTCTACGTAAAACGTAAGTCTTCTTTTTCCCATATCGCTATGTACATCTGTGTATTGTTTGATTTCATGGTTTTCTCGAAGTCGATATGTTGTGCTATTTAGTTGTTTGCGGCCTACGATTTTTCTTATGATTTTACTTTCCTTCTTTTCAATGTCCTCGATGTCTCTATTTCTATTTAAAATGATACCATAATTTGTTTTTAGAAATGGTGTTTTTAGTTTGTTGCAGGTCATGTATTGCGTCTTTTCAAAGGAAATTTAGAGTCCTACCTTTTCTGCTGTTTCTTTTAAGATTTCAATCTGTTTTTGTACCGTTAATATATCTTGAGCCAAAATTGCTAGATCATCAACAAACGCCATACAATCAATTTTGATGTTGACTCTACCCAGTTTTTTTTCACGCCATTTTTGTATTACTTTTTCTAGAACACAGTTAAAATAACAGTGGCGAGAGTCCATCCCCTTGTCTCACTCCAGTTTTAATTTCGAAGGGCTCTGAGATGTCACCCATGTTACCACTTTGGACCTTGTGTTAGTTAATGTGGCTTTAATAATTGCCAGCGTTTTCAGATCTAGTCCTTGTTCTTTCAAGATTTGGAGTAAAGATTCGCGGTCAATAGAATCATATGCTTTTTTGAAATCTACAAATGTACAGACGAGATTTTTATTGTACAGTTTTTGATGCCTTAGGATCAACTTTAGATTCAGGACCTGTTCAGAGCAGGATCTGCCCAGTCGAAAACCTGCTTGATATTCACCTATTTTAGGTTCTAACTGTCCCTATACACTGTCTAGCAGACACTGAGATAAAAACTTGTAACAAACTTGGAGAAGAGATATCCCTCTGTAGTTGTTTACATCCGTTCTCCCTCCTTTCTTGTGTAGTGGATGGATTATAGCATCTTTCCAATCTTCCGGAATCCGTTCGGTTCGCCAAACTTCTTGTAGAATTTTGGTTATTTCCTTAATTGTACCTGGACCTGCGGATTTCAAAAGTTCAGCAGTGGTTCCATCTTCACCAGAAGCTTTGTTATTTTTAAGTTGCTTGATTTGCCTATTTAGTTCATCTTCATTTGGTGGTAATGGATCTGGATTTGTTTGTTTAGGGTTTAGTGTTGATAATTTGTTTAAGGGCTCAGGACAATTTAGTAGTTGTTCAAAATATTTTGCAAGTTCTTTGCAATTGTCTTGGTTATTTAGAGCTAATTTTCGGTTTTCATTTTGGAAGCAGAGACTTTGGGGTTGATAGCCTGTTAATTTGTTTTATATGTTTTGTAAAAGTTTCGGGTGTTATTTATTTTGGAAATCTTTTTCTATTCCATGAAGTTGATTCTTTTCATAATGTATAATGTTTCATATTAATGTATATTAATATATATTAATGATTTTGGACAAGTTTCTCGTCTGCTTTTTTTACACGTGTTTATCTAAATGATTTTTTTAATTTTAGTTTTGGTTTTTCTATTCACAGCATCTATTCGCAAAACATGATATGAAGGTAGATTAATGAGAGGTCGACATGATTTTTATAACATTGATGAGAATGCTCTTTTTGCGTTTCATTGATATTATTTATACCTGATTTTGTAGTACAAAGGTAAGGAGGACTGTGGTACAAAGCATTGCTGTTTTTTGTGTCTATGGCACAGTGCGACAACAAAACGAACATTACAGTAGAAAAATTGGCCACATAAAACTTCTTTTGAACCTGGTACTTCAAACATAAAATGTGCCCCCTTGATAACCCACAAAAGATGCTTCTTACGCCTGTCCATATTAAGCTTGGCCTAACGAACTTGAAACTATAACTAAAAAGTACCAAAGCCAAGGACAAATAAGGCAATGGTTTCAAGTACCTAAAAGAAATATTTCCTCAATTAAGTGATGTACAAATAAAAGAAGCCATATTTATTGGACTTCAAATGATAAAACTTCTAGGTTTCCGTTTTCAAGGAAAATTAAATGAAAAGGAATTGGCAGCTTGAAAGTTGCAGCAAGAAAAATTGATCTTTGAAAGAGTTAAAGAAATTTATCACTAAATACGACTATTAAATATTTTGACTTCATCACTTCATAAATCACTTGTTTAAATTTCTCGGGCGCGTGATATCCTAAAAATGTTAGCATCATCAAGAGATGATTCAATCTAAGAAGTTTAAAAAAAATGATTTAGTGTTTAGTGTAAAATATATAGCGATTCCAATACAAGAATTGATCTTACCCGAATTGTTCACTTGAGTTTGAAGAAATAGATAAACTTATAGGAGGTCATATTTGGGGAATATTCTGCTCCGTTATTATAGGCGTGCAATATATAAAAAATAGTTTTCCACAAACCTAAAGTGTTCTGTCAAATATTCTCGCATAAATACATCATTACCTGCAAATATTATTTGTACTAAAGCTTTGCGTATCTGGAAGAAGTTCTGAGGAACGTCACATCAGGATAATCGAAGAAAACCGTTAATTCGACCTTTAGAAGTTCTTTTTTTTTACCTCGAGGGAAATAGTTCGTTTCGAAGCGTTGTTCGAAAGATTGAGAACTGTGGACTAGAGCAGAATAGTTTTATAGGCGACAGAGCTGCGAGCTTATCGTCCTTATGATTCGATTTCTCTTACAGTGCATTATAAGACGTACCGCTAAGAATGGAAAATTGGTTGGGGTCTGGAATAGAATTTTAGACTGAAGTTAAACGTTCCATGATTTGCCAGACATTTGATGTGTCATGCTCATTTAAAAGCGACATCTAATATTTTCACGGATGGTAGGTAATGTTTCTAAGTAATTTCTGGTGTCCATCCGTTCATTTTGCGAGGAGTCACGACATTTTGCCAAAATCTCATTTGGCATTTTCAAGTGTCCATCAAACTCAAAACGAGTCCAACCAACCAAGTTGTCGAAACGTCGTGATTTTTCACAGAATCAACGGATCGACACCCGACCTATATATATATATATATATATATATATATATATATATATATATATATATATATATATATATATATATATATATATATTACAGAAATCTTTCACCCTTTCTCCACGTGGTGCCACCGATCGCCTTCGCCGAACTGTCAACCATGCGACGTCACGTGTCTCTCGGGACCGGTTTCTAGCCTTTCAGCCGTCATCAGCCGAGCTCTAGATGAACGCAAGGAAAGCAGTTCGGAGAGGCAATCGGGGCCAGACCAGATCAACTGGCCATTTTAATGACGGGTCGTGATCGCACACAACTCACGCCATCATACGGCGAATGCTCGTAGCAGTCAGGACCGCTCGTAACATTCTGCCTGGAACCTCGGGTATAGTACCAGGTATGCCCACAAGGTAGCGTAACGGAACCGTGGAGGGTTCACTCATCAAAAACATTCCTTTTCAGGCTAAGTGGTAGTTTGCTCTTAAACACCATGTTGAGTCTGCCAAATGCCTGGCAGCTACATTTAACGCGTCGCTCCATCTCCCGGGTGGTATCCCCTTCCATTGAAACCCTCTGCCCAAGATATATATATAATGATCCACAACTTCCAAATCCGTTCCTAAAACAGAAATCCTTTTGTCCTCAGCAAATTTATTAAACATGACCCGACTCTTCTTCTGGTTTATCTTTAAGCCAAATGGTTCCCCAGCCCTTTGCAGCTCTTGTACGTGTCTTTGCAGCTCCTTTGGGTCTTGTGAAAGAAGAACGATATCATCTGCGAATCTAAGATGATTTAAGTATGCTTCATTAATCCTTATTCCATTCTGTTCCCAATCGAGATTACGGAACACTTCTTCCAGGCAGGCTGAAAAAGGAAGAGGCGATAAAGTGTCACCCTGCCGTACGCCCCGCTCTACATTTATTCCAACCTCAAGATCGTCAAGGTGGACTGTCGCTGTAGCTTCATAGTATATCGATCCTAGTAGATTTACATAGGCTTTCCCTATACCTTGATTAAGCAGTGCATCCATTATGGCCCGCTTTGAGATTGAATATGTATGTATATATATATATATATATATATATATATATATATATATATATATATATATATATATATATATATTTTTTTTTTTTTTTTTTTTCCAATTTAAATATGTTAACGTTTCAAGGATTTAACTTTCTTAATTGATCGATATTTTTCACGAAGTAGTGTGAATTTTTTAATCTTTCCACCCTCAGTTGACTATCCATGTTAGCGTCATAACTATATGATTGAATTAGATAAAAAATTTAATCCAGCTAAACTAAAGACAGAAATCTAAGATTGATAACGACAGCTGGATTTATTTTAAATATCCTAATTTTGTTTTGTTGAAAAATAAATTAACAAATATAATTCCGGGATTACTGGCTGTTCTAGTTATGCCCGAAATCGACTGTCGATAAAAGATGACATATAAAAAGCCGATTAAGAACACAATTTCCATGATACGAATAATGGCGGTGGGATAAAGTGGAATTTGAAAGAAATCCGCGGAGATAAAATTCGATTAAATTTTTATTGCTGCTGCACCTGAAGGGATTTAGTTAACTTTTGACCTACAAAGCAACTGATATCATAGTATATGTCTAGTGATATTGAACTATAAGTCTCAGATAGTTCATAACATTGATTTTTCAATCAAATAAGATTGATCTTTATTCATTTTACTCTTTTCATTATTATAATTTTCGACATATATTATTTAGCCTTCTCTTTGTTTTAGTAATTGAGTAAAGGGTGGGGCAAGTATTACGTTCCTATTAAATATTGGCGGCATTTTTTCTTCGTGATATTTCTGACAGTTTGGGTTTAGCTATTGTACAGTACAGACCTGGAAGTTTTATTATGTATACATACATAAGCAATTTAAAAAATTCGGAAGAGTTTGGGATAGGTTCCGCATCATAGCAATAAAAACTCTGCGAAGAGCTGAAAATATTCTATGTGTGTTACGAAGTGTGAAGTAGTCTTCAGAAACGTCCATTGGATGACGTGATGAACAATTAGAAATTTATCTATGCTGTTTACGTCAAATCTTGAGAAGTGACTTTTACATGCTTCCCTGTAATGTTCAAATTGTTTAAAACCTGTTGCCTACAGACAAAAATCAATGACTAGAATACAGATATGCTATAACAAAAAAAAAGTGATGGTTGTACATTTCCTTCAACATTTACTAGGTGACTTGCTTTTCAAGGATATAGCTCCTCAAAGTGCAACTACCATTACATCAGTTTGCTATGTTTAGATCACTAAGACGTTTTCGACACAAAAGTTGTTTAGATATCCTATTAGCAATGACGATATATAAGTTCAGTAAAATAGAGAATCTGCTCACACCGTCAGAATATCGATAAATACCGTTAGGCAGTGGTTTCCCAATAATGTCTTCTCATCTCAGTCTCAGTTTTAATTATAGTTTTTAGTGATCGTCTCATATCAAGATATGGGGATATTTATTGACCACCTAGAACACCAGATTTGAGGTTTTGTATTGTAAGGTTATTTTACTTGATTTTTATTTGTGAGGTTATATGAAGAACACGATCTACAATGATAAAAATGTAAGATTAATTTTGTTTTAAAAATCATCACGCTTTACTTATCGATACAACAATGAGTTCTTTACGTTGGTAAGTCTGTCCGTGAATGGCCTAACAATTAACGAAAACAAGACCAAATATATGAAATGGTGAATGATAGTACCAGGACTCTCCTCTCAGGACTATCCTCTAATTTAGTCATTTATTGTGCAGAAAATAAGAAGTATATGATAGAGAAAGTTCAGCAAACTGAATATCTAGGAGTAATACTGATATGTAAAGGGGATGAAGAAATAGAAAAACGACTAACAAAAGGCAGCAAAACCGCGGGAATGTTTGCAAAGATTTTAAAAATAAAGAATAAAACCTAGAAGAATATAGACCTAGGGTAGACGGTTGACAATGACGAAAAAGGAAAAAAATGAGCTGGAAGTCTGGGAACGTAAAATATTACGGAGGATTTTTGGAGGAATTTATGTTCAGAACGAATTTAGAAGAAGAACAGATATAGAAATAGAAGAACTGTACGAAAAATAAACATTATTCAGATGATGAGAACGTAGAGAGCTAGATGGGTGGGGCATATAGCGGGGATACCTGACAAGGCATGGGTTAAAAGAATATCGATTGCAATCAGCGTGAAATATAAGGATTTGCCAAGCTAAGCCATCTTTCTTTCATCTTGCTTTTCCCTTCCTCCTTTTTACTTTCCGTAGTATTGAAACCTTATACAGGAGGTGAACGGAAATAAAATATGGTGTTTTGCTCTGAAAAATTGTTTACTTTGATAAATGCTGGAGGGGCGGCGCCCTAACGCCCTCCCTCACGAGCCGCCACTGATTCTTTGTTATAATTGTCTTTGTCTTGTCTTGTCTTGTCTTTGTCTTTGTCTTTGTCTTTGTCTTTGTCTTTGCCTTTGCCTTTGTCTTGTCTTTGTCTTGGACTTGTCTTGTTTCAAGGAAAATTGATTAACCTATTTACCATAAAATTTAAACCAGCCATCTTATTTTGGAAGTTATGATTCGAAGCGTTAAGAATGTATCTCGAACTGTTGGTGTTTTTTCTAAAAATATCAAAATCTAGCCTATTTTTATTGTTTCTACTGACTAAAACATCCAAAAATGGCAAACTATCATTGTTTTTGATTTCATGCGTAAATACTATGTCTTGGGATTTACAATTTAAATTCTTAATAAAATAAGTTTTCATTTTTTGAACCTTCGAAAAGTAACTGAATTTATTTTTCGCCTCGATCTAAAATTTACTCATAATTAAGTTGGCTAAGACCGGTAATAGACGATTGTCAATTGCCGTTCCTTATTGTTGTTCGTCAAACCTGTTATTAAGTTGAAAATAATTTTGCTTCATACATAATCTTATTAAGGAGACGTATTGAGAAACAATCTTGTTATTAAAACCATTTAACTCGAGTAACTCACTTAGGTATGTCAAGGTATGTGGAATCGGGACACTCGGAAACAACGATGAAACGTCAAAGGAACCAAGACCTCACCTTCCTGTAGATGTGTATTTTTGACTTTTTCTATGAATTTCGTTGAGTTTATCACTGAACAGGAAGGTAGTTGGTTTGGTAGATTTTCAAATTTCTTTGTTAACTATTTTGCCAAGTTGTATGTTGGAGAATCAGTGGCTGATATAATTGGACTCATCGATTTTCTTGGTTTATGAATTTTTGGTAGAGCATACAATCTTGGCACTTTTGGATTAGAAATATGAAATTTGCTTTTTAGAGAAGGAAGGCTGTTACAAGATTTCAATATATCTCTGACTTCGTTGGTCATTTTTGACCATGAATTCCTCGGTAATCGTTTATATGGACCGTCTTGAATTAATTTTTCAACGCGTTCAAAGCAATCAGATTTGTCCATTACTACATAATGATGCTTGATGATGATAATGGTTAGCGAAACGTGCGCCGGGAACTTTAAATAAAGTGATTCGGTGTATAGTGGTAAATCTCTTTGAGTTTAGTGTGTCACGCCGAAGGTTTCAATAGAAAAATTGATTTGGCGACATATCAAAACTTTTGTGATATTCAAAATTGAATTAAAAAAGGTCAAGTTAAACTAATAGTAAAAATTAAAAAGCCGAAAAAAAATCAAATCGCTAGCTACAACGGTTTTTGAGAAAAAGATCCTCAAAGTTAGCTACTATCCCATATGGATAAGCCAGCCATCGGGTTCCCTTAAAACAGTGGTCGGAAATTCAATAAACAGAATGGGTTTTATCAAAAGTAGCCGCGGCGTATGTTATTATTTCACATACAGTATATAGTTTCTCGGAATCTAACTTGGTTTTTGTTTTATTTGTAACCTACTTACCTGGTTTTAATAAGATTAAATAAAAGTAATATGTATTTGATAAATAAAATAACGCACTTTTAATAAAAAGATTATACGAAGCAATCGATAACTCTACATTCTTATATTTTTTGTAACTAATCTCAATAAATCTTTTGTATCGTGAAATTTCCACCGGAATCATATCAGAGTTTCTTGTTTATTGCATAAAATCAGCATTTTGAAGAAAAACTCAGTTTGCAAATTTGCATGTCATAAATATTTGATAAGATAAATACTGGAATAAACAGGCGCCATCTGATGGTGGGCCGGGAAAATTGTGCTTCCGGTACACAACCGAATAGTAACTCTCCATTTAAGACAATATGTCGACTGAACGATGGCGTTTCGTATTCGAATATTTTTCTTAATGGAAATATTGTGCATCGTTGTACGTTTGCATATATTTGCGATTTCCAGTTTGAAATTCTGAAATACCAGATAGTATATTCATATTCATTGTAGTTTTATACTTGAGAACTTTTATCTTTGTTTTGTTCTGGGATAAAAGTCATTTTATATTGCTTCAACTTTTTTACTTGATATGCAGTTTATGTATATTTTAATAACTAACGGGTAGGACAAGTATCTTTAAATTTTGTGTGAATTAATTTTTGAAAATGGTGTCAATCAAAATCAATCATTAGCTGCCATGTAACTTTGCCCCCCTTTTTAACACATTTTCCAAATTTTTTGTCAAGATATCTGGTCAATTCTTCTATTGGAACCTTTGGTGTGAAACACTAAACTTGAAGAGATTTACCACTAAACACCAAATCAAAGATTCTCAATAAAAAATCTAAAGATTAGAAAAGATTAAATCATCTCCTGATGATGCTAGCATTGTTAACGAAACGTGCGTCGATTAGTTCAAAAAAAGTGATTTGGTGTTTAGTGGTAAATCTCTTCAAGTTTAAGATATCTGGTGTTAACGCAATGATTTCACAACGGATATTCTCCTTGACTTGCTGTATATTTTGAATGAAAATACGCAGTGGGCTAGTGGAGAATATTAAATATATTCAAAAACAAGGATTTTTTGTGTTCCACGTAAAAATTCTTAATCCTTCAAACACCAACAAGCATCTCCCGAGACCGGTTTCTGGATTCAAGCCGTTATCAGTCAGACTCGGGTTCAACGTTCACAAGCAACTGAAGGATTGACCAGGGTTTTGACTATATTAATTGGCTAAAATCGAATAAAAGCAGCATTCAAATGTACCTCACGCCATCTGGTGATTCGTAACAGTACTACTGTGTGAAACCGTTCCAACCCAAACCCAGACCCTATATTCAGGTACCAGATATGCTTGAAAATTTACAGTGGGCGAGTGGAGAATATTAAAAATATTCAAAAGGAATTTTTTTCCATGATCCATGTAAAAATTCTCAATTCTTCAGTCACATTTAAATGCCAATAAGCATCTCCTGAGACCGGTATCCTGCCTTAAGCCATCATCAGTCGGGGTCGTGTTGAAAGTTTGAAAGCAATTGAAGGATTGTTTTCTGTTTATTTATGCAGGTTTTTGAGCTAGTTTTTGGGACTCCTGCTCGTTTCTATTGAAGTTGTGCCATTCCTAATTGGAGGTTTTGAAGGTTTATTGGGGGCTTCTGAAAAATTGATTATTGATTATTTAGCCAGGTTTTTAGGTTAGCCCTGCTAGCTCCATTTCTATTGAGGTTTCCCTTGATCTTGAGGGTTTTATTGGTTGTGCTTCTATCTAGCTCAAGAGACACCGATTTATCAGCTGCGAAAGAAATCTAAAAGATTTTGTGAAGTTATTTTAGAAGATTTTTCCAGGTTCAGGCCATAAGGCCCAAAATCTGGCGTGCTGGCATGAAGAAAAATGCGTTTTCTTCGGCTAGCTTCTATCTTCCATCTTCTGAGGCAAAAAAGGTGCTTTAGGTTTGATGTGACGTAGTCATTGATGCTAAATTCTGGTACCAGTAGTTTACTGGTTGTTGTGAAGAAGGAATGGACCTAATTGCGATTGAATTATACCCAGAACCCTATGGGGTTTGTTGGCAAGTCCAGATATGGTCTTGGTTTGCGATAGAATTTGATCAGTCTGGCCGACAGATTCTTTCTGGTCGCTCTTGCATTTCTGCTTGGGCGTTAATTGGTGCTGGTAGTCATATTTTACTTGATTCTTGAGATGCTTTTGGTTAGGTTTGGTGCGTCATATTTGCAGAACTGGCTGCTGATTTTCTCTTTTGCACTTCTACCCTAACGAGTACAGTACTTGTACTATTGTGATGGGTTTCTTTTGTGTGCCATCTAGTGATGCTTGTTGGATGGAACCTCTGATGGTGGAGTTCCGTCCAGACATCGTCAGACGGGATTATTTCCAGGACGACTTTTATTTTTAGAATAACCCCTCTCGTCAAACAGCTTTTTAATAGCTTTTCTGTCTTGTACCACTTTGGGGGCGATCAGCACCCCATCTGGTTTCGTTGTGGCTGGCCCGACAGCTACTTTATTTTTTATTAGGAATCTCATTACTTCCTGGAAAGCTGATTTATCTCGCAAGATAAACGGCGTTGGTTGGGTTTATGTTACTTGATCTGGCGCTTCCATTTGGTACTTTGACGCTGGGTTTCTGGATTATATTCAAAGTACCAGTAACAATGGTGTACTTGAAGTTTTCGTCCTTTTTCAACTCTTTAATCAGGTCCTTGCAATGCTGGATTCGGAACAATTTTTGGTTGTCAGTCAATTTGTGCCGAACAAAGCGTCAACAAACCTTCCGAAGTTCCAATTAATCGGTCAAAATAAATAAATCATTGATGGATTGATGAATTGAATCGTTGGACATGTTCAATTCCATTTCCATATGTCGTAAGAAAGGTTTTCACTGATTTTTTATAAATTCACATACAATTTCAATATTACTTCGAGTAACCATGGAATTTTTCAGATCAGGATCTCGTCGTTGATGTCCTCACGACCTTCTTTGTATCATTTAATCCATCCGTGGACTCTGCCACGGAATAAACAATCCTCAACATATACTTGAGAGAAAATGTGTCAAGAAACACTAAAATGTGTCAAGAAACACTAAGGTGATAATGTGACATTATTTTATAAAAGTAATTAATTAGAAACTCCTTAAACTGTACTTATTTATACGTTTGACAATAAATCTTTAAAACATTGATTAGTCTAAAATACATTAAACTTGAAGGAATTTACCACTAAACACCAAATCACTTTTTTTGAACTGCTCGACGCACGTTTCGTTAACCATGTTAGCATCATCAGGAGATGGTTTAATTTAATTTAATTAAAATACATTACTCTAAAATAAAACTACAGTTTTATTCGATTTTCACAGAATTACATTAATGTCTGAAGAAGACAGTGTATTGGTGAAACATACAATATTAATATAATCCAGTACAATAAAGCGAATAAAATGGTAGTTTTATTTTAAAGTAACCATTCTTTAGTTTAGTATCTTTATATTTTTTAATTATTTTTTTTTAACTAGAATAACGAGTCTTTCAAATTGAGCCGTTTAATAATTTTGAATAAAACACAGATGGCGTTGTGAATTTTCCCAGGTCTAGTCTCACTTCAGAAGTGTAATGTATGGCCTTTATAAAAATGGAGTTAAAAACGCGTTAATATTGTTGAATTATTTGATAAAAATAGGCGTTCAGTGGAAACTCGTTAGAAACTCGATAAAAATAGGCGATATTTACTGATTACACAATCGTCAAGGACAATCAAGGATGCAATTATTCAAGCCATTGGCGGAAATCCCGAACGCAGTGATTACAGTAAGTTAGAAAGATATGACATGATGTTGTTAGCCATCATCTTAAATATCACGCCACTTTTACTGCCGCGTGACAAACGAAACGAAATAGACGCTCACGTCGTCCAAGGTATGAATATTTACTATTTTTTTTGTTGATTTTATTGTACTTTTTTGGCTCATTTACTATCACTGCTGTCTGGTTTTAATTAAATATGTTGGTCATTTAACTTGAAAAGCCTAATGGCTACATATCAAAGGTTATATTAAGTTCCTTAGTAGCGGTGTACATAAATCTAACCTCAATATATTTTTAACACTTTTAAATTTGAAAGCGCGGGGTGATCATGGACGAATTGAGTCGGGTAATTACAAACGTTCGGCATTACCTCAAACATGGTGCATTGTTTTTTACGGATAAACTGCTGCATCGCTTTTGACAAATTCCGTTATTAAATCTTTTGTTAAAATGCCTATTTGTGTGTGAACTAACAATAAGATATTTCCGATGTACTTATAACTATTATTATTTGTTTTAGATGCCTTGCAATTATGTTAAAAAACTAAACGAAAATACAAATTAGAAGATCTAGAGAAAGCCGTAGAAGAGGTCCGATGTAAAAAACTTAGTCTAGGTAAAGCGTCGATTGCCAAAAACGACGATATTTGACCACTTAAAAGATATAGTTATACAACAAACGAGGAATGCGAAAAAAACAATCTTTTCTGAAGCTCAAGAAATGGAGCTTGAACTTCATATATTACAATGCAGTAAGCTTTATTGCGGTTTGCCAATTGAGATGATGCGCAAAATTTCATTCACATTCTCAGAGGAAAATAAACTTTGTCATAATTTTGACCGGCATAAACAAATGGGAGGTAAAGACTGGTATTACGGCTTTATGGGAAGGCACCCAGTACCTTCCTTAAGAAAACCCGAAGCTACATCGATAGATAGAATTAATGCGTTTAATGAAACAGAAGTCAAGATTTTTTACGACAATTTGGAATCCATACAAAAAAAATATAATTTTTGGCACCAAAAGGCCAGAAACAAACAGGAAAGGCGACTAATGGGGAGATAGAATCTACTACTACGGTAGTTTGTGTATTTAGTGCAGCTGGTCAATACATTCCCCCTTTTTTTATATTCAAAAGAAATCGAACGAATGAACAATTACTAAAAGGCGGTAACTCCGGCATGGTTGCTCCAGTGTCAGAAAGCCTATTTGCCGACTGGCTTCACCATTTTATATCGTTTGCAAAAACGCCTAAAGATAGTCCAACATTATTAATTTTAGATAATCATGAGAGCCTTCAGGCTTACACTTTATGCCATTAGAATGGTTTTATTTTAATAATCTTACCCCCTCGTACTTCACATAAACTACACCCACTAGATCTCACATTCTTTGGACTTTTTAAAAGTGCCTAGAACCGAGAATGTGAGTATTTTATGTCTGAGAGAGCTGAAAGATGAATAACGCAGTATGAAGTGGTAGAACTATTCACAAAGGCGTTCAACCGATGCAGCAATCTAGAAAGGAGCTAACGGCTTTAAAGTAGCAGGAATTTACCCATTCGGTCCTTTTGAATTCGAACAAGCGGTGACCCAAAGCCAGAGAAACGTCAATAGGCCCACGTGCAGAAAACTCTAATAGCGTGCAAATCCCTAATGTTGTAACTTCCGACACACAAGCCGTTGTAACTCAAGCTTTCCTTTCTGATGTTCAAGTTGCAATGGAAATATCGACTTCGAACGTACTTGCAGTTGAAACACAAGCTCTTAAGGTTTCAGCTTCCAAGGCCAAAACTATTGTTCCGGTAGTTGCTGCTGAGTCCCATGATTCTAATGTTCTTACTGATAGACATACTCTTCCGCTACAATGTTCCGATGGTCAAAATTCTACTATAACATCAGAAAATGACTCTAATAAAGTTATTCGACTATCTGATATAGTAAATATACCTGTGATTCCTACTAAGACATCGAAACGCAATATAAATAAAAAGCATTCAATCATTTTGACTAGAACAAAAGCAGAACAAGAAATTAGAAAAGAAGAAAAACGAGAAGATTTCGGGGAAAAACAGAAAAAATCGAAATTATTAAGCCAGGTAATAAAAGATGAAAAAAGCCGTAAGAAATTTTAAAGATATAGAAGATTTTCAAGATTCTAAATAAAAAAGAAGAAAACAAGAAGAAGATGATTAACAATGAAAATACTCACTATTTTTGCATTTTGTTCAGTGAGAAATACGTTAACCCTCCCACGAAAGATTGGATTATATGTTGTGAGTACCACCAATGTACCGGCACACGACAAATGTACCGGCTGAGCTTCAACATCGGTGGGCTATCGATGTGATTTTTGTAGTTAAAAAATTTTATTATATTAGTTCGTAATTACCCCACTCACTGTTCAGTATTATCCATCGCATGTCGGGTAATGCCGAACACCAACGGTTTTGTTTTCTTTAGAAGTTTTTTTTGTTTCAAATAATGTTTCAAATAATTAAAAACATTTCTACCTCAAAAACCTGCACTGTTAGTTCAGTTTTTTCTTAGCCTTTGGCCATTCCCCCACTCTTCACCACTTACCACCCTATTTTATACTAACTAAAAGTAAATATTACAAAAGAGCACACCAGTTCGTTAGTTTTTACTTCTAAAATGCTAATATTCTGCTAATCATGGGTACCTTAAACTTAAAGCTTCATAAAAGATATTATTTGTAGGAAGATTCCAATTCTTCATTCTGAAAGTCATTCTGCTAAGAGAAGAGATTGTTTAAAATAAATAAAATAATGTTTTAAGATATTTCTTCATGAGGGAATAGTAGTATTTTATTAGTTTTTTAATTTATTATTATAATATTTACATTAATGACCTTAAAGATTACAATATAATAATATTTAAATATATAAACGCAAAAACAAAAAAAAAATCTTACCTGAGCATTGATGGCACTCATATGAATCTGCGCTACTTTCAAATCGAACCGCTTCATAGAAATATCTTCCTGCAGCTCGTTGGCCTTGTTGTATAACGACGCATCCACTGACCGTTGCTGGATCCTCAGCAGAGTGTCTAGAGCATCTTGGATCTGTCTAATCTGACCCTTCAGATCGTCCGATTCCTTTTTGAGGGCGTCGTGAGAGGGTTTAATCTGGACGGCGGACAGCTGGTCTATTACTAATTCGTCTTTCAAGGGTGGAGGGATGTTATCCTACGAAGATAAGACAGTTAATAGGGTCGAGTTAGGATAGGGGTGAGTTGTTTCGCCGGATGTTTGTCGGAAAATTGAAATTTAATTAGCTTGATTGTCGGGGATTTCGAGGTAATTGAAAATCTATCCGAATATCTGTTATTATAGGATTAATTGTTAATATGATTAATATATAGGGTGTAAAGGAAAGTATTTTGTAAATTCGTTCAAAAATGGTCAAAAATTTCAGGGTACCCGAGGAAAAAAAATGTGAACTTTCTAAATCACTAATCGGAAAGCTATGATAAGAATCAACATTTGAAGCAAATATGTGTAGAAGCATATAGTAATTGCTTAGTACTTAACGAATAAACTACAAATAAACTAATAAAGATTATTAAAACATTTTTTTTTTAATTAAGAATCACGTCATACATCAGTCAATGTCAGTGCCAACGTCGTAAACAACGTTATTTGAACATTGCGACAAAAATCATTTCGGTGTTGCTCAGTACGTGCATTTAAATAAGAAATATATCCTGTACGCGAATATCACGATATGCTTCGTATTACGGAGAATTTCTCTCTAAAATTCCAAAAAGCTAGGTGTATTTTCGGGCAACGATAATCAGAAAGGCTGCTTCCATCTCGGCAAACATTTGTAAAAGTTTCTCAAAGACTTTTGGATACGAGTAGTGTGGTTAGAAAATTTCAAGAAATTGGACCTTTAGTCAAAGAACAAATTTTACATGTTGTTACATCTTGTTGAAGAGGGTTCTATCAAAATTGCTCAAAATATTGCACTGCAAGTTACAGTTTCCCATTGGATAATATAATAAACCCTAAAAAAGTAATTACTCTACTGTTATTATGTAAAAAGTGTACGAGCACTTCCATCTGCTGATTTTTCGCACAGACTAAAATATTGTGAATGATTTATTGACTAAAACCAAAGAGATCCAAATATTTTGTTTAATATTTTATCAACCGACGAAGCATCTTTCATCAGGAATTTGATGGACGTGAATCGTTTAAAACGTATTTTCGTGTAAAAAATTAGTGCTAGTAATTCCAACATTGACATTAAACAGCAATAATATGTATGTTTTCTTTTTATTTTTGTTTCAAAATAAACCAAATTTATATTAAAAGATATGAAATAAATGGCTATGAAGAGAATACATTTATTTTATTTTCAAATAATAATTTCAGAGACCAATGCAAGAAACGCTGAGTTATTTCGATCGAAACAAACACGATAATCGAAATAACAATGGGCTACTTTGCCAATTTTTGAAAAGTTCTGACCTGTTCTTCGTGAAAATGGTTGCATTTTGGATACGTGTTTTAAGGACAGTTTTTTTCTAAAAAACTGTAAAGAATCCTTGGTTAAAAGTACTTTCCCTTAACCTTTTATACGTGCAATAAGAAAAGAGTTTTAACATTTAGGTTTCTGAGATTACTCTACAAGGTTTACATATACACTTCATCACAATTATATTGTCTCCCTAAAATGTTACAGTATCCCAATTTGTATTTTTTACAAACTTTTTACTGTAATTTAACCTCTCAATATATTTGTGGACGAATGTTGGCCTTGCTTCAAATAATGTCCTAAATAATCACATACTGGAAATGATTGAAAGAGAGTGTGGGCAATCGCCCTATCTTGCTTAAACTATTAGTAACTTTACCAAAAACCAAAAACTCTTTAATAGGACTCCACAATGGGCTGGGCAAACAATTTGTGTATTGGTATAGATATGTTGACGACATTTTGACATGTTTTATCGGTACCAACAGACAATTAAGTGGATTTTTAAACATAATAATAATAATAATAAATGTCTTTATTAATTAATTAAATGTTTGAAAGGGTGAAGTCTAGCTCAACCTGGTCTCGACCTGTACCCGACTCAACCCATATCCAAAAACCAATTATATAATAATAGACTTAAACCACCATGTTGTTTGTATCAGATTCTAGTTGAGCAACTCGAACTTCCAGAGTTCCAGACATAACTCCATACCAACACTTTTCTTTATCTCCTTGCTGAAATATATAACAACTTTAGATATACGGGTGTTTAATTCACATCCACAGCACTCGAGAGTTCCTTCAATCGA
The DNA here is from genome assembly GCA_031761425.1 of Cosmopolites sordidus. Lineage (NCBI taxonomy): Eukaryota > Metazoa > Arthropoda > Insecta > Coleoptera > Curculionidae > Cosmopolites > Cosmopolites sordidus. The sequence goes on from JARFXV010001286.1 coordinate 166,497, forward strand.
GACCGTTAATACATCATTTCTACTCTCTCCCTCACCCTACACTCAATACAGTGTAGGGTGAGAATTAAAAAAATCTTCAAATGTGTCGATACCAATTTCAATTGACTACAAGTTTTGGCGAATGAAGGTTGATCTTTTTGTTGACTTTATTGAATGCTTTAATGGTTTTTAGTCAAATTTCTACCTTGTTCATTCTCATCCATATTATAATTAATGTTTGTTCCGTATTTGTTTAATTGTAGCTGATAAGCTGGACATCTGGAGTTAGGTGAACTATGGACAGTCTAGTGTATTTGTTTCAGTACATTTATTTTCTGCATGACCTTTACTGTATTTATGGCAGCATCCATGTCCCTTGCAATATTTGGCAAGATGTCCATAGTTGCAGCACTCATAGCATATTAATATATTAAAATATTCTTAAAAGTATACTTTTATCAGATCGAGACTAATATATATAGAGACAAATATATAATATATTCATTCAATCCATAAAAATTTCAAATTTATAATTGAATTAGAAGAAAATAACTTTTTATATCTGGATTTTACAATTTCATGGGTCTCAAATAAACATAGTTACAAAATATTTTACAAAGTTCCTCATATAGATACAATACATAAAAAACATTATATCAACAACACAAATTACTAGTTTAACATATCTTTATGTATAGAATGACAAATATTCTTTTATCATATGTAACAGTAATAATTCTGAGAGAGTAATAGATAACGTATTAAAAAGAAAACTTTACCAAAAAGCCGTCTCTAAAACATATCCATGGAAGAACGAAAAAGACCATTCGTTTAAAAAATGAATAGTTCTTATATAAAAATAACAAGTAGCTTTTAAAACAAACAATAATTTAGGAAAGTTAGAGATTGCAATGCGATACTAAACAAAAAATGTCGAACTTGGGACATATCAGCTATATTCTGAGCCATGTTCAAAAACATACATAGGGTAAACAGGTAAATCTATCAAGAAAAGAAAAAAGAATTTTTTTTTAACTCCTAGAGAGATTTGCAATCTGCCCAGAGCGCAATAAGCGTTTGTTATGACTAGAGAAAAGTGACTTGTAGAGTATCACTCCAGTGAGTGATCTCCTTAAAAAATTATTATCTAAATCTTAAATCTAGTGTACATATAGTACATCTATTCAGTCTTGAGTTTAACTTATCTGAGTCTTATATTCAAGCCTGATGGCAGACGTTTTAGCCTATTGTTATCACGAAGAAAATAAAAATATGAAAAAAGTTTCCTTAATCAAAATTTTCTAATACATAATTCTAATTAGGCCTTAGATTTGTTAAATAAAAATCATTGTTTCAACAATGATGTCAATTATATTGTATTTTTAAAATATAGACAAAAAAATTAACCACCTTAAACGTTTAGATACAAAAATCTTCCTCTATGACAAACAAGACCCGAACAATTAATAAATATAAATATAATAAAGTGGAAATAAAAGAAGGAGAATCTTTTATTAAACGTATATATTAATTTTCGACAATGGATATAAGTGCTTTTAGTTTGACGGAATATTTTGAAAGTTGCTTGAACTGTTAAAAATATTTGTTTTGCAATTTTACGAGTTTTAGATATGTTACAAACCTTTCCAATTCCATTTGAAATACTCCGTCTAAATATCAAAGTTCAAGAAAAACTTTTAAAACTCCAATTTCTAGTCTTTCCAACAATATGCTACACTTGAAGATTATCTAATTTTTTTTAGCGGGATTGAACGTAGAACAAAAAATGTAAGGATTCTTTCACATTTAATATTAAAATACGTTTTAAAATTTTTCTGTTGTATCATCCTATAGAAAACCTTTCCAGAGTTACTTATTTGGATTCGAATTACAATAATTTGTTAATCATTTTGTTATATGGCATTCTTTAATGTTAGTCTTTATGCCAAGGTCAGCTTCAAAACATAACCGAATTGATGATTTCTGGGGATTGTTAGTTATATAAAACAGTAGCATAAATGCTACTGACATAAATTTGCAATATTTTTGTATTTGTTTAAATCAAAATGCGGCTCGTCTCTAATGAGAGGTTTATTTGTAGTACAATGTTTATTATATATTTACTGTCTTTCTAAAATTGTTGGTTTTATTTATAAAGGAAATTCCAACGTACCTATTTGGTGGACATCCTCTATATAGTAATAATTGAACAAGGAATTTAGTTGAAAGTCACTTTTTGAGTACCCTATAGCCTTATCTCAAATAGTTTCCACGATATAATCAAAAATATAGTTTTAATGGTTACTTTTACAACCCTTAAACCGAATTATGATACGTAAAAATGCTTGTCCGTTAATTTTTAATGTTGTACTTAAAGTCACGTGTTACCTATAAAGTTTAGAAAATACTTACGTTGTTGACATGTCCATTGGCGACATCAGCGTCGACCCCTTCAGGAGGTGGAGGCGGCTGTGGAGGGACGAATATCCTTTTGATTAACAGTCCACGACCCTGAGGAACGGGCAGTGATCGAGCCAGATGTGTGAGATCAGATGGACCCAGTACTGATCGACACTGGCTTGACAAAGTCTCATAACGTTTTGTTTGTTCTACAGACTAAAAAAAAAATATTAAGGAATTTTTTAGATATATAATAGAATAGAATAAATTTTAGCAATAAATATTCGTTTTTGTTTAATAAATTCAATTTTTTTTATTCTCAATGAACTTTTATATTAATATTTCCAGTAGTTTTATTTTAACCGAATTTTGAAAAGTATAAAAATTAATAACCCACCCCACGTAATTTGGATTACACATACAAGGAATGTTTGAAAAGTTGTAGGCGTGACACAGGGATGGTGTTAAGTATGACTAAATGAATATTATATTTGGCAAGTATTGTCCATTAGATGGGGCCTGCGAAGTTTTAGACGTATGCGTTTAGTTAATTGCTTGTGACGATTGTGTAAAGCAAGTTTTTTGACAAGTTTTCATGTTCATTTCCGATAGTAAACAAATTGACCACTAAATTTAAACGCGGTAGTACATTCAGCGAAGGTAACGTATGCTTAAAACGCCCACACACCCAAACAACAAATCAAACCGTCACAGGACAAAATCGTCACAGATATCTGCAATATTACATTAAATGTTCGCCTCATGAAATTACGCGAGCTTGCTGATGTCAGGAATATCTCGATAAACCATGTCTACTACATTTTATATGATGTTTTGATTAAGAAAAAGCCTTCCACTCGAGGGGTGCGAGTTTATTACTAATAAAACGAAAGTCGCATTCGGACGAACACTTTTGCGGGTGTTTCGACTTATTCAAATGTGATGATAAAATATGCATAATACGCTAAAGATTAAGGATATATCGGAGGTAGAATCGAAGGTAAAAGTGCAGAAAATCATAAATTACAGAACATAGAAAAAGAAAATTATTAAATGTAATGCTTGAAAATAATGTATAATTAAAAAAGAAAGAGCCAATTTCCCCTATAATCTAGAATTAAATTAATAAGAACAAATTATATGAAAAAAATTATAACTAACTTTTGTTAGTGAGCCATGATTTTAAATTTTCGGCAAAAATATATTTGACATAAATCTTTAGAATAATGATCTTGGAATTTTTAATAATTCTTAAATATTAATTAAAGCCTTTAAACATATTTTTAATAATTATTAATGATGAATATTTTAAAGTTTAAAGATGTATCTGCGGTCAAAATGCTACAAAACAAAAATTTAACACAATATTCTTTACTGAATCCTTAGGCCATTTTGAATCAATTGACTAAGCCGTTCAAAATTTTTTGTAATTTAAAATTATCGTAATTTTATATGTGATTTTATGGAGATTCACTAACATAATAAGTTAAACATGTTAGAAATATACAAAGAAAAGCTAGCAAACGTTCGAAACTTTCAGATTATGTAACTTAAACTGTGGAAACAAATTTACAGTTTTTTAATATCCATTTTCAGTACGTTTGCCTCGGATAGTACATCCAATATTTCCCTAAATATATATGGTAGCAATTGAAAGTATGTCAAAGAAAATGAAAACGATCCCACCTGCAGGAAAAGTCATGGCTACGGTTTCCTAGGCTTCACGCTGTGTGGTAATCACCACCGTTGTGTGAAACCTGCCAAAGCCTTTGTAATCATAAATTATCTGGCAAAAGGCAGAACCATCACCGGAACTACTTGAGGAGACCACTTGAGAGCCTTTGTTGTAGCTAAAAAACTCTTCTTCCAGTACGATGTCTGTGAACATATCTCAGACTGTTACTATTGTATGAACCTGAGGTGAAACTGTTTTTCGATTTAGAAGCATTACAAAGAGAACACTACTTTGATGTTAATCATATTTACAATGAAACAGGCATTTTTAATATTCATAGAGACTCACGAATTTTAGTACGAAAAGGCCAGAAACAAGTCGGCATTGCAACAAATGGGAAAAGAGGCACTACAACAACAGTTGTTTGCGCATTCAGTATTTCAGGCTCTGTTTTACATATTTAAAAGCAAGCGTGTGATGCTCATATATTGCATGGAGGAAATCAGGATATGATAACACCAGTAAGTAAATCAGAATGGATTAATGAAAGCTAATGAAAGTAGATTTGTTGTATCTCTTCATCTCATTTGCTAAGCAGTTATCTTATATTGAAAATCCAGTTTTATTTATTCTTGACAATCACGAAAGTCTCATGACCTTTATTTGCTATCTACTTTGTTGATACAGTGGAATAATATTGTTCACCTCTAGATTTAACATATTTTGGATCCCAAGACATGGCATCAAATGTAGGTCGAAGAATTACGCAGAATGAAGTTCTAGAACTTTTTACTAAATCATTCAATCGCAGCAATATAGAGAAAGCAGCAAACGATTTGGACAGCTGGTATTTACCCATTAGACACAACTAAATTTAATGAACAATTCATAATTCAAGTTCCATTGTCAATTCGGAAAGTACTGTGACACCTGAAGCGTAATTAGCATCGATATCAATTGTGAAGAGACAGTTGGCTAGTTCAATGCCACTTAAAGATGTTGTCCAACTTCCCAATTTGCCACAGCACAAAACTAAATACACTTCCAGAAATAAACATTCAACTATTATAACCAGTACTCCTATGAAAGCTATTTTGGAAGAAAAACAAGAAAAAGAGAAAAATAAAGAGGAGATGAAAACAACTCGAAACTCTTAAGATATGGCTAAAACTAAGAAAGGTGTTAAGAATCTCAAAGCATCTGCAGAGGATAATATGAAAACTAACGTTAAAGATAATATACCGCGCAAGAAAAAGAAAACCAATATAGAAGTTACAAAGGAAAATGATTATTATTGCTTGGTTTGCTATAAATGCTACAAAAATGTAGCTCATGGGCTAACAAAAACTGCGCTAGCGGTGAAAGCACATGAAATGGATTAATTTGTGACTTTTATGGCGAATAACCTTTGTTCGTGAGTACCCCACGCGTTGTGGGCAATGATTGATTTTATTTTGAAAATTTAAGTAAGTTGATTATAAGAATTTACTACAAAATAATTTTAGTATATATAAATCGTGCTTTCGGTCTTCTTCGCGGATGTTTGCGATCAAGCGGTATCCACTCCAGGAATGCCTTGGTCCATCTGTCATCCCATCGCCTCGCTATATGGCCTGCCTATCTCCATTTCAATTGCTTTACTATTCCAATGATGTCACAGACTTTTGTTTGTTCCCTGATCCATGCGCAAGACTTTCTGTCTCGTCTTGTAATGCCAAGCATACATCTTTCCATTCCCCTTTGTGCCACCCGAAGTTTTTGAATTGATTGTTATGTGAGTATCCAGGTCTCACTTCCATATGGCATAACAGGTAGAACGCACTGATCGATGACTTTTCTTTTCAGGCAAAGTGGGAGTCTGCTCTTAAACACTATGTTGAGCCTACCAAATGCCTGCCAGCCACATTTAACACGCCGTTCCACCTCCCGGGCGGTATTCCCCTTCATTGAAATCCTCTGCCCAAGATATATAAAGCTGACTACAATCTCTAAATCCCTTCCTAAAACAGAAATTCTTCTGTCCTGAGCGAAGTTATTGAACATAACCTGACTCTTTTTCAGGTTTAATTCCAAGCCAAATGGTTCGCCAGCCCTTTGTAGTTCTTGTATGCGTCTTTGCAGCTCCTCTGGGTCTTGTAAAATGAGAATAATATCATTTGCAAATCTAAGATGGTTTAAGTTTACACCATTGATCTTTACACCATCCTGTTCCCAATCCAGTTCACGGAATACTTCTTCAAGGCCAGCCGAGAAAAGAATAGGCGATATTGCGTCACCCTGCCGTACACCTCGTTCTATATTAATTCCCACTTCAAGATCATCAAGGTGAATTGTGGTTGTAGCTCCATCATATATCGATTCTAATAGGTTTACATAGGTTCTCTCTACATCTTGGCTAAACAGTGCATCCATTATAGCATGCTTTGAGATGGAATCAAATGCTTTCTCGTAGTCGATAAAAGCCAAGCACAGTGGCATGGTGTATTCGTTGTGCCTTTCTATGACCTGCTGTACAACCTGGATGTGATCTGTTGTACTGAATCCACTTCTGAATCCTGCTTGTTCTCTTGGTTGTGCGTCATTCAGTTTTTTTAATATTCTTTTAGAAATTATCTTAGTGAAAACTTTGTACATTACTGATAAGAGGCTTATTAGATGGTAGTTCTTTAAATCTTCTTGTGCTCCTTTTTTATGTAAAAGGATCACTTCTGCATTTTTCCATAAGTCAGGTACTTTTTGTTCTTTGAGGCATTTTGAGTATAATTTTGCTTCTGTTTTATGTAACGTCCGACCACCAGTTTTTAGTATTTCGACAGTGACACTGTCCTTTCCTGGAGCCATGTCGTTTTTAATCGAATCTATAGCATTTGTTACTTCCTTCACTAGGATATCTGGCATTTGTTCTTCCGTGGGTATTGTTGTCTCTGATTGGTTCTGATCTTCATATAACTGGGAATAAAATTTTCTGACAATTTCCAACATTTGGGTACGCGCCCTGCACATTGTGCCATCCTCACGCTTTAAAGCATGCATAAAGCTGTATATTGAATCGGCGCGTGTCCTCTCTGATACATTTTCTTATAGTTTTGCAGAGCTCAGTGTACTCGACCCTGCCAAAAGGACTACCTGCATTTCTCATTTCTCGCCGTTTCTTCATTAAATCGATAGTCTCACTGGAGATTTTTGTTTGTTTGACACATTTTTCTTCTGGTGCTATTGAAGCAGCCGTTTGTACATTGTTGGCGATTTATTCATATTGAACTGATATTTCCACCTCCTCTGGATCTTGTAACGCAGCAAACCGGTTTGACAAAGCAATCTCAAAATCGCTTCCTCTCTCCAGCAGTTTTCCAGAATCCACCTTGCCCTTCTTTGATCTTACCATTCTTTTGCGCTCTTTTCGGTAGACAATCCGAATATATATATATATATATATATATATATATATATATATATATATATATATATATATATATATATATATATATATATATATATATATACATATGTCTCTACATTCCGTTAGGAATTGCAGCCGCTTGAGTCGTTTGAGCTCTAGAAACTCATTTCTTGTGGTGAGTTGGTCCACGTTCCTTCTTATCTTATTTCTTGACTTATATATCTTAGTTCTTGACTTATTCTATACTATTATTTGTCCTTGTTTCTTCCGTTAATTTCTTCCACGCATCTCGGCCCTCTATCTTTTCCAACCATGCTTGTATTTCCAATTTCCTTATGTATTCTCCCCCGCACCTGATCCTCCCACCTACTTTTCGGTCTCCGCCTTCTTCTGTTACTATCTGGTCTCCACATTGTAATTTTCCTTACTACTTTGTTGCCTTTCATTCTTTTTATGTGGCCAAACCAGCGGAGTCTTTGCACTTTTATGGTCTTTACTATATCTTCTCCTTTCAAAATGGTTTTTATTTCAAAATTCATTAACCTTCTGTATTCATCTTCTCCAACTTTCTTTAATCCATATATTCTTCTTACAGTCTTTCTTTCGAATAGTCGTAACTTTTCCTGTTTCAAGCTTGTTAAATTGATTATCTCCTCCCCATAGGTCACCACCGGTCTAATAGCTGCTTTATAAACCCTCATTTTTGTATTTATACTTATGTTTTTGCTTTTCATAATGCTTTTGAATTTATAATTCTGTGTCCCGTCTGTACTGTGTGATCAAACTCTATGTTTCTGTCGCTTTTGCTGTTTGTTAGTATTCCCAAATATTTAAAGTTTTCCACTTCTTCAAATTTGCAATTTCGTATTTTTACTGATTTGGTTGAAACTCTTCTATTTTCTTTCCTTATTTCCAAATATTTGCTTTTTTCTTGATTTATTGTGAGGCCTCTTTTCTTTGATTCTTGTCCAATTTTTTAGATTACATCTTCCAGGTTTATTCTGTCTTTATCTAGCACAATAAGATCATCTGCTTATGCAACTAGTTATGTCGCTTTATTAATGATTGTTCCCGTGAAATTACACTTTTTGATTACTGCATCTAGTGTTGATATAAACAATGTTGTTGATAGCCCATCTTCTTGTTTTACTCCTATATTGATCTCAAAATCCCCTGTTTCTCCTTCCGCTGTTCTAACAACTGCATGTCTTATTAGCTTACCTGGTATTTTCATGTCCATTATAGCTTTCATTACTTGTCCCCGTTTCAGACTATCAAAAGCTTGTTTGAAATCAATTTACACAATTTGTAATTCCAGTTTTAGTATACTTTAAGTATTAAAAAGCTTTTCTAACTTTAAATGGTTTTGTTTTATTTCAGTTATTTCTTAAATATTCGTAATTACCTCACTCTCCCCTATAGAACGAGAGGCAACATCATCTGTAATACCGTCACTTGTTGCATATACTGCAAGACTTCTGTATTGTATTTCAATAGTGCGAAATTGTAAAAGCTGACAATGTCTTCTGAGAGATGTACTACTTTGATATTAAAAAGGTTAAATACAAATGATAGATCTAGAGTGGATGGTCTTGGGAGTGGATCACATGGATAATCGGCAGATCATGACGATAATTCGGGTTCTACGCTTGTGGTGGTAGTGGTTAATAACCTGAGTTGTTGAATCACCTCTAATCCTAAAACTTTACTTTAATTTTATAAAAAAAGAGAATTGATAATATTTGTGATGAAGCCTGAGTAATTTATGGTATTTTTAAATTTAAATTCACCACACTTTTTCTGTTAATCCCTCCTCGGGCGCCACATTTTCAAGAGCATTGCGAAATTGAATCTCCCTTTCTTCTCTCGCCATATTCTTAAAATCTTAATTACTGGTTCTTGTAACTGAGATCTCACTTTTTTTTCGTTTGTATTTTTTACGCATTTTCTGGTTAACAACTTCGGCAATTTCCTATCTTGCACGAAGCCGACAGAATACTTGGCAAAACTTTTCGAAAGACGATGGATTTTTCTTTAATTAAATGGGCTTAACGCGTAAAATAATCAGGCTAATTGAAACTCACTGAAGGAGAAAATTAGCAATTTTTCTCCGTTCTTTTATCTTCTGTGGAATTTAAGATTTGCATAGTTTATTATTTGTTTTCTTTTTTGGTTGTTGTATTTTTCAGCTCAGTATGAATTTCGGAAATTAAAATTTATATGGAATGAGATGTAATTTTTAACATATTACTAATACGAGGGTTGCTATTTATGTAACCGGAATAATAAATAAAAACAAATATTTATTATAGAAAATGGTTTTATTGTTTTTCAAAATATTCTCCGCGATGATCGATACACTTTTGCATACGTTTGAATCAATTTTCATAATACTTTTTCAATTCCGATTGAGGAATCTCAAAATAATGCATTTTAAACGCATCAGCCGCTACTTCAGGCATCGAAAATCGTTGACCACGTAGGTTATTCTTCACGGGCAGAAACACAAAAAAATCACTGGGTGCCAAATCAGGACTATAAGACGGATAATTCATCAATTCGATGTTTTAACCGGTCAAATATTGACTTGTAGGGTCCGATGTGTGAGAGCTAGCGTTGTCATGGTGAAGAATGGTCCTATTTCGCTAATCGTTTTTTTCTTATTTCTTTAAAGACTCCTGGCAAACAAATGGTTGTATACTTTCTAGTGGCAGTGTAGCCACATGTCTATTTATCCCAAAAGAACAGGCGACCATAAGCTTCGAAGTGTTTCTTGCGCGAACAACTTTTGTTGGGTTTGATTCATTTTGAAAGACCGATAAAGTCGACTGCTGTTTACTTTCTGGCTCATACGTATAAATCCAAAATTCGTCACCTGTGTAGAAGAGGACGACCAAAAAATAAATGGTTGGAGACATGCAAAAAATATTTAGGTTCAGCAAGGATAGAAGGATGGCAGATGCAGCCATGAGTAGAGTAAAATGGAGAATGATAGTAAAGAAAGTCGAACCGGTTCCTTCAGCCACCACCAGAACATTAACAAGCATCTCCAGAGGCCAGTTTCTGGCCTTACAACCTTTACCATTAATGATAATGATTAAAACACTTGGTATTTGCTTCATAATATATTCGAGATATTTCCTGACATGTTTCGGCCGCGCGACCATTCTCAAAGAAAGTTAAGTATAAACTTCATAAATTTCTTTGAGAATAGTCGCGAAGCTGAAACATGTCAGAGAATATCTCGAATATATGTTCAAGCAAATACCAAGTGTTTTAATGATTATCAGTGTTATTATCTTTTACCGAGAGCCAACCGTGCAATCAATCGAATTTATTTATCGAGCTAGAATCGAACGTATGAAAACAATTTAAATGACATCCAGAGCGGGATATTGAATATTTCGATCTTTTCGGAAATCGGAAATTATTATAAATGCTAAATATTAGTTAGTTAAGTCAATCGCATAAATAAAAGAGACGACGCTTTTAATCGAGATATTGAGACAACACAAACACTAGCAAAGGAAGCGGGACCAATGCCGCTTGCTCGACGCGACAGCACTTCGGTTAAGCTATCAAGATATCGTCAAGTTTTATAGTTGTCAGTGGTGTAGTATTTGTATTAGTTATGATTCAGCCTATTTTCAAGACTTAACTCCTTCACATTTACTCCTGGTTTAGACACCGATTCAGAATATATTGATATGAATACTAAGTTTTGCTTTTAGTGAGATACGATTATTTTGCAAGTAAAACACTCCGAAAATTAAGTTTAACACGAACAGAGCGTGTTGTTCCAAGGAGGATGACAACTAACACACCGTCATGTGATATTAACCTGCAGTTTTTTTTTTTATAAAAACATAAATGCCCTAAAAAACTTTGTTTCGTTTCCAACTTCAATGTTTCAAGTTTCTGTATTTGCCACACCATTGAACAGAAAAAACTCTAAACTGCCTACAGTATAACGATGCTATATTCTTTTTTCTTGTCACAAATAATGTTGTATTTATTTTTTTAGGTCAGAAAATGTGAATTATTCTCCACGTGGCATTTTTCACTGACAAAATCTAATTCTAACGTTTTTATAGCGAGATATTATTCAACATCTACTTAAGAACATTTCCATTTTATTATTCAAATTGCTTTGTTAATGCAGTAGCATATTTGATGTGTTTTCCGTTTTGTAGTTTTACTGTTTTAAACTAAAAGGTTTGCCTGCTTACAATTCCAGTTAAATTATAGCGTGAAGGCGCTCTGAAAATGTTAAGGCTTAATAATGAAAGATCAGTTCTATGGGTTCGAAATTACTTGCAATTCACAACATAAACATGTAAAGTTTAGTATAAACGTACAAGATGTTTTACTTTACATTAAATAATTCTTTTTCTACCATTAAATGTACATTTCATTGACCATACGATGTTTGTAAATAAAATAATAAGATTGGTGGCATTTTTCGATCCTGCAACACCGCTGGCTTCCCTTTCCGATGGATTACAGACCAACATCTGATGCATCTTCAATACAACTTTAAACATCCTACGATCACTTGGTTGTCCATAGCAATTCTTTTCTTTTCGTGAAGCGGATTTTTCTAGTGCTTTTTAAATATGAGTGGTATAAATTGGTATAAATTGAAAGTTCATATATAAGTTTTATAACAAAACTATTTTTATTTTTATTTTTTCTCTTATAATTAAAAAGTTATATAAATTGAAAATACATTTTTAAATCTATATATTAAATCTGTCGACAGTTCCGGAAAAAGCCTGAGCGCTGTGAACAGCTGATATGAATGTTTTAGTTTTTAATCATCTTATTCCAATTGTTATCATCAGTGTATTGATATATTTATTGAAAATGTTAAATCTAATTAATTATCGCTACGAAAGATTATTATTTATAAGATTATATACATTTTTATGTTTGAGTATTTAATACATGCTTCATAATCGTGACATTGAGTGTCTTGAACTTTTCTTAGTTTTTCATTAATAACACAGGGGAACAGCAATTTTGTTGACTTGGATCTGTGACTTTTCGACTAATTTTTCATCTCTGAATTCAAAAATTCACGGTTTTTCTCTATCACGTCAAGTTCTTAAGCTACAGCATACCCCTCATTTTACCTTAAAAGTGTACATACGAAAGGAAATAAGGTGAGATCTAACCAAATAGATTAGAATATTTTATTCATAGAGAGGTTTAATAATATTAAAAGTTAAATTGTGTTTATACAAAAAATAAATAAAAGACATTATGGTAAAAATTTCTTCTTATAGCTTTTCCTGGAGTATTCAGTTCGTGGACATTCTCGCTTGATGCTCCAACAGTAGTCAGCCATCATACTGACATCCCAACTACCTTGATACCGCGCTTCCATAACCTTTAGATCTTGATGGAATCGCTCGCCCTGTTCATCACTAACAGCACCAAGATTTTCTGGGAAGTAAGCAAGATGACTATGTAAGAAATGCAGTTTAATGCTCATGTTGCAACCAAGCTTTTTAAAGATCTCCAAGAGTTGTTGAACAATTTCGATGTAATTCGGAGCTCGTGTATTTCCAAGAAAGTTTTTAACAATATTTTTAAAAGCCAACCAAGCATTCCTTTCACGTTCGGTTATTGTTTCAGTGAAATTTTCATCTTTAACGAGTTGCCGAATCTGTGGACCATCAAACACACCAGCCTTTATCTTTTCATATGACAGGCTAGGGAATGCCGAAATAATATACTTAAAGCAATCTCCTTCAATTGACAAAGCCTTAACAAATTGCTTCATAAGACCTAGTTTTATATGCAAAGGCGGAAATACAATGTTTTTCCTGTCGACAAGTGGCTGATTTAAAATGTTTGGATCACCAGGTCTTAGGTCAGATCTTGGCGGCCAGTTCGATTGCACCCAATGCTTCTCACGAATTCTGCTGTCCCACATGTACAAAAAACAGGGATACTTGGTATACCCGCGTTGCTGGCCAAGAAGGAAACAGACCATTTTAAGGTCAACACAGATGATCCATTGGTGCATGTTATATTGCAACAAGTCAATGAGTTTCTTTATGTCACCATATTCTTCACGCAAAGAAACTGAATGAACTATTGGGACTGAACGGTATAAATTTCCATTATGTAGGAGAACACACTTCAGGCTACGCTTTGAGCTATCTATAAACAATCGCCAGTCAGTTGCGTTATAGTTAGAAATTGCCAATTCTTTCATTAAACCTTCTACGTTCTGGCAATATACAAATCCATCATTATTTCTGAAGTACTGCCTAAATTTTCGATCGACCTTTCTCTGGATCGATAGTAAGTGACTTTAGCTCCTTTGTCAAGCAAATTTTTTTCGTGCAGTCTTGATACTAATAATTCCGATGCTTTTTTGGATAGTCCCAAATCTCGTGCTAAATCGTTTAATTCATGTTAATTGAATCCTTTATGAACAGAATCATTGGAAACTTTGAATTCTTCGTCGGTGGAGTCACTTTGATCTTCACTTGATTCACATTCTTGTATTTTTAAAGAAGGTAATTCTTGAAAAGCTGGCACTGGAATTTCATCTGAATGAGGCACAGGGCGCATAGCTGACAGTAAACTAGGGTACTCAATTTTATGTTTGTTTTTCTTGTTGAATCCTGATGTTTTCACTATGCAGAAGTAGTAATCACTTAAGTGATCTTTGGGCTCTCGCCAAACCATTGGTATACCAAACGAAAGTTTATTACGTGTTCTCTTCGTCCACATTCGTAAATTCTCTACACACTGCTTGCACACTTTTTGAGGGGCCCATGATTTATCTTGGTCACCTATTTTCACTCTAAACTAAGCAAAATAGGCTTGTCTGACAAATGTACTAATATTAGTCCGTTGAATGGGGATGGGAAAACTGCCACATATATAACAAAATGAATCAGGGCTGTTTAAGCACTTACGACGAGAACTACCAGAGGCAGACATAACAAAAATTTGTAGTTGTGTATGTATACTTTAACTTCACTATATCAGAGCGACACAGACCCACGTACTTTAGCATCTCATGCGTAATTGACCGAACTAGTTTTGGATGACGCAACGTCACTCACGCCCCCACTCCTAGGTCGAAGAAGGTTTGCCGGTAGGAGAACAGTAGTGACTTCTGTGATTCGCAAAGCTTAGTCGGATGCTCAACAACTGTAGAGAAAAAACTTGACGTGATAGGAAAAAACTTAATAAAGTTTTGGAATTAGCATTATACGTATAAAACAGCTTAAATATCGAACTCAACAAAAATAATTTTTCAAATTGTTCCCGGTGTAATTAAAGTAACTGTATAAGCTTTACTCAGAACTTTATGTTCTGGACATACACATCCTTCCACCAGCAAATAATTTCATTATTTTTAATAGAAATATTTTGTTTGTTATTTACATTTACATTATTTCTTAAAAACTCAAATTCAAGCTTTAGCCCCTCGAACTTCAGCTGAATTGAACCGAATGTGATTTTTGAGAAAATCTGTGACCATAAAATTATCCACACTAGGTATATTATCAGAATTGCCCCTTATGAACACTTATGAGTAATGTGTGACAACACATTACTGAATTAAATTAGTAACTCAACTTTTTTTTGCCACTAAACTTCAATAATTTTGAGAGTATATACACAGATAGAAGCCGCTGACAGTAATTACGTAAAAACACTTTAACATAATGACGTCATAAACATGGCGGCCAATTATATTTTAAATTTTATAAATTTCAATTCATTTATAATTAATTGTAAACAATTTTTTAAACATTTTTCGTATCGATTATCAATATTACTTGTGATAAAGATTTAAAATAAAGTAAAAAAATCGATAATTATTTTTTATTCAACAGCCCAATTTCGATCAACATTGCGCTATCAAGTTGTTTTTTTTCAGATTTCGACACAGTTCGATGGAAACTTTTGCAAACATTTCAGCAGGTTTATAGAAACAGTGCATTTTCAAGATTGAAACACTTTCTCAAAGACATTTCCATTTTATTTTTTAAATTGCTTTATTAATACAATAGCAAATGTTATGTGTTTTCCCTTTTGTAGTTTTATAGTTAGAAACTAAAAGGTTTCTGTGCTTCTAGTTATATTATAGCGTAAAAGCGCTCTGAAAATATCTGGGCATAGTAGCGAAAGATCAGTTGTACCTCAAGCTTCGAAATGAGGAAGATATAAAAATTTCACCTTACACTAAATCATCATTTTGTAGTCTTAGATGTGCATTTTATTGACCATGTTTGTAGAACAGGCATGATTAAATTCAAAGTCATATTCTGATAATGGTAACGTGATTATCAAAACGTTTGTCGAAGTCGTGTTTGTTGGTTTTTTGTGGAGTGTTTGTTTTGAGCTGTTCTTACACCAAGAGTTACAATTATTATTCTTGCAAAAGTTTATATTTTTTCTTACAGAGCACTGTAAATTGTCTTTTTGCTTCTTTTAGGCTATTAGATGTTATGTGAGGAAATGTGCTAGGGTGCGAGGAGTACTCCTTTTGAGAAATACATGAACAAGAAATACATACCAAACTTTAAATTTCGAGAAAATATGCATTATATTTTGGATTGGGCTTTGGTTTGGTTTGGTTTGGTTTGGTTTGGTATGATACGAGGGTTCGAGGGTTATTCGAAAAAATATATTAAGTATGAACAAATGATTATGATATCTGTTAAGTACGATTCTTTAGATAGTGGGTTGCGAAGTCTCGGACGTGTGCGTTTAATTGCTTATTTGTGGCGATCGAAAGCAGTGAAAAATATTCAAAACTAACATTTTCCGAAAAACGGATAGAATTGAAGTCCCCGATGGACACAAAAATGGTTAGGTTCCAATTTAAAAGTATTTTTTACCACCCACCATATTCGACTATTAGAAAGTGGACTACTGAAATTAAACCTGGTACTATATCTATTAAATATGATGACCGCTTGAAACACCCAAAAACTGCTACGACCTATAAAATCCGCAATGTCGTATTGAATGATCGCCGACTGAAGGTACCAGCTGATAGCTTGCTGTCATTATAAACATCTCGATAGACCATGTTCACTACATTTTACATAATGTTTCGGGTATGAAAAGGCTTTGCCCTTGATGAGGTTAACAATTCTTTTCTTTTAAGGAATTTAATTTATATCCTTTTGTTGCTACGACAGTACCTTTAGTGTTTAAACAATTTCGAATTAGAGTATTTTCTTTGTGTGGTAAACATTTTGAGTTTCGAGCCAAATAAAGAGCATCTGCTTTCCTTGTTAAATCGAAAAAAAATCGTGAGTGATAGTCGTCGTATACTTGTGGAAAGTTACGGTGCTCATTTCCCAAAACAAGACTGTTGTGGATATTGGTTTAGATGATTCAAAAGTGGTAATCGACAAAAAGATTGTCAAGTGATTTATGATTAAGTGATTTCAAGACAAAGAAGGCCCAGATCCAGAAGGCGATATGCAAACTCAACGACAAATTGCGGAGAATTTAAATGTCGGTTGCCGAATTATTTAAGATTATCTGCATGCCACGGGAAATATCCAGAAGGCAGGAAAATGGGTACCACATGAGCTGAACGGCAGACAGATGGAAAGCAAAAGGCAGTGTGCAAAGTTTTTCTTTCTGGGCATGAAAGAAATACTTTTTTGCATCGGATCGTGACTGAAGGCGAAAAATGGATATATTTTGAAATTCCAAAACATAGAAATTAACGGGTTGACCCAGGACAATCATCAACATCGACTGCAAAACCGAATTGGTCTGAAATGAAGACAATGGTGCGCATTTGGTGGGATCAGAAATGATCAATTTGAACCACGAATCGATCGAAAATCGGCCAGAATGGCCTACGGCATAAAGAAAAGTGATTTGGCAGCACAACAACGCCCCATCATACAAAGCGAAAACCGGTCAGAGACACTATTTCTGCCCTTGGCTGGGATCTCTTGCCCCACCCACCGTACTCACCAGACTTCTACTTACCTCTTGTTTCGACCGATGTCTCAAGTACGGTCCATGAAATACTTCATCAATTACGGATATGACGAAAAATTGCTTGATGACTGAACCACCTCAGAAGATCTACGGCTTTTCTAGGAGGGCATCTACAAGTTGTCAGAGAGTTTGGAACAATGTGTAGCTAGCGATGATGCATGTTTTGAATAAACCATTTTTTAGCTTTCTCCCAAATTAAACGTGTTTTTTTTAAGAAAAAATTAAGAATCGTTAACCGCCATTCCTAATACACGTTAAAGGTGAAGCGCAAAACTTGAAACAGTGGGTAGGAGAAGATGAAAGTAAGCTAAAAGCTGGAAAATGGTTTCAATTAGCAGGAAAATACATACCAATAGTTTTTTAGGATTTTTTGTAGTGTAGTGCCCATACATTATTTGGAAAAAGGTAAGACAATCACCGAGAAGTATCACACTTGACTACTGTATTAATTGAAGGGTCTTCAGCATTTTGTCAATGACGAAGTTCTCTTGCACCTTAATAATATACTTGCATACATTCTTCCAAATTAAACGTGTTTTTTAAGAAAAAAAAATAAGATTCATTAATCGCCACACCTTATAGACGTTAAAGGTGAAGCACAAAACTTCAAACAATGGGTAGGAGAAGATGAAAGTAGGTAAAAGATGGAAAATAATTTCAGTTAGCAGGAAAATACATAGTAATAGTTTTCTAGGACTTTGGTAATGTAGTGCTCATAAACTACTTGGAAAAAGATAAAACAACCGTTAAGTATCACACTTCAATACTGCTTTAATTGAACGGAATTTTTCAGTCTAAACTTTGACATCTTGACGTCAAAAAGAAAGTTTCCTTGCACTTTTATAATGCACTTGCATATATGTCTCAGTTTGGAGCGTCATTGGTCAAAATGCACTGAATTGCACGGTGACTACGATGAAAAATCCAACAGACTACAACCAATTTACCTTTATAAATTTAAAATATTAAAAAATAAAACTCTCTTAAGCTTCGTACGAAAAAAAATGAATTAAAAAATACTTAATAAAAATACAAGACAATATCTTTCCACTCTAATTAAGTATTTAATATACATTAGCCACTAAACTTGAAGAGATGATTTAATGTCAGATTAAATCATCTCCTGATGATGCTAACATGGTTAGCGAAACGTGCGTCGAGCAGTTCAAAAAAGTGTTTTGGTATTTAGTGATAAATCTCTTCAAGTTTAGTGTTTCACACCAAAGGTTCCAATAGAAGAATTGATACATTAGCCACTCAAATTATTATTTTTTTTTAGTTAACCCTTTAGCAACTATAAAATACAATAAATTTACTGTACTTTGACTAATTCAAGCAAAATAATTACAAATTGAATATATTAATATCCAATTTACATTTATAAATTGAAAATATTAAAAAATAAAACTCTTTTAAGCTTCGTACTAAAAATAAATAATAAAAAAAAACTTAATAAAAATCAAAGACAATATCTTTCCACTCTTGTCAAAAATCATGTTTTCTTTGTCAGGTCGAGAATTTTTCGAACGGCTTTTGTATTTTCCACCGAACTAACCAGGCATTATATAATCATTAACTGCGTATCACCTCTCTTAAAATAATATATTTAGAAGAATAAATGTATTTTATTGTAGCATACTTTATAACAAATCAGCGTTATAATTTAATTTTTTTCATTATTAAAATCCCCTAATTCAGAATTGGTACTAAAAATACTAATAAAAGGTACTACAAGGGTACTACTACATTAGTGCATATAAAGAATGTTGATTTACTTAATTCTGTAACCTGATAACTATTTCATCTTATGAAGCACCTTAAATGCTTGAGTTTTTTTCGCTAACCAGTCGCTTTTAAAGTCAAATTCGAACCCAACAAAGAAAAGTTTCGAACAAGAATTGAATATTCTTCGATAGAAAAGGATATAGTTTTTTTTCTGTTTCAAAATTATACTTACTCTAGTTGATATTATCTCAGAACCCTGTATAATGGCATCAGTAACAGTCGAACACAAGTCTGTGTAAATTTCTTCTAATTCCTGTAACAAAAAGCACAATTACCTACTCGATTAAAACAATAAATCGTTTGTAGAAATAATTTTAACATCCATCAAAAACATCTCGTTTATTTAGTAAAAACTTTTAGCTACCGATAAATTTTGTTGAAATATGGAAGAGGTAAACGAAAGCTTAATAAAAAGAAGTAGTACATCCTAAAATAAAAAAACAAACGTAACAAATATGTTATGGTATAATAACAAAAAATATATATATATTGTCGAAACGGCCGATAAGACAACAGTGGAATCATAAAAGTTGAAAAAAAAAGTATTTTATTTCTGTAGAAATTCCATCTTGCACGGAATTCCACAGACATAATAATAGAAATAGCAGAGGGGTCGTTTGCTGCAAAAATACCACATTTCATCTTCGGGAAGACGTACCTGGATATTGTGACCCGATTTCTAATAGTTTTTTATGCCTGTTATTAAAGTTCTCGGTTTTCATTTAATTTTTCTATTCAGTCTTAATGTCCTTAGTCATGGTCATTATTAAAAATATACTGGCGAGAACAATATAAGGTGTGTGTAAATAAAGTAATGAGATTAATGGAACAGCACTCGATTAGCTTCTTCTTTGGAGGAGAGATAGGACTTCATCTGATGCACCTTCAATACGAGTTTCAACACCCTAGAGTCGCTTGGAGCGATGGGAACGTTTGCACAATTTCAACAAGCCTTGGAAATGGCGATTTGTCAAGAATCCAGATTTACGCATGGTACAAACTGAAGACCGGGACTCGATTGAAGATGACCCTCGTAACGGAAGGCCTTCAGCTGTACGAAGTAATAAAAATGTCCACATATTTCGAGATCTCGTGCATTCGGATCGTCGGTTGATAGTCAGAATGATCGGGGAAGAGATTAATCCGAAACTGTACCAGGTGTCCCATTAAGGAAGGATCGCGGCCGTATCGTGAAAACTATTTATCCCACAGCTTTGGGGAAAAAAATTGTACTAAAAATGATCATGAGAAATTCACCAAAAATATTTTTAAGCTTCTAAAACGACCGCAAGAGGGCGTGACGAGCATGAACGTGATGAACATTTTTAAAAATCTTTTTTTTTTGTGTATTTTCAAGTGTTAACCGAGTAAAAAAAATTCTCAGTTATAATTAGCAAACTGTCTCCTACAACTTTGTTTTATGACATTTTGTCGTAACTTCGCGAATAAAAAAGTGGGAGGGAGTTTTACCTATTTAGATAAAAAGTCATCTAATGTCCGTTTGCCTAAACCGATTTTCCTCAATTTGGATTCATTTAAAAGGCAATTGCTGGGACAATCAGATAATCTGAGAGATAAATTATTTAGTTTATAAATGAAACCGCGAGGTGGCGTTACATTCAACAATAGTTTTTTGAAGCTTTGTTCAGTTTTTTCAAATGGAATGGTACAGCTTTTATTACATGGCTAGAAAGGTAATTTAAAGAGGAATCATCCAGTGAAAACCCGAAATCGATATCTCTGACATGTCAAGAGATATTTCGATTTTTCTAAAAAAATCAGTTATTATTTCACTACTACCTGCATTAAGTTAAAAAAATGTTAACCTAATGTTTGCTTGCCTTCCTTCACATTTTACCTAGGCTTAGGACTGGTCCAAATTCTTCGTGCAATATTAATTTGGAGCGTGTTTAAAGGCCAACGGGCCAACAATGAAGATAATAATAATAAAAACAGTCAAATAAAATTAACAGCACAACAGTCTAATAATTAACAGAATCTGAACTTTAACGCCTTTCTAAATGTTCAAAATGCCTTCTATCCTTTCAGATTTATTTTTCGACGAGTACAAAAACGGTAGCTTCAATTTCCGCTCTTGAAATGCTAGTTATTGAATTTTGAATTCTTTTAATCATGTTGTGATGACGTGTGGTATGACGAGTTTGAAAAACAAGGTCTTTTAGTCTTTCCCACAAGTAAAAATCGAGGATTGTCAAATCCGGTGAGCGCGCCGGCCACGAAAATAAACTACCCCGTCCTATCCAACGATTTGGAAACGAAGCATCCAAGAAGTTTCGAATCACCTGCGAGAAGTGGGCAGGGCATCCATCATGCTGATGATAATCATGGTCATGATGATGGTCATCATCATGACCAATTTTTAACTTAATATTACAGTAAACATTAAAACTAACTGATTTTTTTCGGAAAAATCGAAATATCTCTTGACATGTCAGAGATATCAATTTCGGGTTTTCACTGGACGATTCCTCTTTAAATTACCTTTCTTGCCATGTAGTAGAAGCTGTACCATTCCATTTGAAAAAACTGAACAAAACTTCAAAAAACTATTGTTGAATGTAACGCCACCTCGCGGTTTCATTTATAAACTAAATAATTTATTTCCCAGATTATCTGATTGTCCCAGCAATTGCCTTTTAAATGAATCCAAACATTAGACGACTTTTTATCTAAATAGGTAAAACTCCCCCCCCCCCCCCCACTATTTGCGAAGTTACGACAAAATGTCATAAAACAAAGTTGTAGGAGACAGTTTGCTAATTATAACTGAGAATTTTTCTTACTCGGTTAACACTTGAAAATACACACAAAAAATGATTTTTAAAAATGTTTAGCTCGTCACGCCCTCTTGCGGTCGTTTTAGAAGCTTAAAAATATTTTGGTAAATTTCTCATGATCATTTTTAGTACAATTTTTTTTTCCCCAAGCCTTGGGATAAATAGTTTTCAAGATAATAAAAAAAAAGAAGGATTTAAGCCTAGCTGCATAATCTCGTTCTCATAGACATTTTTGACGTTTCTGGCTAAAGAAATGATCCATGACATTTTTCAAGTCTTCCAAGGAATCAATTCTTTTAAAGGAACCTTCGGTGTGAGACACTAAACTCGAAGAGATTTTCCACTAAACACCAAATCACTTTTTAAAACTTTCCGACGCACCTTTCGCTAACCAGGTTAGCATGATGTAACTTCCTCAGGTATTTTAAGGTATGTGAAATCGGGATACTCGGAAGAAACGGCAAAGGAAACTAAAAATCCTTCCATTCATAAACTCCAAGACCGTCTTACCTTCAGTTATCGTGTGAGAAAGCGGTCTTCATAACCTGTGGTACAACAACAAAATCCAAGAGTGAATGAGTAAATGTTTGGAACATGACTTTGAAGCTTTAGAAGAGAAGGCGGTAAAAATAGATATAGCTTATAACATAAGTGGGAAGGAAAAAATCCATATTAATCAATGCAAATCTGAGACTTTATAGCACAGTAATTAAACCTACCGTTATTTACATGACAGAAGCCCCAACCTTTACAGGAGTAAAACTGTTATAAAAACTAGAAGTCAAGAAAAGAACCGTCCTAAAAACTTTTCTAAGTATTTTTGAATAAACTTAGATCTAGTTGACGACTTTCAAACAAGAACCTTCAACCTTAAATGGACAAGGATGAAATAGTTAAGATTAATCAGCTAATCCACAGAGCTAAGTATAGTAAGAAAACACAATCGTTTTTGGTAAAACAGATCTTGATCTAGAAAATTTCTACAACCACAAAATGCAATACAGGACAGAAAACCTTTCAGAAAGATGATACAAAAGACCAGCAAAGCAAATTCAAGAATAAATTGAAGCCGAGATAGATCAGAAGATATTAAACAATGACCAAATAATGGACAAGATTTAGGTGATTTTTTAGTGCGTCCGAACTTTAAGTTCAAATAAAACAATAACAACATTAGATGCGTTAAAACTATTTATTTTATGTGAAACAACATTCAATGGCATTAATGCTTGAAATAATTTTCAGAGAAATATTCGTCGCGGCTACTTCTGACAAAGCGTATTCTGCCAATCCAATTTCCGACCACTTTTTCAAGCAGCTGGGGTCTCTATGTTCGCAATTGTACGAGTTATGTCAATAGCTGCTGGTTTCTCATAGTCATAGACCAAAGATTTAACATAACCTCAAAGAAAATAATCTAAAAGCGTTAAATCAGATGACGTTGGCCTCCAATTAACAGGTCCCGTTAGAACTAGTTTTTTCCCCTAATTGTTTCCTCAATAAATGGAGTGTTGTGTTGGCTATATAACATGTGGAGCCATCCTGTTGGAATCATATCTCCTCCAGATCAATACAATTAAATAATAATTGATCATCGCTCTGTAACGATTCCCATTAACGAATTGATAAATTGGGATCCTCATCAACACTGCCAGCAACAGCGGCGATGTTTTCTTCGGAACCCATAGCTTTTTATCTAGTTTTTGTTTTAATATCGAACAGCGTAAAATGCGTTCGGAATTTGACGATAATTCGGCGAATATATCGCTCGGTTGGGTGATTATAACATTCATAGAGTGCTTTATAAGTTTGGCGCACAGAACACTGATTTTGATAATAAATTTCGACAATTTTCTCTGATGAAAAACGATCCATAATGATTTGCCAGACTTTACTAAATAATTTTAACAACTTTGTGTGCAAACTCACAGTTCGTTCGAAAGCGCCGCTATCGGAAGTTCGGACACACTAAAAAAATCAGCCTTTGTAAGCAAGAACTCAGAAGCTATCTCAGTAATATAACCTCCAAATTATTTTCATTAACTTTCATAATCCACAGTTGACTCATTCGAAGGAGAAGAAGAAAAAAATACATGATTAAAATTAATATTAGTGTTTTGTTCAATAAAATACCCATATGTCTAAAAGTTGGGAATATTTTCATATAGGATATCTACGCATATGATGCTCTAATTACTGGTATTTACACATTATTTCAGTTCTTTTTCAGTTTTCAGTCAATCCGTATACAAATGCTTAGAAAGATAATATCTCATTTTAATAGATCAAGTGTAATGGCTTTGTTACAACAGGGCACTAATCAAAGTGATATCACAGAAATTGTAGGTGTTTTCCAAGTGCTGTAACAAAAATTCATAAAAAGTTCCAAGAGATAAATCACGTAAAGGATTGCCCCAGAAGTGGTAGAAAACGATGTACAACAGCTGCATAAGACCAGCAGATATCAATGATAGCTCTAAGAAATCGGCTAGAATCTAGAAGTGGTATATCAAGGAAGCTTGTCAGGGTAAATGTTTCACGATAAATAATATTACGCAGACAGAAATGGGCTCGAGAAATGATGGATCATACTCCTAACTGGATATCAGATGAGACGAGAGTTGGCTTGGTTTCTGATTCGCAAAAAAAACATTAGTTTGGAGAGCTCCAGGTCGACGAGCCATACTAGAAATAGCTCAATCACGTATCAATTTGAAGGTGAAAGCGTGATGTTTTGGGGTGGTATTATGAGGGGTACATGGACACCTCTAATGGACCTGGAGAGAAGACTCACTGGTGCTGTGTACATCGAGGAAGTTTTAAATCGCGTTGTGCATCTGTTCCAAGGCGCAATAGGTGACGGATTTTTTTCATAGATAACAATACACATTCCTCATCGAACAGCAGCAGTACAAAATTCTCTTGAAAACGAGGAGGGATTAACGAAGTTAGGGTGGTCAGCTAATTCTCCTGACATGAATGTCATTGAACATGCTTGTGTCATTCTGAAAACACACATCAAGAAACGAAACAATCCTCTCCTTACCCTGCCAAAACTAAAAGATGCTGCTCGTAAAGAATAGGAGAGAATTCCGCAAGCCCAAATTCACCATAAAATCGACAGCATGCCAAATCGACAGGCATGCATACAGACCCATGGAGGAACTACTGTTTATTGGTTTGATGGAATGTGGTTCTTCTTATTTTAAAATTTTTTTGAAGGTAATTGGTTGTAATTTTTTGACTCAAAAATAATAAATCAATTTTACACACATTGGTCATTTGATGTCGAGTTTTATTTGGTGAAGTTCTAATAAAATGATGATTACGTAAATGAGTAAAAGAAAAACTTAATATCAATTAAAAAGTGAAACGTTTCAATATTTGAAAGTTTTGGACATGTGTAAGTTATACCTGTCCACATGACATATGTTTATATGACATATGACATATGCCACAAAGATAATTTAATTCAACAAATTTTATTAAGGAGCCACGTTAGCTGTGGTGTCTAAGGCGTCAGCCTTACGTTACGACAGTTAATGTGGAGCGGGTTCGAATCCCGTACTAGGCTACAAAGTTTTTCTAAAATTCTTGTGAATGTTTCTAGGTAAGAGTGTAAAATCTGACAAGGAATCACCCCTCAGTCATGCCAGTTCGAGGCTGGGTAAGGCCGGATGCCTTCTGAGAGGTTTTCTACGTTGATCACTCGCCAGTCGGTAGGCTTCTCGAGATACTTTCGGTTAAGCACAAAACCAAGGGTTGATAGCCTGAGGAGGGTGCTTACCGGGGATTTCGGTAGCTGATGACCGTGGTTCGGAACTCACGTTAAGCTGTAGGTCCAGTCGCTAAATAGCCTTCTCACTTGCTGATGCATCTCTAACCCCAAAACTTTACTTTACTTTTAAATTTTATTAAGCCCGTAGGTGGTCTTTATTGTCTTTATAAATAATGTTGTTATGGAAACTAGAATAAATTATTTGATAAATTTCATCGGTAAAAATTCCCGTGAGTTTTTATATAAAAAAAATATATTTGCTTTTGATCTGTTCAAAAATTCAAGCCATACATATTGGTAAACCACAGATTATTATCATGGGGACATCCGTATAATAGACTGGCGAACGCAGGTTTCTCTCAGGTTTAGCATTGTGCTAGTGGCGTTTGACGTATTCAAGATCGACGATATTATCGAGAATTTCCCTCGCCAATTACCAAAAATCCTCTAGTGGCTGTTATTTTCTATTTCATTTTAAACTGTCCATACCCATTATCGGTAAAACATTTAATATATCCCAACCACAACTCCTTTAAATATTGTAAAAATTTCAAAGTAAAATTCCACTCCATACATGGAAAATTATTTTTTTTATATTTATATTCAAATTTTTTAGAGTTAAATTGATATTTAATTTAGTTTCAGTTGCACAGTTTAATTACAATTTAATTATTTTTGGAGAAAACTAATCTGGAAAATTAAAAGTGGCCTAAATGAAACACTGGATTTAAATTAGAAATAAAACGACTTTTTTATTTATTTTATGATTGGATTCTTATTGAGTATTGAAAAATTTCCTTTTACAATTTCGCACAATCTCTGACCAATCCCTGCCATATAATAACTCCATTAATACCATATAATAACGCCTTTACGTCTCATAAATTACACAATGATTTTCGAGCGCCAAATGAAACAATTTTATTTGTTTACTGAATCTCTGAGTTGACAATGAGTCTCATCGCTGTAGAGAATTTTTCAACCAAATCGAAATGCTACTTTACTTTATGGTGCTTCTAAAATCCAACTGGAAAACAGTCAGCGGTGAGAATGTCCAGAAAGCTCTAGCTTTTGCATTTTCAACGACACTATTATCAGATATGGCAATATTCAGGACCTAGTAGTATTTAAAAATTATAGGCTGCTAGAGATAGTACTCTCTTGACCATATCTCGATTCAAAACACACCTGTATACTCCGTGGTGAACGCTATGGGGTAGTCGAAAACCTCGCCTCGTGCGGATTAATCATCTCTATACCAAAAGGACGGACAGCGACCTAGTGTCGACGCTGCAGACAGTCCAGGTTAAGTAACCCCTCTATTAGAGGTATGTTTATTAGTTGGCCAAGCCCCGCACAGGCATATTTTTGGTATATTTTCTTTAGTATCCGGACGTTTTAGATACCGGGTATTTGAATGACCAGACATTGATTATTACACGGGAAATTTATGGTACCAGACGTCTTGGACTCCTACATGTCAATAACCGCTCATATTAGTTAACGGATTTTACAATGGCCGAATATTTAAAGAGCAGCACAAAGGATAAAGTCCAGACATTATTTTATTACTATTTTCTATTTTCACTATTATTACCCATTTATTATTCAATCAGTATTTTTTTATCTTCATTTTGTTTCTCATGAATGTTAGATAAGATCCCTCACGCTTTAACACTCTTAGTTAAATGTTGAACATTTTCATCTTTACTATACCTACTTAATAAGGGTAACTCTAAGAATATATTGATTATATATATATATATATATATATATATATATATATATATATATATATATATATATATATATATGTATATATATATATATATATATATATATATATATATATATATATATATATATATATATATATATATATATCATCATTCAGCCATTGTCGATCCACTGCAGGAAGAAGGTCTCCCTAGCGTGCCTCCAACTCGCGCGGTCCTGAGGTCATCTCTGCCATTCCGGTCCAATATACTTAATGATGTCATCCATCCATCGTGATTTCGGTCTCCTTCATGAACGTTTACGATCGAGAAGTATCCATTCTAGGATTGCTTTGGTTCATCTGCCGTCGTTTCGTCTCGCTATATGGCCTGCCAACTTTCATTTCAACTCTTTCACCCTTCGAATGATGTCACATAATTTCGTTTATTCCCTGATCCATAGGCAGGTCTTTCTGTCCCGCTTTGTAATGCCAAGAGTACACCTTTCCATTCTCCTCTGTGGTATCCGAAGCTTTTGAATTGACTGCGATGTGAGTGTCCAGGTTTCACTTCCGTATGTCATAACGGGCAGGACGCACTGACCAAAGAGTTTTCTTTTCAGACATAGTGGAAGTTTGCTCTTAAATGCTATACTGAGCCCGCCAAATACCTGCCAGCCACACTTAACACGCCCTTCCACTTCCCGGGCAGTATCAACCTCTATTGAAATTCTTTGCCCGCTATATATATATATATATATATATATATATATATATATATATATATATATATATATATATATATATATATATATATAGTGGTCCACAACCTCTAAATGGCTTCCCAAATTGTATAAAATAAAATTCCTAAAATTGCTTGAAACAGAAATATTTCTGTTGCCAGCAAAGTTGTTGAACATAACCTGACTCTGTTTTAGGTTTATTTTCAAGCCAAATGGTTCTCCCGCCCTTTGCAGCTCTTGTATGTGTTTTTGTAGCTTATCTGGGTCTTGTGAGACGAGAACGATATCATCTGCGAATCTAAGATGGTTTAAGTATGCACCATTGATTTTTATTCCCTCCTAATTCCAATCCAGATTACGGAATATCTCTTCAATGCAGGCTAAGAACAGAACAAGCGAAATTGAGTCGTCCATGCCGTACACCCCGTTCTACGTTGATTTTAACTTCAAGGTCATCCATGTCAGCTGTAGCTGTAGCCTCATCATACATGGGTTCCAGTAGCTTCACATAGGCTCTGTCTATCCCTTGGTTAAGCAATGCATCCATTATGGTTTACTTTGATATTGAGTCAAATGCCTTTTCATAGTCAATAA
This sequence comes from Cosmopolites sordidus, assembly GCA_031761425.1. NCBI lineage: Eukaryota > Metazoa > Arthropoda > Insecta > Coleoptera > Curculionidae > Cosmopolites > Cosmopolites sordidus. The sequence continues at coordinate 195,368 of JARFXV010001286.1, forward strand.
AAGCCAAGCACAGTAGCATGGTGTATTCATTGTGCCTTTCTATGGTCTGTTGGACAACCTGGATGATCCATTGTACTGAATCCACTTCTTAATCCTGCGTGCTCTCTTGGTTGCGCGTAATTCAGTGTTCTTAATATTCTTTTAGATATTATCTTTGTGAAAACTTTGTACATTACTGATAGGAGGCTTATGTTATGAGGTAGTTTTATGAATCTTTCTGTGCTCGTTTTTTATGAAGAATTATTTTTTGATCTTTGAGGCATTTTGAGTACAATTTAGCCAGTTTTTGATGTAAAGTTCGACCACCAGCTTTTAACATTTCAACTGTTACATTGTCCTTTCCTGGAGCCTTTCCATTCTTCATAGTTTCTATGGCATTTTATCTAACAGGATATCTGGCATTTGCTCTTCCGTGGGCATTGCTGTCTTTGACTGGTTGTGATTTTCATATAAATTTGAATAACATTTTCAAATAACTTCTAACATTTCCGTACGCTTTCTACACGTTGTGCCATCCTCACAGATTAAGGCAAACATTTGTGTCCTTTTATTTCTCAGCTTGTGTTTAGCTTTGTTTATTCTCCTGTTTTCTTCTAATGTTTTTCTAATGCACTACCTGCATATATATATATATATATATATATATATATATATATATATATATATATATATATATATATATATATATATATATATATATATGAATATGAAATGTGAAGTAAATACTTTTTCAACTGTTAATGAATTTTGATTTGATAATACGTTTCAATTTAAATAATTCACGATCCTTGCGGAATTTCGTAAAATTTATTAACTAAAATTTATGCGAAATGGAATGATATGCAAAAAAAGTTAAATAACATTTTTCGATAATAAAAATATAAGAATTTATTATGCATTCAACTTTAGCCTCGAATAACTTTTAAAAAAGTAAATTTATAGAAAATTTATGAAACTTTTTTTAAAGACCGTTCAATTTCCTACAAAGATATGTATTAGTCTCTCCACAGTAATGTTCCACTGAAGAGCTATAAAATTCCAAATAAAAAAAAATATCAATGTTGTTTAAATGGGAAATTGAAATTTGCGATGCGGCACCTCTTAATATTAATATTACGAGCTCTAACTTTCACAGTATTTTTTTCATCATTTCTCACAACATTTTCGATACCTTTAAGAAAAAAAAATAGTAGTATATATATATATATATATATATATATATATATATATATATATATATATATATATATATATATATATATATATATCTATAAACGGCAAGTCTCCAGAAAAGGACAGTGTAACTGTCGAAATGCTAAAAGCTGGTTTTCGGACGTTACATAAAACACTGGCATAATTATACTCAAAATATATCAAAGAACAAAAAGTACCTGACTTATGGAAAAATGCAGAGGTGATACTTTTACATAAAAAGGGAGCACAGAAAGATTTAAATAAATATCGTGCAATAAGCCTCCTATCAGTAATGTACAAAGTTTTCACTAAGATAATTTCTAAAAGAATATTTAAAAAACTGAATGACGCACAACCAAGAGAAGGCTTTTATCGACTACGAAAAAGCATTTGACTCCATCTCAAGGCATGCAATAATGGATGTACTGCTTAGCCAAGGGGTGGATAAAGCATATGTAAACTTATTAGGATCGATATATGATGGAGCTACAGCAACAATTCACCTTGATGATCTTGAAGTGGGAATTAATGTAGAACGAGGTCTACGGCAGGGTGATGCAATATCGCCTATTCTTTTATTGGCTGACCTTGAAGAACTATTCCGTAAACTGGATTCAGAACAGGATGGTGCAAAGATCAATGGGGAAAACTTAAACTATCTCAGATTTGCAGATGATATCGTTCTCCTTTCACAAGACCCAGAGGAGCTGCAAAGACGCATACAAAAACTACAAAGAGCTGGCCAACCATTTGGCTTGAAAGTAAACTTGAAAAAGAGTCAGGTTATGTTCAATAACTTTGCTAAAGACCGAAGAATTTCAGTTTTAGGGAGGGATTTGGATATTGTGAACAGCTTTATATATCGTGGGCATAGGATTTCAATGGAGGGGAATACCGCCCAGGTGATGGAACGGCGTGTTAAATGTGGCTGGCAGGCATTTAGCTGGCTCAATATTGTGTTTAAGAGCAGACTCCCACTTTGCCTGAAAAGAAGAGTCTTCGATCAGTGCGTTCTACCCGTTATGATATACGGAAGTGAAACCCGGACACTCACATCGCAATCAATTCAAAAACTTCGGGTGGCACAGAGGGGAATGGAAAGATGTATGCTTGGCATTACAAGACGAGACAGAAAGTCCTGCGCATGGATCAGGGAACAAACAAAAGTCTGTGACATCATTGGAAGAGTAAAACAGTTGAAATGGAGATGGGCAGGCCATATAGCGAGGCGATGGGACGACAGATGGACCAAGGCAATCCTGGAGTGGATACCGCTTGATCGCAAACGTCCGCGAAGAACACCGAAAGCACGATGGACTGATGACATCGTTAAGTATATTGGACCCGAGTGGCAGAGGAAAGCCCAGGACCGTGAAGGTTGGAAGCATGCTGAAGAGGCCTTCATCCTGCAGTGGATCGATACGGGCTGATGATGATGATGATGATGATGATGATATATATTATATATATTATAATATATATTATAATTTTATTATATCCAAAGGTTGTATGTAGGGTGTTTTAATATATATTTTTCTTACGCCGGCTTGTCCTTAGCTAACTTGTTTGCTTCTGCATAATTGTAAGGCTTGTGTCTGCCAGTATATCATTGATGCTCTCGTTCTAAATCTTCCTAGATTTTTCTCTTGTTTTGTTATCATATATTCTTGATTCTCATACTGATTTATTTTCGTCTTTGTAAGATGTCTGAACCACCTCAGCTGACAATGTTCTATTCTTTGAAGTAATGGCTGGACTGGCTGGAACTAGTTATTCCCGAATTGATGTGTTTCTCATTTTGACTTTTCTTGTGATGCTTACCACGCAAAATACTCTATAATTAAATTGTACCATAGCGGAATAACTACATTCATTAACATGAAAGAAATTTCGATAAAAACCAAAATGAGTGTCTTTAAAACTATTTTTATTGGGGTTCTCACAGTTGGCTGCGAAAGCTGGTTTCTGACAAGAAGTGGCAGGTCAAAATTACAAAGTACAGAAATGAAGTGCCTACGCAAAGTACTAAATAATATTTTTAAATACTCTAAATCACAAACTTTATTCAACGTCATTTTGAGGCACATTCTTATATTCCGCAGTGTGTTTTTTTGTGATTATCTGCTTCATTAATTGTCCAGTCAATATTTAGGTAGTCCCTTCCATTTATGAAGCAGATTATTTCTACATAATCTGTAGCTTTAATTACTTTACCAAAACCAATTTCTCTCTCAAAACACTACATATATATTAAGTTTTTTCCACTTTTTACAAGTAGCCTCATTTCAGTTTAATAACAGTTTAATAATGGTCCTCGTTGGAAACCCCTAATCCAAAACCGTTATACAAAGTAAACTTGGCCTATGCAAACATGTCGTTAATTCAACACGGCCGAAACTGATGTACTAAAATTGTTTGCAATATGGGTTTGTCTCTATTAAACTATGTTTATCCTTTAGATTTAAGCGACGATCTCTATTACTGATGGTGTCAGGCTCTCTGACCAGTCGATAATAGTTGGTGGCTTTTGTAATCGTATCTGTGATTGATTACCGTGGAGATATAACCACACTTGATGTGAAAATATGAGATGTTATTGTTAAATAGTTGATCTAGCTAAAAGAAAAGTTTTATTCTTATCGGAGTTACATTATTTGATTTAAAATAATCGCCGTTTTTTGAGTTTCAGAGAGATAATGTAATCAGTTGCGGCTAAATTTGGACAAGATAGTGAATATTTACACAATTTTCATGCTATTCTATTTTAGGCCCATTTTTTTTTCGTGATATTTATGACAATTTGGGGTTTGGCTATTGTGTAGTGTGGAAGTGCAACTTTTATAATCGATAAATACATGATAAAAACGTAGTAAAATTGTTATAATTTCGGCAAAAAAAGGATAATCGATCGTTTCTTCGACCAACATCAAGAATTCGGAACAGTTAGAGATAAGCCCCACATCAGATGTATTGAAATAGTCTCAAACTCTGAAAATATTATATACATTTGTTTTAAATTATGTTATGTAATGCTGTAACGAATTTGTTAAAAAACGTGCATTTTTAAATATCCTATAATTTTACAAGAGTATTGAATTTTCTAAGGTCTATATATCATTTTTTTCTGTAAAAATAAGAGATAAGTATTAATTTATTATGTAAAATTTAAGAAATTAAGTATAATATCATAAAAGAAGACAATTTCAAGATATTAAAAATTCACAGTTCGTAGATAATTTCTATTTCAAACTTGAAATGTTCAAGGTTGTTTGGGGATAGAATGAGGTATAGTGTAGTTTATAAAGATTTCAAGTGATTTAGAGTTTATAAAAACAAGTTATAACTATATGAAAACAGCGATTTTCTAGAAATCGAAGTGATATATCTAAAGAATTAATGCAATTAATAAAAATATCTACAGAAAAGACCTAGATAAATATCTACTTCAAGAAATGCAGATCTGGGAATGTTTTAAATTGTGATTTAGTTATAAGCGCTTAGACAAGTCGGATTTAAGTTTGAAAAAAAATGTATTTTTATTTTCTCTCTAAAACACAAGGTCAGCAGAGAAGAATGCTGTTTGGTTCAAGTTTCTAAGTTATATAGAGTCTAAGATATAAAATTCTGAAAATGACTAAAAAATCGACTTTCTTTAAATTTAAAAAAAATCCATAGTGGCCGGATTTGATCATATCGAACTCAAGTTTTCAGGATCACCGCCCTTTTTTTATCTACTTCCGGAGAAAAAATCGGCAGTTAAACCCACACGGTTTCATCGAAAAGTAATATATATATATATATATATATATATATATATATATATATATATATATATATATATATATATGTATATATATATATATATATATATATATATATATATATATATATATATGTATATATATATATATATATATATATATATATATATATATATATATATATATATATATATATATATATATATGACGCCTTTTTTCAAATTAGCCCAATAGAATATCTTTTATCATCATATATCCTGTTTATAGCGCTATCCGCCTTTGGGTTCCTAATCGCCAGTTATTTCTATCCTCCCAGTCATCCTCCGAGAGATTCCTTGGCGAGATAGCTTTTGTTATTCCATGCAACCATGTTATGGGCGGTCTTCCTCTTTTCCTCCTTTCCGTAGGTATCCACTCCAGAATCCTTTTAGGTAGTCTTTCCCTTGGCATTCGCTTCACATGTCCATACCAGCCTAGTTGTTTCCTTTCGATGTCATCAATTATTGTGTGTTCTACCCTCATTAAATTTCTGACGTCCTCATTTCTAACATGTTCAAGTCTAGATTTACCTGCCGATCTTCTCCAGAAATCCATTTCCACTGCAAGTAGGCTGTTTTTTTGCTTGTTTGTCAGCTGCCATACTTCCGAGCCATAAATCAGTGTGGGTTGTAATATAGAGTTATAGATTTTCTTTTTTGTCTGTGCTCTAATATTTTTTTGCCATAATATTGAGTTCAATGCTCCGATAACCTTCTTTCCCTTTGTTATTCTGTCTTTTATTGTTTCGTTGTTTCGGCCAGTCTTGTTGAGTCTTGAGCCCAGATATACGTATTCCTCGCAGCACTTGATATATTCGTTGTCCAGAATCAGATCTCCTGGTAGTTGTTCTTGTCCAATGTTCAAATATTGTGTCTTCTCTGTGTTAATTTGCAATCCCCATCTCCTGTATTCTTCGAATAGTTTCCGCGCCATATATTCCAGGTCTTCCTTGTCCTGGGCGATCACCACCTGATCATCAGCGTAGTGTAATGTATATAGAGTTGTATCCTCTATTGTTATTCCCATGCCATTACACTTCCGTTTCCATAACCTCAGCGCTTCATCGATGTATATATTAAATAGGGTAGGTGACAAAGAACATCCCTGGCGTAAGCCTTTAGTTACGTTGAAGCCTTTTGAAAGTTTATTACCCATTTTTATTCTAGATGTTGTGTTTCTATAGAATTCCTTAATGGCATTTGTAATAGTCACATTAATATTAGATTTCTCTAGGACTTCCCATAGTTTCACAATAGGGACCGTATCGTATGCTTTTGTTAGATCTACTAGAAGTAGGTGTACATCTTGTGACCGCATTGTCTTCTTTTCAATAATTTGTGTTAGGCAGAAAATATTGTCTATTGTTGATCTACCTGCCCTAAAGCCGTTTTGTTCTTCAGATTCGTAGGGATTATATTCTTCACATATGAGATCCTTTAATATTTTTCCATAAAGTCGACTTAATGTACTCGTCACCGTTATACCTCGATAGTTGTTGCAGTTCTTTTTGTTGCCCTTTTTATGTATAGATGTAAACCAGCCTTCTTTCCAGCATTGTGGAACTGGTTCCCCATATTTAAACATCGGTTGAAAATTTCTGTCAGGATCTTAAAAAGTTGTTCCGTTCCATTTTTTATTAGTTCTGCAGGGATACCTTCCGGGCCTGCGGCCCGACCATTTTTTAATAAGTATATGGCTTTCTTTGTCCTGTCCAGATCAAGAGCTATGGGTTCTCCAACAATTCGGATTTTCTTGGGAGACTTGTTCATATATTCTGTTCTTTGCTCTGTCAGAAGTGATTTATAGTGCTCCTCCCATTGTTGGGCTGTAATTGGGTTTATATTTATTTCATTTCTCGTTTGTGACCTTAGATTCTTTATAAATCTCCATGATTCACTAGATTTACGCCCACCTATATATCCATCTAATTCTTGGCATTTGTTTTCCCAAATTTGATTCTTTGCTTGAACCACAGCCTGTTTGAATATCGATGTAGCTTCTTTGTATTTCTGTCTGTCTTCTTGCCTCTTTGAACTCATCCATTTTTCATGGAGCTTTTGTTTTTTGTTCTTCATTTGTTGTAGTTGATGGTTCCACCAGTACTTCCTAGCTTTGGGATATGTTTGTTTAATTCCTAGGGATTCTTTGGCTGCTTGGTGTATTCCTTCTGTTACATTTTTAAGTAGAGATTCAGTTGAACTATTCTCGGGAACCTTTATTAATCTTCCATCTAGTCTATTCTTATATAAGGTTCTCGTACTTTCATTTTCCAGGCTTGATAGATTGTATCGAGGATCTGTATTGCTTTCCAGATTTTCATTTTCAGGTTGTCGATGGCTGTTTCCTTTGGTTTGCTTATATATTGGTAAAATTATTTTTCCTTTTAGGAGATAGTGATCACTTCCACATTCAGCTCCTCTGCATACCCGGACGTCATGTATTTTAATACTTGATTTTTGCTTGATAATTAGATAGTCAATTATCGACTTTAGGTTTCTGGTCCTTTGGATCCAAGTATATTTGTGGATATTTTTATGTGCATAAAAGCCATTCGTTATTGTCAATGATTGATGCTGACATAGTTCAATCAATCTTACCCCATTATCATTCAGTGTCTCTTCTCCATGAGGTCCAACCACTAAATTCTGTGTTTTCTTTCCCGTTCTGGCATTTATGTCTCCGAGTATTAAGATCTCTCTAGAGGGTCCTATATTTGATATTACGTCCTCCAGTTGTTTATAGAAATTTTCCTTTCTTCAACTCTCGCGTCCTCATTCGGGCCATATACCCCAATTATCGACAATTTTATTCCCCTCAGGCATACATTTACTCTTAATATTCTCTCGTTCACCGCTTCCCACTCGGAGATATTCTTTTTGTACCTTTTGTTAATAAGTAAAGATACTCCTCTCTTTGCTCGCTCTTCCTTTTACGCCGCTATATATATGAATATAATTTCCGCAGGCCTGTGTTCCTTGTCCTTTTTTCTTTGTTTCCGAGATAACTACAAAGTCTACCATATGTTCTTCCATTTCCTGTAGAACGTCTTCCATTTTATTTCCACATCCCTGTACATTCCATGTACCACATATCATAGTCCTTTTTTGTTGCAATGTTCGTTGTCCTTTAATCCGGTCTTTTAATCCGAGGCATAGATTAGGTTTTTTAACAGTTAAATTTTTCCGAGTATCAGGGAGTTAGCCCGATGCCTCAACCCCCAACCTGGAGGGCCAGGTATTTTGTTTTCGGGGTGTTCTTCCCCTAGGCTGATTGTCGGCCATGACTATAGAGCTCCGTCTGCCCTTTTGATTCAGCTCATTTGCTCTTCCACCGTTGGGATTTTGTTATCCTCTTCCGCCTTCCGACCATTGGCTTCATCTTCGCCTGTACCCTAGGCAGGGGCCCTCACAGGGTACTATCATCCGCAATCCGAATATCTTTTATGCTATTCAAAAACAGCCACGCAGTTTGAATACTTTCTCTCCTGCATGGTGGCACTGTTGGTTGTTTATTTGTTGACAAAAACCTAGAGGTCCATATTTTTTATGATACAGACGGTCTAATCGTTTATTTTTATCTTAATTGCGAACCTGTATCTTAATTGCTATATTATTTAGTTTTAAACGTTAATTTACTCAGTTTGTGTATTTTATTTGGGTAAATCATCTTAAGTAATCATTATGAAGTATCGGTATAATTAATGTTGCAATCCTATGAAGTTAGAAAGCCACCGAGTAAACAAAAGTTTAAGACCAGCTAGTGAACAATTACAGCGATCATGGGGTTTGAGTCGCTCCGATTGTCTGTGTACAAAGTGTCGCAAACGATTGTCATCTTTAAAAACAGTTGCATCTACCTCAACTAATGTGACTGAGGAAACTCATATGAATGAAACTTCACCTGACTTAATTGATATTGACAGTACAAATTTTTAAGTGATCATGGACACGAGGTTGAAGACAATGATTTTTCTATTGCTGACAGTACTGATCTCATCATGTCGTTGTAAATGATAATAATGTGGATGATGAGAATATTAACACTATGACTGAAAACAATGAGATAATTGAATCAATATTAGCTTGCTATTCTTGTGGTATTTTTGGTTTAAAATAGTTTTTAGATTTTTATTAAAAACATTAATGTTATTGATTATTTTTTCTTATATTTTAGGATTAACATCATTACCAAGTGACGACGTGATAAGTCAATTGAGTTCCTTATCACAATTGAGTCTTGGTACTCAATTACCAATTATCAATCAAGCTTTGCATTTATTAAATATATCTCTCATTGATGAATATCCTATCGATAATCCATCATATTTAAAAGGAAAATTCCATGAAATTTGCGACACTTATAGTATTAGATATTCAATTTAATTATTATGAAGATTATTTTAATTACAAAGATATTGTAGCTAATCTCAAAGAAAAATTTAATGATGGAAGTACTTTTCGATCTCAGAGAGTACAAAGTACAATCGAATCAATCGGTAATATTTAACTATATTACCGGTTGATTGGAGCATTAACAAGATTTACGACATCATGGGCTCTACAATACACATGGCGGTAGTATTAATATTTTTAAGATAAAAGAAAAGGGTTATATCAGTTCCAGAGAAAAAGAAAGGTTGCGAAATTTTTATCAGTAGATAGAATTTGTTGGGTAATTTTTTTTATTTCTGTAATTAAATAAATCATATTTCTTCTAAGATGATTCTTAACTGATGATGTGAAAAATAAAGTAATTAAATTTTATAAACTTGCCGATGTTAATGTGAATTTGCCAGGTATGAAAGAATTTCTTTATGTACGAAATGAAAATGGCCAAAAAGAGCATATTCAAAAAAGACTCATTTTGTGTAACCTAAAAGAGTTATATCAAACATATAAGGAAGAATATCCTAATCATTGCAACGATTTTTCAACTTTCGCTTCATTAAGACCTATACATTATGTATTAGCGAAATCCAGTAGTAGAAAATGTTTTCGAAAGTATTACATATAAATATTGGGTATTGAATCCTCGTTGTAGCCTTGAGACACTCGTTAAAAACTCATCAGAATTTGTCGATACATTTTGTAGTCACTTTGTAAATTTTTCATCACATGACTTTATAGCGAAAGAACAATCTGCTTTCTTCAAATTGACTAAAGAATCGTTAAAAGACGATGAAGTTGTAGTGATCTGTGACTTTGCTGAAAATTATGCATTTGTAATTCAGAGTGCAGCACCGGTTTTCCCTAGTGTCATTTATTACCACCAGAATAATGAAGTTAATCATCGAAGTTTAGTCATAATCTCTGATAGCAGTAATCAAGATGGAGTTGCTGTACACGTGTTTCTGAGAATAACTACAAATTGTATCAAACAATTCCTGTCAAATACATCGACATTTTTTTACTTCTCCGATGGTACTCCACAGCAGTTGAAAAATTTTAAACATGTTGTGAACATGTACTATCACGAAGAAGACTTTCAACTTACTGCTGAAAGGCATTATTTTGCTACGGCTCATAGTAAGGGACCATGTGATGGTATCGGGGGCACGGTAAAAAGAATTGCAGCCAGAGTGAGTCTTCAGCGACAAAATGATGAGCAAATAACTACACCACAAGAGTTATACGATTGGGCATCGAAACCGAGTAGTTAACAAAACAAGTTTGAATGTGGGCCATTTTTGAAGAAGTTATGAGTAAAAAACCGTAAAAAGCGCAATTTTTTTGAAGGGTAATCCATATATATATATTTATATACGTACTCGGAGATTAAATAGTTTTCCATTTATGTACATAAGTTTCGTTCCCAACTTTGGCTCGAAACTAATCTTACCCTTGTAATAACTCTCTAATGAAAAACGCCCGAGCAATTATACAAAGATTAACCCCAGCTAATCCTGCGAAACATTAAATTCCAAATGTTATCGCTTCGCTTCATAACCGTTGACGCTCCAAGACACATTTCCTAACTCGGCAGTCGTCGCCGTAGTTAATACCGCAATATAAAAGAAAATCGGAAAGCTTTCGCTAAAATTATAAGACTGGGAGATACATCAGCCGTATAATATCTGGAAGACGAGGTAATCCCATTGGCGTCAAATCTCGTTTAGAGGTAGACACAAATATCGCGCTATAGAGCAATGAAAGATGGCGAAGAAAAGATGGATACTCTTAATGTCATCCTTCACTAATAGATAAAAGGATATATCAATCAACTTAGATTTCTTGTCTCCCTGGCCAAATATTTCTTCACAAATGCATTAACTTTATATTATAGAATTGTTTAGGAAGTCTCGAAAATCTTCGAAAAATTCTTGGCTTGTTACAGAGATGGTGAAGTATAACTAAATGACTATGATGTTTGTCAAATATGATTCATTATATGGTGTGATACGGAGTTTCAAGCGTATGCGTTTAGTTACTTCTTTGTGGATATCGAGTAAAGTAAACGGGTTTTAATATTCCTTGAAAAAATACTATGCCAAAGACGTCACAAAAATCCACAAGGTCATATTAAATGATCACCGACTAAAGGTACTCGGGCTAGCTGAGGATATCTCCACTAGGGTAGAGCGGGGCTGGTTGATCATAGGGGCAACTTGTGCAATTGAAATATCTCGAAAACTAAGCAACCTACAACAAAAGTGTAAATGGCGAAAAGAAGGAGTTATTAGAGGGGAATACATAGTGCGACTGTCAATTGCCCGGTGCTCCGATAATAAAATAAGAGAACGCTTTGTTTTTTTCGGCCTTAAAAAAATTACAGGACATTATAATTTTTTTACTATACTCGTATAAAAACACTTAATAAGGACCAGGTACGTTTTTAAAGATTACATAATTATTGTTCTTTCGATTATAGATAGTTTTTTATTTATAAATCTTATGTTTTTTTATAACCTAATTTTTATTTCTTGCCTCAACTGGGGCTAGTTGAGCAACACACGTTCAATCCTTGCTCAACTAGCCCCACTAGATGTTCATTATAGAAAATCAAATTTTTCTTTTAAATTAATTACCATCAATTAATTTGTACATGTGATGATTCTACACAAAGGTTACTAATTAAAATTACTTATATTAATAATTGTATTAATGTTTCTTACTACATTTTAGGATGCGTACATATGAAAGGAAGACCACAAAAGGCTTTTTCTTTTTTTTTTTGGGTTTTCGCTACGATTTAAAACTAAAAAAATATCTGTTATTATGTAAATATAAAATCACTGGATAAAAATGTAAGTCTCATTGACATACTCAAAAAATATATTTACTTCCTATCTTTGCATTGGAGCCACATTAGCTGTGGTGTCTAAGGCGTCGGCCTTACGTTACGGCAGTTAATGTGGACCGGGTTCGAATCCCGTACTAGGCAAAAAAAGTTTTTCTAAAATTCTTGTGAATGTTTCTACGTAAGAGTGTAAAATCTGACAAGGAATCACCCCTCAGTCACGCCAGTTCGAGGCTGGGTAAGGCCGGATGCCTTCTGAGAGGTTTTCTACGTTGGTCACTCGCCAGTCGATAGGCTTCTCGAGATACTTTCGGTTAAGCACAAAACCAAGGGTTGATAGCCCAAGGGGGGTGCTGACCGGGGTTTTCGGTAGCTGATGACAGTGGTTCGGAACCCACGTTAAGCTGTAGGTCCAATCGCTAAATAGCCTTCTCAGTTGCTGATGCGCCTCTAACCCCAAAACTTTACTTTACTTTATCTTTGCATTATATAGAAATAAACATAACTTATTTTTTAGATTCGTTTTGAAAACGGGAGAAGAATACTTCCCGAAACGTTAACGTTCAAAAGTTTGTATTTATTTTAAAACATTTTTATATTTTTAAAATTTTGTTCGTTAGGCAAATCTATTATAAAAAAGAATCACTGAGAAATTTGTCTCCGTTTGGTTAATTGTTTTTTCCCAGTGATTCTTTATTTACACAAGAACAGATATTTTGATAATTTTTGGGTTTTAGATCGAAGTGAAAAACCAAAAAAAAAAGAAAAAATGTATGAACACGCCACAATCATTCAGACGTTACTCAAAAGGTTTAGCTACTAATAATTGAGTGATGCAGCAAAAGCTGTTGAGTAGGAAAAAATGAGTGTAAATGCTGCAGTTAAACAATTTAATATTAACAGGATGATTTTAAAGAGATATGCTTGTATTAAATGTGATAGACACAAAGATGATTAAATATTTGAGATTATTTATCATCTGGTAATATTCTTGATCTTATAATTAGTTACTACTTCAGTTTAATATCTATTTGCGTTATAATTATTCTTAAATATATAATTTTAAATATAAAAAGTCTAATAGTAATCCAAAGATAGAAAATATTTAATTTTGTTTGATTTAATTTTAATTTTTGTAGAGATATGAGTATGTAATAATCACAATAAATAAATATTTTAAACATTGCTCAACTAGCCCCTTATCCATGCTCAACTAGCCCCTCTAGTGGGGCACGTTGCGCAACTTGGAGCGCTATCGTATTTCCAACAATAACTTTTAAACTTGTACTAGGATCGTTTTTACACCGCTAGACGTTTTGGAGAAGAGTAAATTACGAACCTAACAGAGTAAGAATCAATTAAATCCGATGCATATTCTTAAAGTTATGGGAGATCAAGTAAAAAGTTGCTCAACTAGCCCTGCTCTACCAAGATGATAAACCATATTTTTGAAATGAAAAAGCTTTTCGCTTGGTGAGTGGTGCATTTGTTAACAGTCGACCAAGGACGCATTTGAATGACCACGTCTCAAGGGTATTTAGACCTATTTATACAATTATGTTGACGATTCAACATTTGACTGTCATCAAACCAGTGAGTAAAACCAGAGGAAGATGCACCAAAGAGAGCGAGCATGGGTTATCTGCCAGAGAAGTGAGGATTATGGATTCTGGGATTCTCATGGTGTGGTGCACATAAATTACTCGAAAAAAAAAACAAGACCATCACCCAGAAGTATCACCCTTCATTTCTGAACCATGTGAACAATGCCATTCAGGTGAAACGTTAAAATTTAGCCAAGTGCTCTATCATCAAGTTAATGATCTTGCACACACGTCTTGGATTGTTGCCACTTTTACTCCACTCCACGCCATAGTGCTTCTAATGCGCTGTATTCGCTAGATTGATTGCGGTTAATTTATCTTTCCAAACCTGAAAAATGGCTCGCTGAACATACTGAGGATATTAAAATTTTGAAACGTCGTTGCTCCAAATTAATTGAATTGCAAATACTTTTTGGTATTTTGTACCACTATTCTACGATAGTGGTGTTAGTAGATGGATTTCCACATGAAAAGGTTAAGGGCGCTAGTCGACTGGCGTCGGTTTTTGTGCATCTGGCAACATGTTAAGTCAATTGACGTCAGTTGAGTTACGCCACTAATTAATGCTCCAGTAAAGCTAAATCTTGATCTACTTTTCGGTTCCAGTTTTGTAAACAAAAACAAAAATGTTTTTGACAAACTGAATTACAAACTGTCAATGTAAGTATCATTGAAATACACAAAAAAATATATTTACTTTTTATCTTTTCAGAATTTGTAGAAATTAATATAATTTATTTTTAGATTCGTTTTGAAAACGGGAGATCCTCGATATTATTATTTAACTTGATTATTTATTAATTTTTGGGAGGCCTATGAACAATATCCATATTTTCTGAGAAAATCAAATAGTGGATTATAAAGATATAAAGACTAAATTTTGATATAGATTCTACCTAATAATAAGCCGAAAATAGGAGGTATTCAGAATGCGTATCCCCTGGAACACAGTATAGCATGAGTATAGAGTAGAGTACAGATTGTAATTTTAGACGAGCTGGAATGGCGTCTCTCATATCCTCGTCTGATTTTTATACTTTGTTCAATATGTGATTTAACAAAAATTTAAATTGCTCTTTTGTTATATTAATCCTATGGTTAAAATATGCGTTCTGATCTGCATTAGCCACTTCTCGAATCAAACTGTTTGATACATCTAAAGTAGTTACAGGTGAAATTCAATTACGAACCCAACATTTTGTTTTTGTTTTTTTTTTAATTTTGGCGCCAATTCTACACTCAAGAATTACACTTGACGCCATTTTTATAACTGAGCCAGTACAGAAAATTGAATTTATGTGGAAGCGACTTTTGGGCATCAAAACTTGTTGTGCCAGTAAATTGGCGTAGTATTGCGATCATTATTCTTTGCATGTGGAAACTCAGCTTTATCTCAACCTTTTTAACCAAGACAGAGTTTTAATTGTCTTCTGATGATGCTAACTTGGCTAGCAAAACGCCCGTCTAGCAAGTTTAATGCGTTTTGGAGCATGTCGAAAATTGATAATAATGTTGACAACACATGTTTATTGTTTGAAAATATAGGACCTTAAACACTAAGTTAAGCTCTATTTTGCTGTTGCCAGTACGACCTAACCATACATTGAATTAAATAAGCAAATATTCATATGAGGGTGAATCAAATATAAACCGGAATTTTATAATTACTTTCCACATCCAATCACGAGCGGGCGGTCAGTGTAGGTCGTTGCAGTGCAATCTATTAGGAGTGTGGGAAACGCTTGGTGAGCTGTTTCACCAGTTATTTTATCAGTATAACCATGAGCGAGCAACACAAAAGGGTTATAATAAAGTTTTTAATCAAGGAAGGCGTTAAAGCATCCAAAATATTAACTGGGTTGAATGTTCAATATGGAGACTTATCAGTATGGGGACTGTCTAAGACCCATGTATTTGGCGGGGCCAAAAAGTTTAAGAGTGCTCAAGAAAGTGTGGTAAATGTAAGTCATAATCGACGTTCCAAATCAAGAGTCAGTGCTGACAACATTGGTGCTGTTCGCAACCTTATCGAAGGTGACCGGCGGACTATTCATGAAATCGCTTTTAAGGCGGGTATTAGTTTTGGAAGAACTCAAACAATTATCAGAAATCATCTTAACTTCAATAAAATATGTGACCGATGGGTTCCGAAGTTGTTGACCGAAGATAAAAAAAAACATCCGATTGCAAATCAATAACAGATTTCTGAATCGATTTCGCCGGGAACGAGAGACTTTTTGAAGCGTATCGTGACATGTGATGAAACGTGGGTGTATTATTACACTGCAGAATTAAAAATGACGAGTAAGGAATGGCGAAGGACAGACGAAACCTGCCATGTAAAAGCCAAAATCCGCCTCTCAGACGGTAAAATCCTCGCAACCGTTTTTTTCGACTAGACGGGAGTTTTGTTGATTAATTTTCTACATGATCGACGTACGATTAATGCTGCCTACTTTTGCCAGCTGTTAGAGATAACACAATCCGCTTATCACATACGTCCTCGTTCTCCATGACAACTCCAGGCCTCACACAACGATTTTGACGGAAGAAAAACTGAAAAATATTCATTAGAGAACCCTTGAATACCCTCCATACAGCCCAGATTTGTCACTCTGTGATTATTTTTTTGTTTGCTCCTTTAAAAGATGCATTTGAAAAGGTACGATTCGACAACGATTAAGATGTTGGGGACTTCGTGCTCAATTCGCTGATGATACAAACTCAAAGTTTCTACGAGCAAGGAGTTCACAAGTTTCCAAATCGCTGGAAAAAATGTGAAGAGTGTGAAAGAGACTATGTCGAAAAATGATTAATAGTTTTTTGTTTTTTTTTTTTAATAATAAATATGTATAAAACAATTTCGGTTAATATTTGATTCACCCTCGTATCTAAAATTTCCATTATGTTTAAAATTATATGTATAACAATTGTTTTGACACACCGTGCCTTTTTTCAAATATAAACTATGTTACAAAGTTTAACATAGCTTATATTTGAAAAAGGCACTGTGTGTCGAAACAATTGTTATACATACAATTTTATATATAATGAAAATTTTAGATATTAATTTTTGCTCATTTATTTAAAATTAATTTTAACATTTCACTTTTTTGTTTTGAAAACTATTGGATTCCATGAGTCATCGAAATCGATAATTTCCAAGTTTGCAAGCCCCTAATAGGTTTAAATTTAAAACAAAGTTTAAACCTTTAGGGATAATGATCAGTTCTGTCTACAGACAGGCGTGTATTTTAAAGACGTGTATTTTCCATTTACCCTTTTTCAGTTTTTAGACAAATCCTCTTTAGTATGGTTGGAAATGTGGTGGTGAAATGCTTGAAAAAACGACGTAATTTGTTAGAAAAATATTTTGAAAATACATGTTATGTGAGTTTTGCTAGAAGGGCTAACCTAGAACAAATTTAAATAACGAGAAAAACTTTTAGTGAATACGTTGCTGGCATTACTAAGATTTAGTCTTGAATTTTAATTTTCTTTAACATTAATGCGCTAAAGATATGATAGAGACATTCTTGGGTGTCGATCTGAACAAAATACATGCGATATGGCATACAAATTTCAGTATAAAAAGCTGGCATGAAACATAAATAAAAAACATTATTATTCCAGAATGTTTCGATAATGAAGATTGCATTTTTTGTTGGATTTTCTGGGCATGTGACTACTTCAACCGCATTCAAAAATATAAAAGGAAAATTATGAAAGATACAGGCATTATCGTATTGCAGAAACTTTTCAAATGATCTACTGATAAGTATCAACACCAAACTATATTATCAATAGAGAGCCCAATTCAATAAGGCACATTGGATAATCCTACTTTTTTTGCTTCTTAATATATTTTTTTATTATACACAGTATAAAATAAGTATTTTTCTTAAATTTAACCAACAATTCTTCTCATTATTAAAAAAAAATCCTTATAACAATGGTCAAAGACCTAAGTATTTCTGCAAATAAATGCAATGTAATTTAATAACTTTATAAATTATCATTTAAAGCAAATATGAATAAAAGCATATTTGTCAAATAATTGATTATTATTTCATTAAAATTATAAACTACAAACAATTTTTTAAAATTTAAGAATCAGGCCCAACATCAACTAAAATGGAAATGGCATTGAGTAATTGAGATAATCCCTACGATAAAGGGTGTTGGCGACATAATTTTAGTGTGAATCAGTGTTGTTTATTGAAATTCGATTTAAAAACAAAGTTTTATTTTGTATGAAATATATAAGATGTGCTTCTTATTCACGGAGAAGCAGCAACCAGATTAGAAATATACCAGGATTTTTTCAATGTGTTTCGGAAAATAGGTTAAAACGCTGCTAAGCTTACAAAAAGTAAAATGGTGGGCTTTTTGAACATTTAATTTAATAAAACAATTAATCATGTGTTTCTTAACATGACATCGCTTAAAACGTTTTATGGTGTGAAAAATCTGTAGTAATTTTAGCTTTGACGTTAAACAATTATTTTCAAGTTTTCCTTTATTTTGTAAAAAAACAAACAACATTTATAGGGAAACGCGCGGAATAAATGGATTATTCTCAAATAGCTTAAACGGCTGAAAACGGCCTTAGAAACTTGCCAACTGCTAAGGATCATTACCTATGAGAGTTATTTTCCTTACACCCTGTATATACACTGTCAGCAACTTTATGGCTTTTATTATCAGAATGTTTCATATAACGCTTATTAATTACACTGGGGAACAATTTGAAAAATAATGTTTGTTGAGTTCGATATTTAAGCTATTTTATACGCAAATTGTATGCTAATTCCAAAACTTTATCTAATTCCGACTAAGCTTGGCGCATCACAGAAGTCACTACTGCTCTCCTACCGGCGAATCTTCTTTGACATAGGAGTGGGGGCGTGAGTGACGTTGCGTCATCCAAAACTAGTTCGGTCAGTTACTAAAGTACGCGGGTCTGTGTACATACACAACTACAGATTTTCGTTATGTCTGCCTCTGGTAGTTCTCGTCGTAAGTGCTTAAACAGCCCTGATTCATTTTGTTATATATGTGGCAGTTTTACCATCTCCATTCAACGGACTAATATTAGTACATTTGTCAGGCAAGCCTATTTTGCTTATCTTAAAGTGAAAATAGGTGACCAAGATAAATTATGGGCCCCTCATAAAGTGTGCAAGCAGTGCGTAGAGAGTTTACGAATGTGGACGAAGAGAACACGTAATAAACTTTCGTTTGGTATACCAATGGTTTGGCGAGAGCCCAAAGATCACTTAAGTGATTGCTACTTTTGCATAGTGAAAATATCCGGATTCAACAAGAAAAACGAACATAAAATTGAGTACCCTAGTTTACCGTCAGCTATACGCCCTGTGCCTCATTCAGCTGAAATTCCAGTGTCAGTTTTTCAAGAATTACCTTCTTTAGAAATACAAGAATGTGAATCAAGTGAAGATCGAAGTGACTCCACCGACGAAGAATTCAAAGTTTCCAATGATTCTGTTCGTAAAGGATTCAATCAACATGAATTAAACGATTTAGCACGAGATTTGGGACTATCCATCAAGACTGCACGAAAAAAAATTTGCTTGACAAAGGAGCTAAAGTCACTTACTATCGATCCAGAGAAAGTGAATTTAGGCAGTACTTCAGAAATAATGACGGATTTGTATATTGCTAGGACGTAGAAGGTTTAATGAAAGAATTGGCTATTTCTAACTATAACGCAACTGAATGGCGATTGTTTATAGATAGCTCAAAGCGTAGCTTGAAGTGGGTTCTCCTACATAATGGAAATTTATATGGTTCAGTTCCAATAGGTCATTCAGTTTCTTTGCGTGAAGAATATGGCGACATAAAGAAAGTCATTGACTTGTTGCAATATAACATGCACCAGTGGATCATCTGTGTTGACCTTAAAATGGTGTGTTTGCTTCTTGGCCAGCAACGCGGGTATACCAAGTATCTCTGTTTTTTGTGCATGTGGGACAACTGAGCTCGTGAGAAGCATTGACTGCAATCGAACTGGCCGCCAAGATCTGACCTAAGACCTGGTGATCCAAACATTTTAAATCAGCCACTTGTCGACAGAAAAAACAGTGTATTTCGGCCTTTGCATATAAAATTAGGTCTCATGAAGCAATTTGTTAAGGCTTTGTCAATTGAAGGAGACTGCTTTAAGTATATCATTTCGGCATTCCCTAGCCTGTCATATGAAAAGATAAAGGCTGGTGTATTTGATGGTCCACAGATTCGGCAACTCATTAAAGAGGAAAATTTCACTGTAAACAATGACCGAACTTGAAAGGAATGCTTGGTTGGCTTTTAAAAATATTGTTAAAGACTTTCTTGGAAATACACGAGCCCCGAATTACATCGAAATTGTTCGACAACTCTTGGAGATCTTTAAAAAGCTTGGTTGCAACATGAGCATCAAACTGCATTTCTTACATAGACATCTGCTAACCTCCCAGAAAATCTTGGTGCTATTAATGATGAACAGGGCGAGAAATTCCACCAAGATCTAAAGGTTATGGAAGCGCGATATCAAGGTAAATGGGATGTCAGTATGATGGCTGACTACGGTTGGAGCATCAAGCGAGAATGTCCACAAACTGAACACTCCAGGAAAAGCTATAAGAAGAAATTTTTACCATAATATCTTTTATTTATTTTTTGGATAAACACAATTTAACTTTTAACATGTTAACCTCTGTATGAATAAAATATTCTAATCTATTTGGTCAGATCTCACCTTATTTCCTTTGTACACTTTTAAGGTAAAATGAGGGGTATGCTATAGCTTAAGAACTTGACGTGATAGAGAAAAACTGTGAACATTTTTGAATTCAGAGATGAAAAATTAGTCAAAAACGAGTCACAGATCCAAGTCAACAAAATTGCTGTTCCCCAGTGTTAACAGAGTGCTCTCTTAAGTAAATCAAGCAATTTCAACAAGAACAAATCTACCATGTGAATTATTAAATTTTCTCCCCTCTTGATAACAGACCCATCCAAGACAGTTTATGCGAAAATTTGAATTTAAAGAAAGTTACATAATAATTCTCAAATATTTATGTTAACTCTCACAACTAGTTTTGAAACCTCTACCAAACATCAGGCGAACTCGAGTATATTTTTTTAAATATTCGAAAACGTTTCTTGTTTCAATTATAATAACCATGAATACATTTTTTTCAAGAAAATACTCTGTAGTATTTATTTAAGTGATTTTTTGGAATTAGGCTTCACGTTTTATCCTACACGATTCAATTTCCTCGCTTAGATATTTTCCTGTATCCCCTTAGATAGAGTTTCAAAGATTTCGAATAAATTTTATGCAATAAAATAGGCAGAAATTGGAATTTCTAAACGGCAAAAGGTGACAAAGGACCCTTTTTCGGGTAGTGATTGTAATATCGAGGCCAGAGATAAGTGTTTGTAACTTTAGGCTGAATATATGGGATTGTACGAAGAATTCTAGGCCTTTGATGCAGAACTCTACAAAAGTTGGCACTAAGTTAACATATAACCTGTAGTATTAGTATTATATTTCGGTTTTAATTCCCAAAATATTTTATTGAATACCTTTATTGTCAGCAATAAAGTTGGCAAAAAGGTATTTACGAAAGAACCGTTAACCAAATTTATAATAAAAATTGTAGAACCACCACGAAAAAGCCTTAATAAAGGTTTTTATTACAGGGCAAAGGGCCGTAAGTCCGTAAGTCTCATGAAAACTTGAAACTCTGAAAAAATATTCTTCAGATCTAGTCTAACTTGACTATTATCTCTTTTCCTTGAATGTTGTTGTTGATGTTTTACGATGGTATTTTGTTTCTGGCAATTCCCCTATTATATACAAATAAACTGGGACTGCATTTACATTGAAAGAACTTTTTCATTACGAAAATGTTTTGGTGAACGTAATGTTACTGGCACCTTGAAGAAGATTCCATCTTTTTAATCTGGATGATAGATATTCTGACTGTGTTTTTGATAGTCTTAAATCTCGAACTGATAAACCGTGACGTATGATGACGTATAAAATCACATACAGCTCTGTTGAACATCGTGGTATATCAAATAAAAATAATCTTTTTAATTTCCAGCCCACATTCTGTATGATCAATTGAATAATCAGCAGACAGGTTCATCTTCAGACAGATTTTAAAATTCTAATGGTCTTGTAATAGGAAACCAACACATCAGGCAGCAAGTAATGTTCATCCATGTGATGATGAAGATTATTTAGTACCTGATTCGTCTGATTGAGGTACAGGGCTGATTTTATAGGTACAGAGCGATTTACGTTTTCCATTTTTTTTCTAGGGCAAACTTTCATTCCAAAATGCAAAACTTCGAAAATTAAAATCCGTTCATTTTTGGATATTTACACTCCAAACAACGCATATCAAGAATTTGGCCGCATATTTGCGTCAACTCTTTTAGTTTCCATAATATGGTTTTGCAAAAATGGGCTATTTTGCCAAAAATGCGGTATACTAATTGTTTTCTGACGATACCTCGGAAACTGATTGAGATGGCGAACCGCGCTAGGCCGTTAAATTCTCTGCAATTTTTTTCTTATCTGCTAACGTATTTTTTCACGGTTTTCTATTTTTTTTTTTGGAAAATTTTCATTCCAAAATAAAAAAATTCTATATTAAAATAGGCTTATTTTTGGATATTTCACACTTCAAACAACGCGTATCAAGAATCTGACCGCAAATTTGCCTTATTTCTTTCAGTTTTTGAGACGCGATTTTTCAAAAATTGCCAATTTTCCCCATATTCCGTTCTCCTGATGGTTATCTGATGATACCTCAGAAACCGATTGAGATAGCGAACCGCGCTAATCGACCTTCAAATACTCCTAATTTTCTTTATTTGGTAACGTATTTTTATAGGTACAGAGCGACTTACGTTTTCCAAAATTTTTCTAGGGAAAACTTTCATTCCAAAATGCAAAAATTCAAAAATTAAAATCCGTTCATTTTTGGATATTTACACTCCAAAAAACGCATATCAAGAATTTGGCCGCATATTTGCGTCACCTCTTTTAGTTTCCATCATATGGTTTTGCAAAAATGGGCTATTTTGCCAAAAATGCGGTATACTAATTGTTTTCTGACGATACCTCGGAAACTGATTGAGATGGCGAACCGCGCTAGGCCGTTAAATTCTCTGCAATTTTTTTCTTATCTGCTAACGTATTTTCTCACGGTTTTCTATTTTTTTTTTTGGAAAATTTTCATTCCAAAATAAAAAAATTCTATATTAAAATAGGCTTATTTTTGGATATTTCACACTTCAAACAACGCGTATCAAGAATCTGACCGCAAATTTGCCTTATTTCTTTCAGTTTTTGAGACGCGATTTTTCAAAAATTGCCAATTTTCCCCATATTCCGTTCTCCTGATGGTTTTCTGATGATACCTCAGAAACCGATTGAGATAGCGAACCGCGCTAATCGACCTTCAAATACTCCTAATTTTCTTTATTTGGTAATGTATTTTTATAGGTACAGAGCGACTTACGTTTTCCAAAATTTTTCTAGGGAAAACTTTTATTCCAAAATGTAAAACTTCGAAAATTAAAATCTGCTCATTTTTGGATATTTGACACTCCAAATAACGGGTATCAAGAATTTGGCCGCAAATTTGCTTTGTCTCTTTTAGTTTCCGTGATATGATTTTGCAAAAATTGGCTATTTTGCCAAAATTGGGTTCTACTGATTGTTATCTGACGATACCTCGGAAACCGATTGAGATAGCGAACTGCACTAGTCTGTTTAATTCTTGTGAAATTGATGATGTGATGATTCAGTATAATTTCCTAATTTTATTTTGTGTTATATTTCTATAACAAATTATAAGTAGTATGAGTAAATGTTATTGTATAATTTATGCTGTGTTGAATAATGTACAAAGTTTTCTTGTTATAACAATTTCGATTTTTTTAATATCTCTTTTCCGCGCTTAAGTTTTATAATATAAATATTTCCCAAGCTTCCAAATGATCAAAAAATGCGTAATTATTCAATAAAATTGGGCTAAACTAGCTTGTATTAGGAGATTCACTGTGAGGTATATTCAAATTGCCTTCCGAAGCAAGACCGAAGGACCTAGCATTTTGCTTAAATAATATTTTCAAAAACATAACAACTTTCTTGTCAAAACATTTAATAAAAAACTCAGTAGACTTTACAAAATAGCTTGACAAAATATCTATACCAAGAAATGGTTTTATAGTATCCTTTGACGTTGGCAATATGTTCCCGAATATTCCGAATAAAGATTGCCTACAATTAATAGATAATTTAATCATAAAAAATAACACCAATCGAGTTATTAAGCACGATATTTTAGAACTTATGCATTAATGAAAATTATTTTCAATTTAATGGTGCTTTTTACAAACAAAAGGATGGTCTAGCAATGGATTCCCCACTAAGCCCTTTATTATTAGAAGTGTTTAGTATTTTAAACTTGGAAAATATATTTTTTTTTAAACTGATTAAGCAAAAAATATATTGTTTTAGGTGAAATGTGTAGACGACATTTTGGTTTATTGTACTAGAAACGACAGACAAATAGGAGCAATATTAAAGCATTTAAATATAATCCATTCAAAAATAAATTTACATTTGAAAAAGAACGAAATTAAACCATAAATTTTCTGGACCTTTCAATATCCAAACAAAATAATAAACTAGAATTTAATATCTATAGAAAACTCACATACTCAGATATAACTATTGCAAAACAATCAGTCCACCTCATTACACATAAATATGGAGCATGTAAGTCTATGATCTACCGAGCTTTCACAATTCCATTATCCGAAAATAATACAAAAAGAGGACTGCAAAAAAATAAAGCTAACAGCACGAAGCTAAAAGCAGTAGCTGCTATGTGGGACTAATGGGTCGAAATTTTGAGACCAGATTTCAAAGAACACACATCTACGTACATATTTAAGAAACAAAATTCTAATTTTGCGAATCATTTCATAGATACCGGACCGGGATTTCATGAGATTATAAATTAAAAAAAATGAAATACAGCACCAAAATCCAAAAAATTAAACATTTTAAAAGCGACTGAAATTTATAAATATAATAAAGACCCATCCTTATCTAAAGCAGTTTAATCTAAAAATAACGTCAACCCATTTTAAGAAGAAAATAACAAAACAAAAGACCTGGAGGAGCCCAAACACGTACATGGGTGAATTTCAAATTGACCATGTTGCCATTTCGTACCCCAATTATAAAGAGATTTTGAATGTTCAAGTCAGGAAAGAAGCTAATATAGATACGGATCACTACTTGACTAGAATCAAACTTAGCTTAAAACCTCGAAAACTTATTCAAAAGAGACTGCTGACCGAAGTTCGACCCAACGAAAATAAAACCTGCCCTAACAGAAGAGCTTGATAAACAACCAGCACAGAACTGGCAAGAATTGAAACAAAAATTTATTAAAACAGCCTTAAAGTTGGTCCCTTTAAAAAAACGTAGAAAACATCCGTGGTTGGATGGAGTTTGCGAGCAAGCAGTATTAAGCCGAAGTAAAGCATTCAAAGATTGGAACAGTCAAAAAACAGCAATATATTAATATCTTTTTGGAAGTAAGAAAAAAAACATCGAAGCTAATTAGACAAACTAAAAGAAAATATGCAAACAATCAACTTCATAAAATAGAAAAAGATTCCCAAAAAAATAAAACCTAAAATTTTTACAAAACATTTAAAACTAAATTAACAGGCTATCAGCCGCAAAGTATTTGCTTCCAAAAAGAAAACGGACAATTAGCTCTAAATAACCAAGACAATTTCAAAGAACTTGCGAAATATTTTGAACAAATACTAAACTGTCCTGAGCCCTTAAACAAATTACCAACACTAAACCCTAAACAAACAAACCCAGATTCATTACCACCGAATGAAGGTGAAATAATTAGGCAAATCAAACGGCTTAAAAATAACAAAGCTTCTAGTGAAGATGGAATCACTGCCGAACTTTTGAAATCCGCTGGTCCAGGTACAATCAAGGAAATAACAAAAATTCTTCAAGAAGTTTGGCGAACCGAACGGATTACGGAAGATTGGAAAGATGCTCTAATCCATCCACTATATAAGAAAGGAGATAGAACGGATGTAAACAACTACAGAGGGATATCTCTTCTCCCAGTCTGTTACAAGATTCTATCTCAATGTCTACTAGACAGAACACAGGGACAGTTAGAACCTAAAATTGCTGAATATTAAGCAGGTTTTCGACCGGGCAGATCCTGCCTTGAACAGATCCTGAATCTAAAGTTGATCCTAAGACATCAAAAACGGTACAATAAAAATCTCGTCTGTACATCTGTGGATTTCAAAAAAGCATATGATTTTATTGCCCGCGAATCTTTATTCCGAATCTTGAAAGAACAAGGACTAGATCTGAAAACGCTGGCAATTATTAAAGCAACGTTAACTAATACAAGGTCAAAAGTTAAATTCATAGGTGACATCTCAGAGCCCTTCGAAATTAAAACTGGACTGAGACCAGGGGATGGACTCTCGCCACTCTTATTTAACTGTATTCTAGAAAAAGTAATACAGGAGTGGCGTGAAAAAAAGTCGGCCCTGAATATTGACCAGCCCATTAAACTGGGGAGAACCAACATCAAAATTGATTGTCTGGCGTTTGCTGATGATCTAGCAATTTTGGCTCAAGATGTATTAACGGCACAGAAACAGATTGAAATCATAAAAGAAACAGCAGAAAAGGTAGGACTCCAAATTTCCTTTGAAAAAATACAATACATGATCTGCAACAGACTAAGAACACCATTACAAAAAACAAAATATGATAACATCAGACGAGTCTCTCAATTCAAATATTTGGGTGAAATAATTATGGGAAATGGGTTGGAAAAAGCATTAAGACACACAAAATATATACAACAAAAAATGCTTATCTAATAACACAAAACTGAGACTTTACAACACAGTTATTAAGCCAGAATGTCTATATGGGGCAGAAACGCTCATTCTGAATAGAAAGAGGGACATCGAGGACATTGAAAAAAAGGAAAGAACAATAATAAGAAAAATTTTAGGCCCCAAACAAATAAATACAACATACCGACTTCGAGAAAACCAAGAAAGCAAACAATACACAGATATACATAGCGATATGAGAAAAAGAAGACTTAAGTTTTACGGACACAGAAAACGGATCAATCCGAGTAGGCTAACTAGACAAATAGTCGAATTTTATGAAAATAGGAGTAGAGCTAAAGTAGAAATAATTAAAAGGATTGCTGCAATTAAAGAGGACCTAAGATCAGTAAATATTACACAAAGTGAAATTCAGGATAAAAGCTGTTTCAGACACAAGATTGACGTTTGGAAAGTTCGCCAGGGAGAAAAATGTAGGAAGACTGGAACAACTTCATTTGACGAAAGAAAAAAAGCTCATAGCGAAAGAATGAAATTAGTATGGGTGCAAAGGAAGACTAACAACAACAAACGCCTCTAATTGCACTTCGCGTGGTCCACCAGGGTCCATACGTGAATAATAAATAATAAATAAAGACCCATCTAGACAGCTATTAAACGATCAGACAGATCTCCGAAATTCCCGACTATTAAAATATTGTAAAAAAAACCAATCAAATTGTGTATATATAAGAAGCTATAGTCACACAAAGTTACAAATAAAAGTGATAGATAATATAGTAAAAAATTGTTTTATTTGGTTTAAAAAAATCACAAAGTAGCGGACAAATCAATCAATAATATAAAAATAGAAAATAGTGTTTACACATTTGTTTTAAGCGTAACTAATTCCAACATAAACACAGAAAAAATTCTATACTACATACACTGTATTTATTAGTGTTATTTGTAATAAACAACATTATAAATAACGCTGTAGAGTCCCAGGATAATATTTATTTTCCAAAAGGATTAGAATTATATTTAGTACCACTACCATAGCTAGATTACATTTTACTGCCACTAAATTCTCAGAAGAGTTAAAGTATAAAGAAAGGAAAATAATTACATGTGCTGAGCATTTGCACTAAATTAAAATAAAAGAGTAAGCTCGGGATCTTTTTCAATTTAAGTAAAAATATTCTTTAAACGGGATATTTTTTCTGTAAAACGAACATCTTATTCAGAATGACTCAATTTCCGACGCCAAATTGAGTTTCAACGATCGAACGATTCCGAATAGGCTCATTCATAATACAGGCCGAAAATCTGTTTTTCTATGCAGGATGGTCATTCTCTAAAGGTATCAAACGAGACCTTGCTCGTTGACTGCAAGGGACGGAAGCAGCCCCTCGGGGATAATTCGCGAAAATTATTCAAGCCGAAAATTCTTGTTATAATTTCAAAGAAGAAAGTTTTCGTTGATGCGTAAGCAACACCTTTATTAGGTTGGTGAGCTTTGAGAGTTGGATAAAAGGGGTAACTGGCAGGACTGACGAAGATATTTTAAAAGAGAATATGTACAGGTAATGTATTTACGTTTTTGCAAAATGCAGTTATCGTAATTTTTTCACCTTACACTGGGCGAAACAAAATAGTCTTCTCAATTTTGGAAGATTGTAAAAAGTTGTCGAATAAGAGTATTAGTTCTTTAACACATCGGTCAATAAGTCCCCGGTCTGACAAATACAACACACTTTATTTTTGAAAATATCGAATTTATTCATCAATATATTCTCCTTGAAGACCAATAGAATCATTGTAACGCTTTTCTAAAATTTCTACACCAGCAGAAACCTAGCAATTACCTAGCAATTATCTTCTCACTTGAGCTACATTTATTTCCAGCGGCCATTTCTTTGAGGTTTGAGAACAGGAAATAGTTGCTAGGGGCCAGATCTGGAGAATACGGTAGATGAGGAAGTAATCGTTGCCAACGATTTGTTACACAGTGCATTATCTTGGTGATTCATCACTTTTTTTGATCAATTGGAACCTTTTTTGCAAACTCGTCCTTCAAACGCACCAATAACGCCATGTAATATTCGCTATTGATGGTTTTAAGTTCCTCGAGATAATCAATGAACAATATCAAATGCGCATCCCAAAATACAGAGGCCATATAAACATGCCTGCTGATGGTTGTGTTTGCGATCGCTTTGAACGGGGTTTTCCTGCTGTCCATTCAGCTGACTGCAGATTTGATTCCGGAGTGTAGCCATGAACTCATGTTTCAAGTGTCACCTACATGCATGAAAAAATGTTTTTTATTTTTCTTAAACAGCTTCAAACATTGCTCAGAACCATCAATATGTTGTTGTTTTTAGTCCGCTGTGAGCGGACCATTTTCTTTCCATAGCGGTTTACGTATTTCCAAATGTTCATACAAAGTGGTGTAAGCATTTCCTTTCGATATCTTCATGACATCAGCTATCTCCTGCAGCTGATGATTGGTTGCAGCTTGGCTGCAGCTTGGCTGCAGCTTGGTTTTGTGAAATAATTTGGTGAACTTTTCTGATGTTGTTTGAACTCAGCATATCAATCAATTATGGTTGAATTTCCTGGGGCAGAGTCCGGGTAATGTTTATCAAGACATTATTTTGCTTCAACGATATGTTTTTATGTTTTTTTCATTCAATACACGAAATTCTTTTTGTTTTATAGTTTTGAAAGTAACAATAGTAGCGTTACTTAAAGCATAACAACTCAGGAACTAGTAGACAGATTGTCATGAAATTTTGAATACATGACGTTTGAAGGTTTTTTTGATGAATCATCACCTCTTCATTTTGATTGAGCTGCCTGATGAAGTAATATCCAAAAATCGAATTGTTCTACATATACTATAGTTGATCCAAATGTATATTAATGATAAACTAAACTTGAAGAGATTTACCACTAAACACCAAAACACTTTTTGATGATAATGATGCTAAAATGGTTAGCGACACGTGCGTCGAGCAGTTCAAAAAAGTGTTTTGGTATTTAGTGGTAAATCTCTTCAAGTTTAGTGTTTCACACCAAAGATTCCAATAGAAGAATTGAAATATTAATGATGCTTAACCCCAGGGTAGTTTATTTTGAATTGAATTATTATTCAATATTATTATTATATTAATATTCTTGTAATAACAAGAACGAAATATCACCGATCAACCTTAACACCTGCGTTTTGTTCCGGTATCTACACTATTGCCATAATATGCATCTTTATTTTTTTGCTTCAGCAAAAATAATTAAAAAAAAAAAATGAAGTTAAGTTTTCTAATGTTGCTATACACAGTATTTCTATTAAATGATAATTAAGGTACTAACACTAACAAATATCCAGACAACACACATCTACATTGATTTATTGTTTATATTTTTCTTCATGTGACCCTTAATGAAACAACTTTAAGTTAATATACATACCTGTAATAGTGATGGTAAGGTTTCCTTTCCAAATTCCTCCATCATACCATTAGTGGCATGTAGTTGTTGAACATATGCATTGTGTCCATTAAAATACGCACTAAGGCTTTCTGTTGTTGGATTTGTAAGATATGACAGATAAGCATTTTTATACTCCTGTCTAGTCTGAAAAAAAAACATTAATTTACACTAAAAAAAAATTAATTGTATGTGAAACTTGCATAAGAAGTAAATAAACTGGTGGTTTGTCTTTTGGAGAGGAAGCAGGATAGCATCTGGCGGGTTTCCAGTACGAGTTTGAACAACCTTAAGTCACATAGAGATTTGTAGCAATTTCGGGTACAGGATTTTTGCTAAAGTTGGCACTACTGCTAATTATAGGGCTATTCATAGAACGCTTCCGGGTTTTTATTATGAAATTAAAGGGCATTTCTTTTTAAAGAAGGAAACAATCAGATCAATGAAGAAACAAAAATTTATATAACCAACGATTCTCACATTATTTGAAAGAAGAAAGTTCCTTGCAACAATAGTCGAAAAACTAATCAGGAATGGTAGGTATCCGCGTCAAAAATTACAAAGTTATTGTCTTGTTTTTATATTTAATATCGAGCAGCCTGAAATGCGTTCGAAATTTGTCCATAATTCTGCGAATACATCGCTCGGTTGGGAGATTGTAATATATTTCGACAATTTGTAAGCGTTTCTCTGACGTTAGCGTTCCATGAAGATTTGTCAGACTATACTGAATGATTTTGACAACTACGAGCACAAACTCACAGTTCGTTTGACAGCAACCCCTATAGGAAGTTCGGGCACACTAAGAAAATCACCCTTTAAATATCGCTTCGGTTTTGTGATTCAATGCCACCTAGCGCTAAAAACAAGACGAACTTTTACATCAAATCAATAAAAGATCAACACAAAAATTAGAAAATGTTTCCGATAAAATATATTTTGCACGGTGTTCAATATATTGATACGATCTTATTTTCCATCTACTAACTTTATAATTTAAACTTTAAACGAAAAATAAACAAGCACACAGTTCAAACTGCAAATATCTAACGAAAAATATCCAGTTACTTCGAAACCAGACCTGACAAGTTCAACACAGCGGAAAACAAAAAAATCAGATTAAACGGTTTCAAATAAGAGCAGCTTGCAACTTTGTCCATGGCGACGGGCTCTAAACTAATAACACTCCATTCAACTTTCGTGTAAGTTTGACGGATTAGCAGAGAACAAATACCGCACAAAGAAAACATTCTCCAAATTAAATCAAACGTGAGGCTTTGCTTCGATTCGCGTTTTTTTTTCGTTTTAATTTTGTTTGTTTTGTTACCTTAGCCAACTTCTCCTCGGTCTTGGTAATTATAGTCTCGTAACTCTCCCTGTGCGTAAACACTTTTCTAGATTGGATTTTGCGATAGAAGGATCTGTCTAGCATTGGTCTGGAAACTTGTCGAATTAAGACTGACGCTATGTCTCCCATTGCCTGAAAATAAAGAAATAGTTTAAGTTTTAATTGTTTTTATACTATATAATTGCAGACGTTACTACAGAGAGATTCACAAATTGCCATAAATAAATAATTCAAAAAAGAGAAGCAAAATTCTGTCTACTTGATTTTTATTAAAATAGCCCGAAAGTTGGTGGGATAAAGTTTCACTATTAAGCCGAAATAAAGCATTCAAAGAGTGGAACAGTCAAAAAACAGAAATAAACTTAATATCTTTTTGGAAGTAAGAAAAGAAACATCTAAGCTAATTAGACAAACTAAAAGAAAATATGGAAACAATCAACTTAATAAAAAAGAAAAAGAATTCCAAAAAAATAAAACCCAAAATTTTTACAAAACATTTAAAACTAAATTAAAAGGCTAAAAGCCCCAAAGTCTTTGCTTCCAAAAGGAAAACGGACAATTAGCTCTAATTAACCAAGCCGATTGCAAAGAACTTGCGAAATATTTTGAACAACTACTAAACTGTCCTGAGCCCTTAAACAGATTGCCAACACTAAACCCTAAACAAACAAACCCAGATTCATTACCACCGAATGAAGATGAAATAATTAGGCACATCAAGCGGCTTAAAAATAATAAAGCTTCTGGTGAAGATGGAATCATAGCTGAACTTTTAAAATCTGCTGGTTTAGATACAATCAAGGAAATAACCAAAATTCTACAAGAAGTTTGTTGAACCAAACGGATTCCGGATGATTGGAAAGATGCTTTAAATCACTGCATAAGATAATAACTGCACTGATAATTTAATTCACTGCATAAGAAAGGAGATAGAACGGATGTAAACAAATTCAGTGGTATATCTCTTCTCCCAGTTGGTTACAAAATTCTATCTCAATGTCTACTAGACAGAGCACAGTTAGACCCTAAAATTGGTGGATATCAAGCAAGTTTTCGACCGGGCAGATCCTGCTCGGAATAGATCCTGTATGCTTTCAAAAAACTATATGATTCTATTGACCGCGAATCTTTATTCCGAATCTTGAAAGAACAAGGACTAGATCTGAAAACGCTGGCAATTATTAAAGCAACATTAGCTAACACAAGGTCAGAGCCCTTCGAAATTAAAACTGGAGTGAGATAAGGGGAGATGACTCTCGTCACTCTTATTTAACTGTGTTCGAGAAAAAGTAATACAGCAGTGGCGTGAAAACAAAAATCGGCCCTGAATATTGACCAGTCTATTAAACGGGGGAGAACCAACATTAAAATTGTTTGTCTGGTGTTTAGTGATGATCTAGCAATATAACTCAAGACATATTAACGGCACAAAAACAGATTGAACTCCTAAAAGAAACAGCAGGAAAGGTAAGAATCCAAATTTCCGTTGAAAAGACACAATACATGACCTGCAACAGACTAAGAATACCATTTCTAAAAACAAAATATGGTAACATCAGACGAGTCTCTCAAATCAAATATTTTTGAAATAATCATGGAAAACGGATTGGAAAAAGCGGCCAATAAGGGTAGATGTCAAAAAATGGAAACTGTATTGAGACTTATGCAAAATCTTTACATAAAAAATGTATATCTAAATACACAAAACTGAGACATTACAACCATTAGCCATTATCAAAACAATCTAGTTGATTTGCCCCGAGGTCTCAATCTGCCTACTCCCCAGGGTTCAGGCCTACTCCTCAGAGTTATTTAATCATTTTTTTTCTTCTGAAAAACACTAATTTTTTCCCATAATTAATTTCAAATATTTTTTTTTAATGCAAATCCAGCAGAATAAATTGATGAACAACTAAACTAAACTGATAAATTTTAATAAAACCTCTAGATAATTAATTAATCTCAAGTAAAAACAAGTTAGTTTAACATTTTGACGCCCAAAAATAGTTAATATTCGTTAATACAGCAACAACAATACCAAAAATATTAATAATCGTTTTATCGATTATCGAGCAAGGTCAATTAAACTTTTTCTCTTTTCCAATATTTTAACGTGTATTTGAAATAAATAAAAAAAAAAACAAAAACAGAATAATAAAACTTAATTATATTTATCACACTTAAGTATATTGACAGTCTACCTCAATGCGTTTTCTTTTAACTTGAAATATTTTTTTTGCAGCTTTTTATAAAACATCCATTAAATACTTAATAAATTATTGAGAACGAGGAATCACTCAAAATAAATTGTTTATTTAATAGGATACTACATTTTTCCATTTTGGTAATTTTACACATTTCCATACAATAAAGTCGCAGTACTTTTATTTTTTACCTGTAAAATCTTAATAGTTCAGGCGAGACCTGTCAATCAATTTTTATAGAATAGCTATGTACGTTAGTGGAGTTCAAGAATATTTTCAATATTTTCATAATGGATAAGTTTGTCGGGCTAAAAATTTGTTTTAAATTTTATGTTATCAACTAAATTTCTTAGTAATGTCTGAATGATTGTGGCATGTTCATATATTTTTTTCTTTTTTTTTTGGGTTTTTCGCCACGATCTAAAATTAAAAATATTAAAATGTCGAGGAATGGTAATTTATTCTCCCTCTCCATCTCTAAAGTAAACTTAATTGTAGGCTCGCGAGAATTTCTGTCTTGTAAAAAAATATTTTGATCATTAATGCTATGCTGCCATATAGCAAAAATATCATCTACATATCTAAGCCATATTATTGGCTTTTTAAGAGATTTACTTAATATGTTATTCTCGAGTTCCTTCATAAAAATATTACTCATCAAAGGAGAAAGACACTTTAATATTAAAACAAAACAACACATTAAACAGTACACTTTACAGAAAACCAACAGACACAGATAGATATCTTACTTTCTTTTCCAATCACCCAAAATCAGTCATAGGAGTAATTAAAAGTTTATATGACAGAAGAAAACTTGTTTGTACCGACAGTGATATACTACAAAAATACATAAATCACATCGAAGATATTTTAATAAAAAACAATTACCCAAAAAATTTCATAGATAAATCGTTTAAAACTTTTGATACCAAACAAGTTATTAATAACAATAATAATAACTCTCAAATAATTAATCTCACAATTCCTTATATCCGCGTTATTTATGATACAATTAAATGAGTAGGAAATAAACACAACATTTAAAACAAAAAATACTCTTAGATCCATATTAACAAAAAACAAACCCAAACCCCAAAACCATCCATATTAACAAAAAAATTCTCTGCGAATGTGACACATTTTAGAATAAAGGAACATAAAAACCTTCTTAAAAAGAGCGATTTAACTAAATCTAGCATTTGTCAACATGCTTGGGAATCGGGATATAAAATCAATTGGAATAATTCCAAAACGGTATTAAAAGAATCGGTAACAAAATCCAGAAGATTAAAAGAAACCGCTATATTTAATTTAAGTAAAAATAACTGTATTGCTATGCCTTCGGTAGATTTAAATTCAATATGGTTTCCGATTCCAAAGAATACAATTAAATGCGTTTAAGTATTTCAATATACAATAATCACACAGTAAATCTCACTTATATTTTTTTGTTGGTAGTATATCACTGTCATTAAAAACTATTATTGTCAATGTAAATATTATTGACATACACAAAATATATTTCCTTCCTATCTTTGCATTATATATAGAAATTAATATTATTTATTTTTTAGATTCTTTTTTAAAACGGAGGGAGTAGACTTCCCAAAATATTAACGTTCAAAAGTTTGTATTTATTTTAGAAACTTTTTATATTTTTTAAAATTTTGTTTTTTAGGCAAATTTATTACAGAAAAGAATCACTGAGAAAATTGTCTCCGTTTGGTTTTTTGTTTTTTACCTGTGATTATTTACATACAAACAGATATTTTGGATATTTTTTTCAGTTTTAGATCGTGACGAAAAATCCACAAAAAGAAAAAGAAACTAAATTTTATAACTAAATTTCTAGTAAGAAGTTGTTGAAAATATCATACAGGGCTTTTTATAGCATGTCTGTCGAAAACACAACCCTATGAATGATATAAGGCATTCAAAGGAAAATGTAACAATTGAAGTACCATTCGACATTCAAAGACCATGAGAAAATTGTCTAAAAGTAGAAGGTGTTTGGTTTTCGCTTTATGATTAATGCATTCATATCATTATCATAAAGTTGTTTGCGGTCAGTGCTGGACATAGGCCTCTCATAGGAGATTCCATCTTTCTCTACCCCGAGCTGACTGTAGCCAGTTATTTGATATCCTTTGCTGTTAATGGATAGTGATTCATCGATAGTGTTTTATCCTGAAGAATTTTTCCCTTAGTGAGTGGAAAGTGAGCTTCTCTCTGAATATATATGTATATGTATTATAATTTTATGTGTATATATATATATATTTTTTTTAATTTTTTTTTCTTTTTTTGGTTAGTTGCTTGACCGGGAAGGAGCCCCATCTATCCCTTCAACTGGATGACATATCAATTCTTCTGGTTGGAATTTTTGGTGTGAAACATAATATTATGAAACATAAGACAATTTAATCTAAGTGGATTAGATTAAATTATTTCCTAATGATATTAACATGGTTAGCGAAACGTGCGTCGAGTAGTTCAAAAAAGCGTTTTGGTGTTTAGTGGTAAATCTCTTCAAGTTTAGTGGATGACATATGTTTCGTCTCTCGAGGTTCAGACCCATCAGGGCTCCGACATTACCATACCATTAAAATCTCCATAAGAATAGGGAGACTCTGTCCACAGCCAACAGCCCATGTTTTGGCCGACTTCCCATCGGATGGCGTATATATGTAGTGTTTGATTTTCTTGGAATGCGTCCAATGAGACAGCAGTAGCTGAAAACCGTTGGGTTCCACAATCTCATGTGGAACACACAACAACCTGCGTCTCCGCCTAAATAAACATTTTTGTATCACAAATGCATGACATTGCGGGACCCAATGCGGTGTGTGATGACACTCAGCTGCTGCTGAGTTAAGCTATTTAGCGACTGGACCTACAGGTTAACGTGGGTTCCGAACCACGCTCATCAGCTGCCGAAAACCCCGGTCAGCACCCCCCTCGGGCTATAAACCTTTGGTTTTGTTCTTAAACGAAAGGATCTCGAGAAGCCTGCCAACTGGCGAGTGACCAACGTAGAAAACCTTTCAGAAGGCATCCGGCCTTACCCAGCCTCGAACTGGCGTGACTGAGGGGTGATTCCTTGTCAGATTTTACACTCTTACCTAGAAACATTCACAAGAATTTTAGAAAAACGTTTTTTGCCTAGAAACAAAACTGTGCGTTCCGAAGAGAAAATTTCATCGTTGTAGCTGTCGGTGTTGATGAAAATCCAGATTTACGAGTTCGTTGTCATTTGGAAGAAGTTGAAGTTGTATAACATGAGGATAGCTCCACATGTCATACAGCCAACTAAACAATCGATTTGTTGAGAGAACAATTCGATGAAAAAGTTATTTCGTCACCAAAGTCATGTGATTTAACGTTTTTAGATTATTTTGTTTGGGGTTATGTTAAATTTTTTGTTTATACCGATAAACCAGCCACTATTGATACCTTGTAAGTCAACATAACTTGGACAATTGCGGACATAAGACTCCAATTGATTGAAACAGAGGTCGGAAATTGAATTGACAGAATTCGCTTCAAACATTAATATCATTGAACGTTATTTCACATAAAATAAATATAGGGTATTATAATAAGAGTGCAAGATTTTGCACTTTGACGCTATTTTGGCTGTCACGATTCGATAGGTCAAGAATTGTGACAGGTCGATAAGAGACAGATAGAAGTTAATAAACATGGAGCGCTACACGATACAGCAACGCGTCCTTATTGTTAAACATTACTATCAAAATAATGAAATTTTAGTTGCACCGATTCGTAAAATAGGTTCGATTTTTTGTTATTTCCCTTATCTCCGAAATATATTTCATCTAATTGATATATTTTCTCTGAATTCTTCTGAAATTTTCATCCATTTTTCCAAATAGAGAATAACTCGTACGTTTTCTTGCCTAGAGTCTTTTCTCACCTTATTGACATTAGGTTAATTTTCAGAGTACTCTTCTCTTATTTTTTTTTATTTGGTTTTTTCGCCACGATTTAAAACTCAAAAAATATCAAAATATCTGTTCTTAGGTAAATAAAGAATCACTAGGTAAAACCAAACGGAGACAAATTTGTCAGTGATTCTTTTTTGTAATAAATTTGCCTAACGAACAAAATTTTAAAAATATAAAAATGTTCTAAAAAAATACAAACTTTTAACGTTAACGTTTCGGGAAGTATTCTCCTCCCGTTTTCAAAACGAACGTAAAAATAAAGTATATTAATTTTTATAAATTATGAAAAAATAGAAAGCAAATATATTTTTTTGTGTATGTCAATGATACTTACATTGACAATTTTCAATTACAATTGTTAGAACAATTACAAGAACAGATATTTTAATATTTTTAGAGTTTTAGATCGTGGCGAAAAACCCAAAAAAAGAAAAAAACGTATGAACATGCCACCATCATTCAAACATTACTTACTCTTCTCTTGCATCTCATGTCACTCTTTGAATATACTTCTTGTATGATTGATTTCTCGTTTCTATCTCCTGTTGGCAATCCTCATTAATTCACAGTTTTTTGAAGCCATTCATTTTATTGCTAGGAATACTTCTGTTATATCGAGTGTAATTATTTTGAGATTTCCGTCAATGTCTACTATCTATCTACATAAGATATTGAGGTAAACCATATGAACCAATTGTAAGTTCAACGACAGAAATATCTTGAAAAAAGCATTTCTCTGGGGCGTTACCTAAGCATTATCCATCTACTACCGTAAACTGAAGTTATGTACGGCAAGACGAAATTGAATAAGCCGTCTACAGTATTAAAGTAATAAATTTCAATATTTCGTCGAAAGGTACAAACATAACTTTATTTCCCGGTATTACGTTTATCTCATTAAATTTTGCACGCCCTGCTAGTTTACGAAAAAGGTTGCAATTTACGATGGATACCGAATATGCTCATGATTCAATTTTAGAACATCTCCGGGAAATATATTAATACATTTTTTGAAATTATTGGGGTGTTTAAAAAAAAAGGACATATAGGAGAGTCGTACGAGTTTCGTTTCTTCTCGAATAAGTTTGAATAAAGAATTTGAATAATATTTTTTCAATAATGAGGGTCTATTTTAATTTGACTGATTATATCATATGGTTTCTATGATCAGCCAGAGCTCCATGACAAGCTCCATCCTCATCAGGTCCAAAAAGTCAAAATTAAACGTCAAAAATATGCTGATTTGCTGCAGAACGTAGTAGAAAGAATCGCTTCACGAAAAGTATTGCTATAGATCACCAAGTGACTGTAGGGTGTTTAAACTCATGCTAAACATGCATCAGATATTGCGCCTGCCTCCTCTCCTTAAGGGAAGTTGTCAGATCGAATGCTACGCCACCAGACTCATTTTATTATACACTTCGTTTTTAAGTGATGTAGCAGTTCCTGGATTTAATGGACGATTGAGTCATATCAAACATTTGATACCTGCCCAAAATACGCGAAACTATGTTAATTATACCTTCACAAGAAGACTATGTCTGGTATATAAGCAATGAATTGCGCAATAGTGTCAACAGAATTAAAAATTTTTGTAAATTCCAATAATTTTATTATAGCTTAAAGAATTTGATGCATTTCAAAACTTTGGAGAAATTCATACAAGTTCAAAACATTCAAGGAGGATAACACCCCGCCCCTCTCCCCCTTACATCTCTTGTCCTGTAAAGGAGGAGTTGTATGAGGCTTAAATCATTCCGTTGGTGTTCATGCAGCGGAAAGAGAATTAAAAGAAATATGAAAGAGAAATAAATGCTGTAAAAGAATAAGTCACATATACCAGATTGGGTAGAAACATTCTAGAATAATATGCATCCATATATATATATATATATATATATATATATATATATATATATATATATATATATATATATATATATATATATATATAAATAATGCCCACCTCCCAGTTAACGAAGAAAATAAATCTAATCCTGAAAAAGTAAATAAGTCCTGGGTAATTCTGGAAAAGACTATTTCTAAAATTCCCTCTAACCATGTAAAAATCCTATTGGGTGATTTCAACGCCCAATTAGGGAAAGAAAGAAAGTACAGAAAAACAGTCGGCAGTTACCCTGCTCATAAACGGACTAACCATAATGGCAGAAAATTGGTTGAATTATATTCGCAGTTTAATCTATATACAATGTCAACCTATTTTAAGAATAAAATAACAAAACAAAAGACCTGGAGGTGCCCAAACACGTACATGGGTGAATTTCAAATTGACCATGTTGCCATTTTGTACCCCAATTATAAAGACATTTTGAATGTTCAAGTCAGGAAAGAAGCTAACATAGACACGGATCATTACTTGACTAGAATCAAACTTAGCTTAAAACCTTGAAAACTTATTCAAAAGAAACTGCTAATTCCAAAGTTCGACCCTACGAAAATTAAACCGACCATAACAGAAGAACTTGATAAACACCCAGCACAGAACTAGTCAGAATCGAAACAAAAAATTATTAAAACAACCTTAAAGTTGGTCCCTTTAGCAGTATTAAGTCGAAGTAAAACATTTAAAAAGTGGAACAGTCAAAAGGCAGCAGTAAACTATAACTTATTTTTGGAAGTAAGAAAAGGAACATCGAAACTAATTAGACAAACTAAAAGTAAGTATGAAAACTATCAACTTAATAAAATAGAAAAAAAATTCCAAAAAATAATACCCGAATTTTTTACAAAACATTTAAAACTAAATTAACAGACCCTCCAATATCAACCCCAAAATCTTTGCTTCCAAAAGGAAAACGGACAATTAGCCCTAAATAACCAAGGCAATTGCAAAAAACTTGCGAAATATTTTGAACAACTACTAAAATGTCCTGAACCCTTAAACAAATTACCAACACTCTACCCCTCTACCCTAAACAAACAAACCCAGATTCATTACCACCGAATAAAGATAATATAATTACGCAAATCAAGCGTCTTACATATAACAAAGCTTCTAGTGAAAATGGAGTCATGGCTAAACTTTTTAAATCTGCTGGTTCAGGTACAATCAAGGAAATAACCAAAATTCTACAAGAAGGTTGGCGAACCAAACGGACTCCGGATGATTAGAAAGAGACTCTAATTCATCCACTACATAAGAAAGGAGATAGAACGGATGTAAACAACTACAGAGGGATATCTCTTCTCCCAGATTGTTACAAGATTCTACCTCAATGTTTACTAGACAGAGCACAGGGACACTTAGAACCTAAAATTAGTCAATATCAAGCAGATTTTCGACCGGCTATATCCTGCCCTGAACAGATCCTGAATCTAAAGTTGATTCTAAGATATCAAAAACTGTACAATAAAAATCTCGTCTGTACATTTGTGGATTTCAAAAAGCATATGATTCTATTGACCACAAATCTTTATTCCAAATCTTGAAAGAACAAGGACCAGATCTGAAAACGCTGGCAATTATTAAAGCCACACTAAATAACATAAGGTTAAAAGTTAAATTCATGGGTGACATCTCAGAGCCCTTCAAAATTAAAACTGGAGTGAGACAAGGGGATGTACTCTCGCCACTATTATTTAACTGTGTTCTAGAAAAAGTAATAGAGGAGTGGCGTGAAAAAAAGTCGGCCCTGAACATTGACCAGCCCATTAAATGGGGGAGAACCAACATTAAAATTGATTGTCTGGCGTTTGCTGATGATCTAGCAATTTTGGCTCAAGATATATTAACGGTACAAAAACACATTGAAATCCTAAAAGAAACAGCAGAAAAGGTAGGACTCTAAATTTCCTTTGAAAATACACAATACATGACCTGCAACAAACTAAGAACACCATTTCTAAAAACAAAATATGGTAATATCAGACGAGCCTCTCAATTGAAATATTTGGGTAAAACAATCATGGAAAACGGGTTGGAAAAAGCGGCCAATAAGGGTAGATGTCAAAAAATGGAAACGGCATTGAGACTTACACAAAATATTTACAACAAAAAATGTATATCTAAAACATAAAACTGAGACATTACAATACAGTATGTCTACATAGAACAGAAACGCTCATCTTGACACATAAAACGGATGAATCCGAGTAGACTAACTGAACAAATAGTCGAATTTTATGAAAATAGGAGTGAAGCTAAAGTAGAAATAATTAAATGGATTGTTGCAATTAAAGAGGACCTAAGATCAGCAAATATTACACAAAGTTAAATTCAGGATAGAGGCTGTTTCAGAAAAAGGTTAACGTTTGGGAGGTTGGCCAGAGAGAAAAATGTAGGAAAACTGGAACAACTTGGTCTGACGAAAGAAAAAAAAGCTCATAGCGAAAGAATTAAATCAGTATGGGCGCAAAGGAAGACTAACAACAAAAAACGCGTCTCACTGTACTTCGCGTGGTCCACCAGGGCCTATACGTGAATAATAATAATAATAATAATAATAATAATAATATATATATATATATATATATATATATATATATATATATATATATATATATATATATATATATACATATATATACTACAGTTTGAATAGAAATATTCTTTTTTAAATTCCTTCGTAGTCGTTATAAAGACATACTAAGGAAAGATACCGCTACTAGTGATCCTAAATGTCGATAAAAGAAAATATCTATTACCTGTGAATCGATCTCCACTTCCTGAAGTAGCGCCTCCCAGGTATGAAATAATGAGCTAGGGCAGGCGGGTCTGAAAGAAAAATATCAGTTAGATAAGGTAAGTTACGAACTTTAGGGCAAAATCAACGATAAGAACCATAGCCGTAGCGAGCAGCGAACTTATTCACGTCAAAATATTCCTGCGAGTACGTTTTCTGAAATTTCATTCGATTATGGTTCGCTGGAAACTTTGCGGTAAAAATTGATTGTAAGTTTGCTGAAATGAAAAAAGATTTGTAGGGTTGAACAAAGTTTAAAACAGAAGAAATTAGTTAGTTTTAGAATATTTTGACGTTAATGTGGTATTAAATTCACATTTTTTTTTACTATTCATAGATAAAAGTCATAGAGGTCCTTGGCTTTTGATATTCTTATACCACTAAGTGTCGGTTTATTGAGTTGTATATATTACGGTCACCCTTCAAATATCAAGTAGCAACCACCATCGCTTAACTTCAGTTATGCTGGTGATGCGGCTCGCCTTTGGTGCGAAATTTATGCATATTCTTGATAATTTTTCATTTGATAATAGTGCAGTGGCGGCTCGTGAGGGAGGGCGTTGGGGCGCCGCTCCTCCAGCATTTATCATAGTAAACAATTTTTCAGAGAAAAACACCATTTTTTATTTCCATTCAGTTTCTTTCTTGTAACTCATTTTAAGATATTATTAAAAATTAGAATATCCAAATGTAGAAGAACTTCTGTTGAGCCATTACACCAAATAATGCGGATAAAAATTGCATCTTTTCGCCACAATTTTTAGATCGTTGGTCGGACGTTTACTTCCAGCGACCGTACGCCACGTCCATCTTATCTAGTTGTTGGCGTTACATGTTTTGTTGGTTGCCAGAATTCGGGGGTTTAACTCCTTTCTAAAATATGCGATTTAGTTTTAAACGCTGATTTGACAGATACGGAGCGTTTGCGCGGAGCGTCGCGTCTTGTATTTCGTTCGCCTCGCGGATACTTGATTTGCTACCTCTGTATATACTGAGAAGTTCTTTTTAAATAAAAATAATGTACGTTTAATTGCAAACATGAAGGTGTCTCATTTAAAACAGTTAGTAATGAATAATTTAAGTTTGGAGGAGAAAGTTGAATTAAAAACTAACGGTCGTCTCACGCCCGTGTTGAATGTAAAAATAGGGCAAGTTTTAAGCGAAAATTTGACAGTAGGTAAACTATATGTAAACGTTTTCCGACGATAGAAAAAGAAGATTTGAAGACCGAATTGGAATTTTTTTATCCAAGGCCCGATATATGTTAAAATGAAGACATTAAAGGCTGTTTAAAGACATTAAATTTTATTTTAAATATGTGACTGGATACAGCTTTTAAAGAAATCACTAAGGCATTGAGAATACTAGTGACTATACCGATGACCACAGCCGAAGCCGAAAGGGGCTTTTCGACTTTGAATTTGATTAAAACATATTCAAGAAATTCAATGGGGGAAGATAGTGTAAATGCTTTATGTATGCCAAATATTGAGAGTGCTGTAGTCAAGTAATTCCGGACTTTGATGAAAAAGTTATTGAAAAATTTATTTTGGGCAAAAACAGGTGAATGAAATTTCAGTTTAAAACTAGGAAACGGCGAGGTGCT
The DNA here is from genome assembly GCA_031761425.1 of Cosmopolites sordidus. Lineage (NCBI taxonomy): Eukaryota > Metazoa > Arthropoda > Insecta > Coleoptera > Curculionidae > Cosmopolites > Cosmopolites sordidus. The sequence goes on from JARFXV010001286.1 coordinate 239,459, forward strand.
ATTCACCGACATAAAAAAGTGTACAACAACCCTTTTTTGTCATAATAGTTTGATATTTTTTTGAACTTTTCGAACTTCCCATGAAATTTTTCGAATTTTCTCTATTAATTTGCAGTTACAATAAACTATTGAATGGTTTACTCTTCGGGAAACGGTAAGTATCTACTTATTCATTCCTTTATCTGCGCAACTAGCAACAACCCATTCTCCAATGTCATTGTAAGTAGTAACAATACAACATTTTAATGCTTTCCTGGTTCACCTCCTATATAGGGTTTTAATAGCACGAAAAGTAAAAAGGAGGAAGGAGAAAGCAAAAAAATCCTTCAGCAGCACCATTTTCTTCTATGCCCTCCTACTTTAAAAACCTGTAATAGTGGTGTGACAACTCAACTCCAGGAGATTGTCCTGTTTAAGGGAGATCAGAACCAGTATCAACTAGCGCACATATTTGAATTAAACTGATCATCTACTCGTTACTTGGCTGTACGAGGTGAATAAATAAAGTAACGGGACTGATTTTTTGAAACAATTTCTTTATTCAATTCAGAAATTTCAATTCTATATTATCTCGATCGAAGTAGTTACGTTGGAAAGCTACACATCGCTGGAGATGACTTTTCTACTCTTCATGGCAGTGCTGGAACTTAGACACAGAAATCGCCTTCAGCTGGTAGATTACGAATATTTTTAATTTTTAATCTTTTAAAAGGCTAAAGTCTGATGAATAAGGGGGCTGGGAAGCCACGGCAAAGTTTTTACTTGCCAAAAACTCGTTAATTGCATTTTTCGTGTAGCGTTATCGTGATGCAGCTCCCAGGTGCTCTTGATGTTCAATCTCATTTAAATGGCCTTTTTTCTAAGTCTTACAAGAACTTCTAGGTAAAAATACTAGTTTACCGTTTGGTCTTAATGCACATATTCCTTATGAACGATCCCCTGAATTTCAAAAAAGCAAATAATATTTTTGACCTTCAATTTGCTCATTCTGACTTTTTTGTTCGGGGTGAGGTTCAAAAATCTAAGACTCACCGCCAGTATTGACACGTTAAAATAAATATTAGTTTAAAGAACTAAAAAAAACACGCTTTTATAGCAGATCGAGCTAAAAAATGAAAAATAAATTATATTATTGATTGATTTGTCCGTTACTTTGTGATAGTTCATTTTTTAAAAATATAAAAGTGATAGATAACAAAGTAAAAAATTGTTTTATTCCTTCTTAAATAAATTATAGTTTAAAAAAAGTAAAAAAATGCTTTAATGGTAAACCAAACTAAAAAGTAAAAAATAATTTTTAGTATAAGACACATTAATTTTCTCGTTCACCACTTTATTCTTAAATACCTCCTTTTTCCATTACTTTCCTTTGGCAGGTTGAAAATATGGTACAAAACACCCCACGTTCTTTTACAATGACACATTAATTTTCTGGTTCATTACTTTATTCTTATACTAAAAATTATTTTTTACTTTTTATTTCGGTTTACCATTAAACCCTTTTTTTTAGTTTTTTTAGTAATTTATTTTTCAATTTTTGGTTTGATCTGCTATAAAAGAGTGTTTTTTTAGTTTTTTAAACAATTATTTATTTTTTATTTTTTTTGGAAAATTGTTTGTTCGAACTGCCTTCCTTGTTGTAAACGTTGCAACCGTGTCTCAGGCTCCCTCTCCGAAAGCAAATCCTTGATCCTGATGATCCTTTTCAGTATAATGGGACGAACTTATTAAATTATTGTATTGTCATCGGTCCTTGATAAGTGTGCGAAGTTTTAATTTAATCTGATGTTTTAAAGTGGGTGAAAAGGACGTTTAAAAATTCCATTACATAGATAGATACTGGTGAAGCTCATAAAAAATGAAGTGTTAAAAAATGAAGATCATTTTCGTCGCAATGTGCCCAAATCTGAAACAAAATTTGAAAGTGCACTGTAGCTCGAAGCTTTTACCGCTCACTTTCAGAACACTCTAGAAAATTGAATTCACTAAAAGAATTTGCAGTGAAGATGCATCGGACGCTGGCGTATCATTCCCCCAAAGGGGAAGCCATTAGTGTTGCCAGATCGAATGCTACATCATCAGTCTCATTATTTTATTAACACAGTTTGTGTTTATTAAAAATAGTCAATTATTTTTGGTACGCCGCTGCTAACAACTTCCAAACGATAATGGTAATTCGCATTATCCACCAACAGTCATCTGATTAAAATTGATCCCTTGGCACTTTTGATAAACATTTTCACTGTAATCATTCAAAACCTGCCAAAGAAAAGTAATGGAAAAAGGAGGTATTTATTTTCCACTGTATGGATAAAAAAAAGTGTGAAACTGCTTCAGGTCCATAAGTTCCAACGTGATGTATTTTATCGAAGTTGGGAAATTAAATGGATGTTTTTCTGGAGTTTTCGTTTGGCAGCGTTTTTTCTTTTATGGTCATTGCAGAAAGCTTTTTCAAGCCAACGTTCAATTATAATAAATGGTGAAATCGGGTAACTTTTTGCGGATTTTAATGCTAGCCACTGAACAAAGTGTCTTAAGAAAATTCTTTTTCTTTAGGTCGAAAGGTGATACGTCCACCTAGGTTTGAAAGATATATTGGAGTTGGTGCAGTATTTCGTCCCTTTTTTTTGAGAAAAATGAAAGAAATATTTTATATATTAAAAATTTAAAGTAAAGTAAAGTGTTTGGGTTAGAGGCGCATCAGCAACTAGGCTATTAAGCGACTGGACCTACAGCTTAACGTGCGTTCCGAACCACGGTCATCAGCTTCCGACAAACCCAGGCCAGCACCCCCCTCGGGCTATAAACCCTTGGTTATGTGCCTACCCATAAGTCTATCAGGAAACCTACCGACTGGCGAGTGACCAACGTAGAACACTTCTCAGAAGGCATCCGGCCTTACCCAGCCTTTAACTGGCGTGACTGAGGGGTAATTCTTAGTCGGATTTTACACTCTTGCCTAGAAACAATCACAAACATTTAGGAAAGATAAACGGACAGAAGAAAGAAAAATAACCATCCGAGCGCTGGAATCGAACCAGCTATCGCTCCAGCGCGGATTCGGCAAAGCAGGCGCTCTTACCCCCGCACCAACGCGACCGGCATTAAAAATTTCATTTAATCAATATTGTATGTACTTTTTCTTATTTTTTGGGTTTTTCGCCACGATCTAAAACTCAAAAAATATCAAAAATATCAGTTCTTATGTAAATAAAGAATCACTGGGTAAAAAACAAAAAACCAAACGGAGACAAATTTCTCAGTGATTCTTTTCTGTAATAAATTTGCCTAAACAAAATTTTAAAAAATATAAAAATGCTAAAAAATAAATTATATTAATTTTTATATATAATGCAAAGATAGGAAATAAATATATTTTTTTGTGTATGTCAGTGATACACTGACAATTAGTTTTTACTGACAGTGACATACTACCAAAAAAATATATAGCTGAGGTTTACTGTGTGATTGTTTACTGTGGTGATTGTGTATTGAAATACTTAAATGTTCTTAATTGTATTCTTTAGTATCGGGAACAACATTGAATTTAAATCAACCGAAGATTTATTAAAATCGCCCTTTTTAAGAAGGTTTTTCTCTCTCTTATATTCTAACATATAACGGTCTAGATGTCTCACCTATATAAAATTTGCCTCATTCGCAGAGAATTTTATAAACCACATTTTTAGTATTCTGTTGCGTGTTGTTTGGTTTAGTTTTTGTTAATGTAGATCTAAGACTATTTTTTCTTTTAAATGTCGTTCTTATGTTGTATTTATTTCCTACTCTTTTAATTGTGTCAGAAATACCGCGTAATGTAAGGAACTATGAGGTTAATTGTTTCAGAGTTATTATTATTAACTTATTGACTAACTTGTCTGTTTTATCTGGAATCAAAAGTTTTAAAAGATTTATCTATGCAATTTTTTGGGTAATTGTTTTTTATTAAAATGTCTTTGATGTGATTTGTTTTCTTTTGTAGTGTATCACAGTCGATACATACAAGTTTTGCTCTGTCATATAAACTTTTAATTACTCCTATGTTGACTGATTTTGAGTGATTGGAAAATAAATTGAGATACATACCTATCTGTGTTTGTCGCTTTTCTGTAAACTGTCGTTTTTAATGTGTTGTTTTGTTTTAATATTAAAGTGTCGAGGAATGCCAATTTATTCTCTCTCTCTCCATGTCTAAAGTCAACTTAATGTAGGCTCTCGCTAATTTATATCTTGCAAAAAAATATTTAGATCACCAATGCTATGTTGCCATATCGCAAAAATATAATCAACATATCTAAGTCATATTATTGGCTTTTTAAAAGATTTACTTAATATGTCATTTACTTAACATGTCATTCTGGAGTTCCTCCATAAAGATATTACTCTTCAAAAGAGAAAGAGAAGAACCTATTGCCATTCCGAAATTTTATTGATAATAATTATTTTCTAATTGAAAATATGTGGTTTTTAAAAACAGAGTTAATAATTCCAAAATTGTATTTATGTTTAGTTTAGTGCGATCTTTTAATGTTGTGTCATGTTCTAATCTTTTTCTAACTACTAAAAGTGATTTATCAACTGGTACATTAGTAAATAAACTCACCATGTCAACACTAACCATTAAATTTTGGTTTGTAATTTTAATAATCGAAATTTTATCTAAAAAATCTGAAGTATTTTTAATAAATGAATTTGTTCTATCCAAAAGTGGATTTAAAATGTTTAATAAAAATTTTGCTAGTTTATAACATGGGGAATCTATACTACTAACTATAAAGCGAAGTGATATATTAGTTCTGTGTCTTTTTGGTAGACCATAGAAATGAGGTGGTTTACTATAATGTGGTGTAAGTTGTGATCTTTCTAGATCTGTAAATTCATATTTGTGTTTATATAACGTATCGTAAATTTGTTTCTCTATTTTAAATGTTGGATCTGTATGTATTTTAGTGTAAATTACCTCATCAATTATAGTTTTAATTTTATTATTATATTCTGTATTGTCCAGAATAACTGTGGCGTTACCTTTATCTGATGGTAATATATTAATAGATGTGTCTTTTTTTAATGTATCTATAGCTAACCTTTCCTTTTGGTATAAATTTCATTTGATTTCAAATTGTTTTTCTAAGATAAGTTTTAATCTGATTCTGTATTTATTTACACTTTCCAAAGGTAATTTTTGAGCAACAGACTCTAATGCCGAAGTAATGTCTAATTTAGGAACATCTTTCGATGTAATACTAAAATTTAGTCCTTTAGAAAGTACATACTTTTCAGAATCAGATAATACTTTACTTGAAAGGTTAACTACAGTTTTATTAACGAAAATTTTGTCTGTATGTGTATTAATGTGTATTGTATTTATTCTATGTTTTTCAGTAATTAAATTTTTAAATTTCTTAATGTGAATATTTTTTTGGATATTGAAGTGATATATGTAACTAGAATAGACGTTATTATTCATTTACTTGTTCGTATATTTGTTGTTATGTATTATCAATGTCAGTTTTTAATTGTTGTTTAGTGTATATGTGATGTTGAATGCAATCTCATAAAAGTGCTGAACTGACCCTATGTAAAATATATATGATTCTGTTTGTGTTATATGATATATGTAAATGTAAGGTGTTTGGTATTATTATTAAGTCATAATCTTTACATTTATAAATAAACGTAAAAAAATATATATATAAAAAAAAATATATGAGCACGCCACAATCATTCAGACATTATTTCAATATTGTATGTGCCGTTCTGCTCGATGGCCTTTTGCCATCACTTTGGCGACCGCATAATCTGGGGTTCATAGAAGTTCTGATTTTTCTGGCTAAAGAAGTGATTTTTCAAGACTTCTAAGGAATTACATTTGTTTTCCATATAATCTCTTTCAAAGTGATCAAAATATCTGGTAGTGGGAGGATGCATGGTTGGGAGAGTATGATGGATATACCAAAACGACCCAGTCAAGTCGTAAAAGTTTGTATTGGGTGGCTTAAGAAACGCAAATAAAGAATGCAATGCCCTTTCTTTTGGTTTACAAAAATGCACATTTACCAAATGCTTAACTTCGGATGTAAACTGAGTTTTTTGCTGGTTGAAGGGGCATCTCCGCGCTTACACCATTATTTTTTACGATTCGATTTAGATTTATGCGATTAGGGTAGATAAAATAGAATAAATCTATACAGTGGGTTACTGTGGGTAATCCATAGGGCATAATGCCCTATAAATTGTCTAAAACCCACTAAATAGTAGCGCTAGCAATATGGTTGTGTAAGACGAAAATGGCTAGGTGATGCAAGCACAGATAGAATATAAATATAATTTAAGTTATACAGTAATATTAATTCTGCGAAGCCGAAAGTTATTCACTATTCTTAGAAACTCCCCCTTCCTCGCACGGGGTGTGTTGCGCTTCTAAGTATCTTTGAGTTTAGTTTAAATATTAATATTATTGATTGATTTGTCCATTACTTTGTGACAATTAATTTTTTAACCCATCATTCTCAGTGTCACCTCTAGGTGACAGCGATTGACGAATTAATTTAACATATTAAATAATATATTTAAATGAAAAATATACTACTACTAAAAAGTCAACATTAAGCAGTATTTATAATTTTATTTTGGCAACACTGATCCATATGTCATCTGTCAAAATAATTCATTTGTTTCAAACTTTTCTTCATTTTCTTGCATGGGAGTGTTTTATTGATTTTATATTGTTGTGAAAATGTCAAAAGGGTAAGAACTTGTAATGTAAATAAGTTTATTGAAAAAAAACATTGTTTTTGTATTCAAAATAGCGGTCTAAATAGCACGTGTCACCTGCTAGTGACACTGGGCATTATTATAACTAAATTGTTGTTTGAGCTGCATGAGTGATAGTTTCTTTTTTTATTTTAGGTTGACATTGAATGCCGTAGTTGATGTATTAGAAGCTGACGATGACTTAGATGGTGACATTATCTTATTTCCTCCTAAGGATGGTACCGTTACTGATGAAGATAGTGGGGACGAAAATAAAACCAATTTCCTTCACCTTCCGAGTAAAATGTTACGTTCAGAAGTAGAAGTCCAGGTTAGACCTACTGATACAAACAATGAAGAAGATAATAGAGAAGAGCAAAGAAGAAGAACAGCATGAAATTCAAAAACCAGCTCGAAAGAAAACAAAGAAAAAGAAATTTACAGTAAAAACATGGACGAATAATACATCTCTTTTTTCTTCTTGTAGGAAAGGGGATCGTGAAGAAGTTATTCTAGGCACCTTCGAAGAGGAACTGAGTGTTACCGAGTGTGTCGAATTATTGATCAGTGAAGGTATAGTAAAATTTATATCAGATATGAGCAATTCCTATACCCTATAGAGAAATCACACCTTGAATTTTACACCTAAAGAAATTAGTGTGTATGTTGCAATATTATTACTGACCGGATATTTGACGCCCAAATATATCACGATGTTATGGTAAAAAAAGGCGGATATTCATAATGTTGAAATGAATCGATTCTTTGAAATACAACAGTATTTATATTCGATAGTACTGCATTACCACAAAATGATAAATTTGCTAAGGTTCGTAGATACTTTGATATGCTCATTCAAAATTTTACCTCCAATTTCGAAAAAGTAGAATCATTATATATTTCAGTTGACTAAACTATTGTGCCGCATTTTTGGGAGACACAGTACAAAGCAACATATCCACGGGAAGCCCATCAGGTTTGGTTATAAACTTTGGTCAGCGGCTACCCGGCATAGGTACCTCGTCAACTGCAAATTTTATCAAGGTGCAATTGGTCCGACTCTGAAGCCACAATCTGATTATGGTTTAGGTGCCGCTGTAAATTTAGAGCTACACTCCAGGTTACTAAAGGATCTTGGCCCATACAACCTGTAGTTTGACAATTTTTTCATTTTTGCATTGGAACTATCAGAGAAAATCGCCTAGAAAACTGTAATCTTATAAATAATAAAGAGATGAAAAAGAAACTTGGAGGTGAGCTGGTTTACAAAGCCTCACAAGCAATAATTGCAGCTAAGTGGCAGCTAAGTGTGGTAGTAACAGGACTTACTGCGAGTTTTGCAGGGCTGTTGTGATATCCTATTTACAAAAATACACGAAACCTCCATCTAAAGATACCAATTGCGGCGTGCCTCTTCAATCGAGAGTTTCAATTAAACTAGACTAGGAGGCAGTTCAGTTGATCATATGGAGAAAGATTGTTTAACGCCGCTGCTGGTTATATCATGAACGCACAACTAAAATGTGTTAATAAGTGTAATATATGTTTTCACATCAAATGGTGGTACAAATTCCACAACAAGTAAGAAGTAAAGCGATAAGGTCCTAACATAAGTAAATCCATAATATTTTTATATAATAAAGCTCTAAAGAAGAAAATAAGTTGTTTTCCTTTTATTGTCATATAAAGTTCAAGGTATAAATTACGCCCAGTGTCACTTGTGGGTAACACCCCCTCTACAAAAAAAATATGGGCTGACATTTTTCTTTTTTTTTCGTATTTTTAATTGGTATACACGTTAATTAGCGCAAAAAACTTTTTCATTCAGATAGAAGGATGGGAATTGACGAGTTAAACTGAACAGAGCAATTTTTTACTTTGTTATTTTTAATTTTATAATGAATATGATTGAAGATTTTATAAATAATATGAATATATGATAAAATAATTATAAATAGAAGTGATAGGTAACAAAGTAAAAAATTATTATATTCGGTTTATATATTAGTGTTGGCGGGATCGAATTCGGTACGCACAATCGATTTGAAATTTCAGAGCGGCCTGTGAGGCCGCCCGTCGGTATTTACATTATTATTTTTTTATTAACTGTGTACAGTTATTTGTTATTTCATTTACAGAATTGCAATAAAAAACCGAAATTAAGACTTAGAGTACATCGAGTAAGAAACGCAAGTCAAATTTACAGGAAAATTGTCATACGGCAGTGTCATAAGTCAAGAAGAGTAGTTGGAACTTCAAGTGGTCATTTTGAAGATGCCATCAAACCCTAGCTGGGATCTGAAGGTTCTAGTAATTCTGAAAATGATGATATTGGATATAGCTATATAAGCGAACGTAGTGACCGTGATACCGACACTGATAAAGGAGTTTCCGATTCTGAAGATGTGCAGGAACAAAACCAGTTGTCATCAAGTGAAGACAAGTTTCCTTTGTCTCATTTTCAGTCGAATTATAGAAAGAATGGGTACAAATGGGCGAAGCATCCACCAAATAGATATATGCGAACTCCCCTATATGATGTAATTACGCGGTTGTCTACTTCAAAATTGAGAATAAATGATTAAAATGATGGGTACGAAAGCGTTTTTTTTAGAAGTGATATTTTGGACGAGGTATTAAAGTGGACTAACGTAAAAATGTCGCAGTACAGACAACAATTTACCAAAGAAAATATACCAGAACTGCAAGATCTAATTTAGAACTTCGAGCTTGTCTCAGACTTTTTATGTCTAGTGCAGTTTTTATATCCAAACATGAAAATGCTGACTATATTTTTGCCACAGATGGTGCACGACGAGATAGTTTTAGGTGTGTAATATCGAAAGGCAATAAGAAAGAAAACTAACAAATTAGCAGCTGTGTTGTACATATACAACAAATTTGTCTGCAATTGTAAAGCTGTTTGTAATGTATCAGAGAGCGCTACTGTAGACGAGATGCTTGTAGCATTCAGAGGTCGGTCATATTTGATTATATACATGCCAAGTAATCCATCTAGGTATGAACTCAAGATAATGTCTTTGTGTGATGTATCAAATGGTTATTTCTATAATGGTTACATTTATTAAGGAGGAGTGTTAGATGGCGAAACTTTCATGGAAGAGGAAAATAAACCTATGGTTTGACAAAGTTCTTGTATGGCAGCAATATAAAAGTGACCTGTGACAACTGGTTCAAGTCTATAGAATTGATTGATTGTTTTAAAAAAGGGGCTTGACCTGTGTTGGTGCAGTTCGAAAGACTAAAAAAGAAGTACCTAATCAATTTCTTCCTTCAAAACTAAGAGTGGAAGGTACAACAATATTTGGCTTCATGGGCCAAATAACACGGATTTCTCATGTTTCCAAAAAAACCTAAGGCTGTCATTTTGGAAACTTCTATGCATCACACTGAAGAAATTGATCAATGCACTGATAAACCAGAAATTATAGCATATTATAACTCCACGAAAGGCGGAATTGATGAAATTGATAAAAAGTGTAAAATGTATACTAGTAGCCGCCGAACAAGACGTTGGCCTTTGGCTATATTTTACCACTAGAGACCCCCAGAAACCAAAAAGTGCCCACCTTAGGGTCGAAATATCATTAGCAATTAGTAGGAGCCTCCAGGCTAACTAAAAAATCTGGCTGAAGAAGTCGAAGTCGATGCGCCACGACTACTTAAATTAAACTACTCGTAGGCGATGTACGGTGGTGGCAGAGCTCCTGCTTCCCATCCACTTAAAAAATATGGATTTTTTCTGCACTACCCTGTATTTTAAGTTATTAAGTGATATAAAAAAACAAATATGAAGCAACTTGCATCAGTTAGCACGAAAGAGCACTTTATTTTCGATCAATTTTATGGCAACATTTTTTTTTCTAAAGGCATATTATTATCGGAAATGATTCAGCTCATGTTGAATTGAAAAAAAAAATGTTATTAAAGTACCTGACCCATTTTTGTTCATACACCTGTTGTAATATGTTGTTTTCCAATGATATTCCCGGAAAATTTCCTTTCCATTAGAAACGTCACGCGATAGTCAAATTACTGAATAAATGACACACGGAAAATTTGATCAAAAGCAACAAGAAAAAAGTTTATGTTTATATAAATATATTTTCTGTTGATATAGTTGAGTTTTTGCATTAAAGTTATATACTGAGTGTGTCGAATTTAGGAGGGTTATAAATAAAGACAAGTGTGAATCACAAAATGGTTTTATTACTAGAAGTTAAGTACAATCAAAGTTACTTTTCCACACAGTCACCGCAAAGATTGAGATATTTGTCATACATCATGTGGATGAGCTTTCCAGTATCCTCTTCATAGAAAGTTGCCGCCAGCGTATGGAGATAGGCTTTCACAGCGTCTTGAAGCTCTTCGTTGATGTGAAAGCGCTGTCCTCGCAGACCTTTCTTCAGCTGGTGAAAAAGGTGAAAGTCACTCGGCGCGAGATCACTTCTCAATGAAACTGAGTAAGAAGCTGTTGGGTCACAGCAGCAATATGCGGCTTTGCGTTGTCATGAATCAAAATAATTCCAGAAGACAGCATGCCTCTTTTGTACTAAATGGCTCTTCGTATTGATAGACTTTTACGACGGCTTTCTAATAGACTTATGTGAAAGCACGTAACCAAGGGTTGATAACCTGAAAGGAGTGTAGACCAGCCCTCCTTGCAGTTGACCAGCACTCCTCCAGGTTGTCGGTGGCTGATGACAGTGGTTCGGAACCCACGATAAGCTGTAGGTCTAGTTACTAAATAGCGTTAGTTGTTAATGCGCTTCTAGCTCAAAATCTTTAAACCTTTTTTCACGGCCAGTAGGTTTTCTCCGCACCATAGGAACAGCAAACGGAATAGAATTATCTTACGATGCATTTAATGCACTATATTTACGTGACACCTCAAACAGGAAACATGAGGAAGGGTGAAGCAGGTACTTGAAAATGGGACGTGCTAGGCCATTTCTGCGAAAAGCTATTTTAATAACTACCTAATCGAAACGCAAAAATAAAGCATCACAATGTTGAAGTGATTGCTTTTCGTTATCCCAGCCAAATACAAGAGCCCAAACGATGCTTGTATTTCAACGATATTAGTTGTTTTGGCATCACGTTCTCGAAACTATCGATCTGAATTATGAATATCTGAATAATTCTCTACAATAATTTGTAGTGCATTTTCTGGAAAGAAATACCGCCATATTGACAAACGAGTTTTTAGTGTTTTAACAATTCCTTTTGGGCCGTAACTAAATTTTCTGATCGGGGTCTCACATTTTTTGGAGGACACTGTTTCCTCCATTTGGTAGTTGGGTTTTTACCTATAAAAAAATGGACCAACAGCTTCTTGCAAAACACCCGATTCATTGTCCGAAATATCATGTTCTTTATCTGTTTCAAGTATATCCAGTTCAATGGCGTCTTCTTCCTCTTCATCGCATTTATCATCGGGCAATTCCTCTTCATCAGAAGATTGGAAACATTAATTTATGTACCCGCTCTTGATTTTTTTTTATAGGACGCTATTCTAAAAACGTACGTCTGTAACAGTGACAACAAAAAATAACAAAAAGAGCATACCTTATCAAAAGAACACAGAAAAAAAATTAATATGTTTTGTTAAGTCACTGGTTGCTGTGGATTCTCAGTTTATAATTTCGAATTATTCATCAAAGCCCGAAACTACTGTTTGGCTTACTCAATCGCCTACTAATACAGGCTCTTCGCGCAGGTTATTGAGAAACGCAACACTTGGAGGGGAGCGCAATGGAAATTATGACTACTGAAAGGTTAAAAGATCAACCAATGGGAAACCCCTATAAATTTTCCGGACAGCCGGATATTTAATAAATATGATTTTTCTGTGGCATTAAACTGAATCAACGTGACACCGGTATACGAACACAAAATAAATTATGGACTTGTTATCAACATATTGTTGCATTATTTAGTGAACATGCGGTCATGGAACATTTCGAGCCAAATTTTTACGATAACACCGTAACGTCATAAAAATTTTAACTATTGCTTTCCGACGGCAACATATCGAGTTCAGTTTGTGGAAATGGCGACAAGAAAAAATTTTCCCCTAATTAAGAGTGAAATATTTTATATATACAGTTGGGCGTTCTTCTTTATTATTTATATCAGCGTTCTGACGTTGCAGATTTATGAATGGTAGTACTTAATAACGGAGAACCCTTAACTTGTTTTAATTAAATATTTATATAGAGGACAAAAACGACTTTTATAAGACATGTAATCTGAGATTGACACTAAAAATAATTAGATGGAGTTATTTGTTGCTTATTTTTTTCTACAGTATACAGTATACAGAGTACTCTAAGAATTAATGGAAATATTTGAAAAATTCCGTTTATTATGAGTTTACCAATAACAAATATGTTTTTATAACCAAAAAGTAAGGTGACTTTTTAAGTAAAACCCAAAGCATTCGTGTATAAATAGAAATTTATTTTGCCTCCTTCAAATGAATACACTGACTGAAATTCACTTATATCGACGTTTCTTCCAGTCTTTGAAACAGTTTTTGTACTCGACTTATCGCAATTACTTCCAAGAAGGCATCTTGACTGGCTTCTATGTACTTAAAGCGTTGTTTGAAGTAGTTTCGTCAATCGAGCGAACAGAATGAAGTTGCACCGTGCCCTATCTGACAAAAATAGTGTTTGCGGGATGTATTCGTGGTTAAAAACATGAATTATTTTGCCGCAGTAATATCTACAACGTCTCAAATACTGAGTCGGTCAACACTCAGTACAAAATACTTGATTTTGTTAATGTTTTCTATAGTGGTTGATGTGGAAGGTCTTTCTGAACGAGGTTCTTCATCAGTTGCGTCTCTAACATCACTAAAGTCTTTGTACAACTTGTAAACATATTTTTTATGAATCGATTTATATGGTCATGGCTTTAGTCGTTCCCTTCATCATCTCTCCAGGCGTTCAGCTTGAGCCCAGCTGATGACGGCTTAAGGCCGGTCATGGGAGACGCTTTAAACCGGTCATGGGAGACGCTTGCTGGCGCTTTGGATGGCGGAAGGGGAAACGACAAAGCACCAACGTAGAGTGCGAGGGTATTATCAGCCCGACTCAAAGAACACAAATTGGCGGTTAGAAATAAATAAACAATATCGGCTCTGTTCCAACACCATCTACAAACAGGACCCAAAATCGACTTCGACAGTTGCCGACAACTTGCAAATATCCCGAATTACAAAATAAAAACCACACGAGAAACAATATAAATAGACTAGAAATTGAAATCGGACGCCTAAACAGAAGATATGATACCCTCAATCGACCGGATACGTGGAAATCAGTAATCAACCGACAGACCGAAGCTCACCGGCTGGAGTCGCGAGAGCAACTGACTACCACTGTGACACCCCAAACATCGTCCAAGGGGGCGTGGCCAACACCAGAACCAATAAGAAGTACGCACCATCACAATCTGCGACCCAACAGAATATAAATATTACGAAACGGTTTCCACAGCTTTTAAAAACCAGGAAAAGTTCGGGCCGAGACGTTGAAGAGTGAACATCTCTTCTAGCGCGCTCCGCGACACGTGGTCGGGCTACAGTAGTAAACGGGCGGGCAGTAGTGATGGCGAACCCAAAGGGTTTTGCCATCAACGAAGAGGCCTTAAAACGCGCGCTCGATGATAAAGATAAGCGCATTACTGATCTCGAGAATCAATACCGGTAAAAGATGATCCGGAAAAAGATGATCGACCTCGTCGCCGACCTGAAGGCGCTGAATAAGGAAAACCAGAGACTGCAGACATGCCTGGAGAAGAAGAATACCTCTGGCGCGAAGCGAACAAGAGGTGCCGGAAAAGAACCTAGATTCGGACGACGACGCGGTCGCGAGTGCCGCGATGGACACGCTGGACGAAGGGGGCCATTCTTCGGCCCTCGAATCCGAAGACTACCAGAAGGTAGTCTCAAAGAAGAAATTGAGGAAAAAGAAACGGAGCTTGTTGCAGGTGAAAGAGGGTTCTCCTCCTCTTAAAAAACCAGGAACTGAGTCTCCTGTTTCTGACAAACCAACCTTCAGGAAACCGGAACCTCCTGCGGAGGTTCCACAAACTTTGGTTGATCAGGAAGCCGAGCTTCCGATCCCAAAGAGGACTGGTAAAGTCCCACCAATCGTGCTGAGAGACAAGGAAGCGTTCCTGCAGGTAATGAAAACCTGCAAGGGACATGGTATCTTGTTCACAAGGTCGGTCACGAAGCCGGAAGGGGTTCATCTGCACCCCCAGACTTCTGACGACTACCGAGCAGTTTCTGCGCTGCTCGAGGAAGGGAACATTAAGTTCCACTCGTTCTACTTCCCTGATGAACGCAATCTTCCCGTACTGATCAGGGGAGTCTTGGAGACGATTCCAGTCTCTGAGATAACGAACGAACTAAAAGCCATGGGCTTCCATCCGATCCATGTGGAAAGGTGGAAAAAATCAGGGAAAGATGGCTCTCCAATGGCCATTGTCCAAGTTGTTGTCCCTAGGGAAGATAAGGGGATATACGACCTTCTTCCTTCCTTCTTCGGAGAGGACATTAAAAGAGAAGAACATTAAGAGAGAGAAGTCCTTCTTCGGAGAAGACATTAAAATCCAAACTCAGCGTTCGAATGGCCGAGTAGTGCAGTGTTTCAACTGCCAAAAATTCGGCCATATGGCGAGAAAGTGTCATGCCGATCCGGCCTGTGTTAAATGCACGGGCGATCACTCCACAAAGGAGTGTAAGAAGGATCGAAATGACACACCAACTTGCTGCAACTGTGGAGGTGCGCATACAGCGAACTTTCTAGGTTGCAGCAAGAGACCAGATGGAGGTATCTCCGAGAAAGCCGCAAGGCTTTCGAAGAGAAAACCTCGTGGGACCGCTGTTAACAAGTCCCGTAAACCCGCCGTACCCCCATCGACCTTCGTGTGGGGGTCTTAAAGGAACTCAGTTCTATCTAGCGACCCCGCTCCACAAGGTGACATTATCTCCAACCATGTGGAGCAACTAGTAGCTCAATTGTTGGGTCAACTTCAGACCCAACTGAGCTCGGCGCTCCGCACTTCCCTCGGAGCCATTATTCCCCAACAATAGTCCCCCAAATTCCGTGGCAGTAAGCCTATGGGGCCCGAAATTCTCGGGTTTCCGGCTTACATAAGTTCCATAATAGTAAACCGCTATCGAAAAATCCCGCTATCCCGCACCAAATGGCAGACCGACGACGCCCGCTGGTCGTCGGCCCGGCATTGGGCGTGACTAGTTTCCCACTTCCGACGGAGACAGTTTTTCATTATCAAGTTAATCTTCACAAAGTTTCTCTGGACTTTGTAGTAAACCCTAATTTTAAGTAATGTCAGACTATGCCCCGCAAAAGAAAAGGGGAATTCTGACACTTCCTGGGATAGCTAGAATCCCATAACAAAAAATTCGGACCCGTTATGGCGTAACTGATCGTATATAGGCAGGAGCCTGAAGGCTAGCCTAAAAACCAGAGTGAAAAAGCGTTCCACAGCTTTCAGTCTTGAAACAAGCATTGACAATGCCAAGTGTGACCTTGGCGAAACGTCTGCAGGTTCCCAATAAACGGGACACGATCGTTTGTGCTCCCGGACTAACAGAACATCATGTTTAATGTTAGAACATCATATTTAAATCAAACCACAAACAAAATGACCAGTGATTTTTATGCATAATTTTTCATTATTATAGATTCGATTAAATTAGATTAGATTAGGTTTAAATTAGATTGGATTAGATTAGACTAAATTAAGTTTAGACTAGATTAGGTTATATTAGATTAGATTAGATTAGATTGAATTAGATTAGATTAGGTTACATTAGATTAGGGTAAATACAATTAAATTACAGTAGATTCGATTAGATTATATTAGATTAAGTTACGTTAGGTTAGATTAGATTAGATTAGACTAGGTTAGATTAGATTAGATTTGGTTATATTAGGTTAGATTCGATTAGATTATATTAGATTAGGTAAGGTTAGATTCGATTAGATTAGGTCATATTATATTAGATTAGATTAGATTTGGTTAGATTAGATTAGATTAAATTAGATTAGATTTATTAGATTAGGCCACAGCACAACAGAATATAAATAAAAATTTTCTTATACCGTAATATTAAGTAATGGTAAAACCAAATAATAGTAATTCTAAACTGGAATAAATAGCAATAAAGCAATGAGAAGTATATTTATATTTAATTGTATAGACTAATCTCCTTGAGGAAATCAAAGAGAGTTATGTGGGGAATTTTGAAAAATTTTCCTGACAACACGAGAGCTCATGCCCACGACGAAGAGTAGAAAGAGGAATGCAGGATGAAGAAAGGTGGGAAACTGACAAAGGAGCTTCACAGAATGCACAAGATGGGGGAGGACTTTGGTTCATGAGATGTGAATGAGTAAAGTGACAGTGTCCAATAATTGTTCTGTTTACTTTGACCTTGAATTTTGAAAAAGAAATACTTAAAGAATAAGAGTTAAGTTAAGAAGAATTACGTAAAAGACAAATTGATAAAGAAGGGAAAAAAGGAAGTTACTTTTCCAAAAAAAAACGGGTCCAAAAGATAATTTCTGATTCTGATAGTGATTAATATAAGTGATAATAGGAATACTTTAATACAAATTTAAATATATCAATAATTATACTAAAAAATATTATTTAATATTTGTAAAGAGATATAATTTTCTGTGTTATCATTTATAATAATTCAAAAAGACAACTAATAGAGAAAAGTGTAATTTGGGATTTAAAAATAGTCAATTAATCCCGTATTCACCCACCGTATTCACCAGATTTAGCCCCTTGTGACTTCTCCTTGTTTCCAAAGTTGAAAGGGTGTTTTTTTAAGACATTCAGACTATCCAAATAGCTTCGACGCGCGCTTTTGAGACTATTCCAGAAAATAAGCTAGAGCGCGAAATTCAATCACTATTAAATCGATGTAACAAATGTATCGAAGTAAGAGGAGAAAACTTCGAATAATAAGTCATAAGAAATACCAGGTATTTCGTTTTAATCACATTTACCCGGACTAGTACTGATACTTTATGGACGTACTGTGTATGTATACTGCGTATTCCACTTATTTGTCAGTTTATATGATTGAATACAGTTTATTTTTTTTATTAAACAAACTATATTTTATTAGGTTTAAGAAAACTAAAGGACGTTATTTGGTACATAACTAAAGGACCCGGAAAGATTTAAAACTAGGCAATATCACCTATTTCTTAATAATAATTCGAATAAAGCGAAATGAACTTTTGATAAAACGAAAACAGACATATCGGGTAACATAATGAAATATTTGCGAGTCCTATTAAAATTTCTATATTTCGACTAAACGAGCCTACCTTTCTTTGCGAAGTTCGTTGTTTCGCTTCCGAAAATTCGACACCAACATTTGTAATTCCTCAGCGTGTTGCTCGTACATCTGGCCCAGTTGTTGAGTGAAATCAGAAACTGAAACCAAAAAGTAGTATGAGTAATGTTACCTTTTGGATCGTGTTGAAATTAATTTTATGTATTTAATTATTGCTGGTAGCGTACAATATTTTAAATAAGTAATACATACAAGGGTAATTTGGGAATTATAATCATTAATATGAGGGTTGAGTGAAAATTCAGATAATTTTTAAATGAAATATTGTTTCTTTGATCGAATATATTTAGTTAGCTATTTCTAAATAATATGAAATTATTGTTATAGTAATTTTTGTATAGAAAATAGACGTTCATTGTATGGACATACTAAAAAATATTTTATTCGAAGTATTACCCATCACTAGCTATACATTTTTCCCACTTGTCTGACAATTTATGGATGTCACACTAAAAAAACTGTTGCGCTTTTTATGCAAACCAGTCATCGAACCATTTTTATAATAAGTGAAGCGCTGCTCAGCAAATGCGTGTTTCATCGGTGTAAATAAGTAGTAATCGGACGGAGCCAAGTCTGATGAGTAAGCCGTACGGGTAAGTATTTCTCAAGTAAATGCCTCAATCGTTTCCTTGACCAGTTTTGCTGTGTGTGCGAAGGAGCATTACCATGAAGCAAAATCATTTTGTGTTGCCTTTCTTAATATTCTGATCGTTTTTCACGCAAATCTTGATTGAAATCGATCATTTGTTATCGCTATCGTTCAGTATTAACGGCTTTGCCATGTTTTAACAATTCATAATAGATCACACCCTTCTGATCCCACCAAAAACAAAGTTGGTTACCCATGATCTTTTACGCTTAGGACTCTCAAAAAATGTGCACTTTTTATTGCCAGTCACAACTCGATGGAGAAACGACTTAAATTTTTACCTGGCGAGCAGCATTTCGCAAGTGTTTTTTCGATTTTCCTGCTTATCGGTTTTTTGCTTTTATTCAGTGCATGTGGAACACATTATTCCATCTTTTGGATCTTTCCCATGACTTTCAAACGTATAGAGACGGCTTCTCGTATCATATTATTCGTTTGAACGTCAACCTTATCCAACAATGCTTGCAATTTGCTGTCTTGAAAATTTTTCGGTTGTCTTCCACGTTTTCAATTTTTCAGGTTAAAATCGACACTTTTGAATTTTTTAAGACACTTAAAACACTGTGATTTGTCTATAGCATGTTCACCGTAAGCTTTGACAAGCATTCGTGATTTCCAGGCACAAAATTCGCACATGTTCAACGTTATTACAAACTATGCTGTTGTATTATTGTATTGTTGTAAAATTGCTTTGTTGTGAGTTGAAAAGCTCAGATATCAACAATGAAATGGCGCCAATGACGCGGTTTGACCGCCACCACATTGACAGCTTGAGCCATCTATGGATAAATTCGGGTTTCATATTGGATGCAGTAATTCATAGGGCAAATTGACTAATTTCGCTGTTGCAACGGTGGGCGAATGCACGAGTACATTCTCGTGGTGAAATAGCATTTTATTTCCAAACAATGGCTTCTTTTACCAACTCTTCGTGAAATTTGAGTAATAATGCAGCACAATACTCTACGGTGATCGTTTTTTTTCCAAATAATTAATGAAGACAGTGCTTTACAAATCCCAGAAAAGAGTGACCATGACCTTTCTGGCCGATGGAAGTGTCTTCTTGATCGAATCCAAATTATGTTGGATTAAACCCTATGACTAATTTTTTCCCCTTTTTATAAACTTTGGTATATCTTGTATTTTTGTCCACCAGAGTTTGACACTTATTCCAGTTGTAGGAAAATAACGGTCGTGAAGTTAACCAATGATTCTTCACATCGTTTGAAAGACAAAAGTTGCTTATTACATGGGTCAAATAACTCAGTATTTCCGCGAAGAAAAAATTGCAAAATTATTCAGTTACTAACTGAAATGTTATGATAGGAATTAGCATCTTACGCAAATAGGTGGAAAATAAAGGGTTATCAAACTATTACAATATATTTTGGTCGTATCATAGTACTATATATTTTGGTTTCTAAATGAGTTATCTGGTTTCAAATCCCCTTAAATTCATTTTTTATAATTTTGAGATATTGCAAAAAAATTGTGTTGGAATGATTTTGGTTTTATTTAATTAAAACAAAACTGTGTATTGCTATACGGACTAGTCACGTTTCAGAAATTCAACAACCATGTCTTTTAAAATAAATATAAAATCACAATTTGGATTTAAAACTTGTATTTGGTGGCGTTTGCTACTAAACTGTGGATTAAGTGAAATTTGAAACCAAACAACATGGATTTGGCGTAATTTCAAGGTGAAAGTAACAGAAGTGAATCAAATTTCATTGAATAAAAAACTTTCCGTTTTTTTTCATACAAATTGCACATAAAAATGTTTTAAACTCTCAAATCGGGTATATCTTCGGTCTGTTTCCAAAAACAATGATCTTGGTCTTCACTGGTTTCTTCGGAATCACTGGGAATATTATCATCTTGAAATGTTTCCAAGACATGTTTATAATATTTCAGACTATCCAGTTTTCTCCATTCTTTTTCATAGTTCCTTAATAGGTTGTTTACGTCCCTCATCTTCGGATTTTTCGGTTTCACTCCAATAGGAATTATTTTTGGTCGGATATTGAAAGCAGTCTGATTTTTCTTAAAGATTCCTTTGAATACCCCTGTGACCGAACGGTGGATAACTCACCTTGAATGGCGAGGACGTCGCATAATGAACCTTTTGAATTGGTTGAATTTGAAATGTCATTGTGATATTGGCTTAAGGATTTGTTAATCATCACGTTTTCAGTCACTATCGGGGAGATCTTCGCTAAGTTTTAAAATAATATAATAATAATAATGATATAAATCTGATTAAAAGGATGCAAATCGGATACAAACTCCACAACCAAATTGTATCACACCTGTATATGGATGATTTAAAATTGTATGCAACATCGCCACCGAGATTGCAACAACTCATTCAGGTTGTGGAGAAATTTACAGCTGATATTAACATGCACTTTGGATTAGATAAATGCAGAACCATTAACATAAAGAGGGGATCTAAGTTAGAGATGACAGGATTTATCACTGCAGAATAAGAATATATAGAGCCAATGCAGGAGGGTGAAGTATATAAATATATGGGAATAGAACAGTCTAAGAGAGTTGAGCATAAACTCATTAAGAAAACATTAACTAAAGAATTCACGTCTAGACTTGAAAGCATATGCAGGTCTGACCTAGACAGTAGAAATATAGTAAAAGCTATAAACACTATTGCTATACCAGCCTTGACATATTCATTTGGAATCATATCTTGGTCAAACAAAGATATCGAAAGGCTACAACAAATAATTAGAACTACACTAACGAAATATAGGAAACACCACCCGAACAGTAGTGAAACGCGACTTATATTACCGAGAATTGAAGAAGGGAGAGGAATTATAAATACATGTAATCTACACGAAAAACAAATAACCATTTTAAGAACATATTTCCATCGAAGAATCATCGAATGCCCGCTATATGCCATCGTGTGTTTAGCTGATGATAAGTATACGCCTCTGAATCTTAAACAAATGGAACGACAATATGAGAGCATTCAGGCAACTGGAACAATTATACAAAAGTGAAAAAATATGTCTCTACATGGTAGACATCCCCATGATCTTGACCGTCATGAAGTCGACAGGAGTGCGTCGAACACCTGGTTGACATGGGGAGGTCTTTGTCCGGAGACTGAAGGCTTTATGTGTGCAATTCAGGATCAGGTGGTGCACACTAAGAACTACCAAAAATATATCATTAAGGATGCACGAATATCAAATGACACGTGTAGAAAATGCCACAAAAAGCCTGAAACTATCCAACATAGTGTAGGAGCATGTGGTAGACTCTCCTAGACGGACTATCTTCACCGTCATTAACCTGGTGATCCGTGTAGTCCACCAGGAGCTTGCAAGTCGTAATAACCTTATAACTGAGCGAGTTCCTTATAATAATAATAATAATAATAATAATCTTTATTGTCTGACAGAATAAATCCATTTATGAGACAATTCACAAAAAAAAATAACAAAGATAAAAAAGAAAATCAAGTCAAAAACAATGCTTATATAATAACAGACTTAGATAGTAATAATAATAATAACCTTTATTGTTTGACAGAATAAATCCATTTGAGACAATTTATAAAAAAAAGCAACAAAAAAAAAGAAAGAAAATCAAGACAAAATCAATGCGTATATAACAGACTTAAATAAAGCTACAACAACGATCCCTACACTTTATTATCGATCACTGCAACAGCCTCAAGGCGACAAACCTCGTGAACCGATCTGCAGATACGTTATTAATGTCAACATCGCAGCACAGATCATTGAAGAGCTTCATGGCCTGAAACAGAGGTGTCCTGACCATGAAGTTGGTTCTAGCATAGGGTAAATGAAAGGTTGGGCAGGATCTGATACACCTCGAAGGCACGTGGAAGCCCACCACAGATAGAAGTTCAGGGCAGTCAATGAGTGATCTACACAATTTATAGATGAACTGAAGAAGTAAATATTTTCGGCGACTAACTAACGATGATATTTGAAATTTCAACAGGAGACTATTCTGATCTATATGTCTCGTTGGATATCTTCCATCATGTCTGAATGCTAAAAACTTAGCGAATTTTCTCTGGACACCTTCTAGTTGCAATTTGTATCTGTTACTACAGCACCATACTCCAACTTTGATCTCACATAACTGTGATACAGAGTTTTGAGTGTATTTATGTTCACGAAATCTGCCGAGTTCCGAAAGATGAATCCTAACATTCTCATTGCCTCACTCCGAATGTGGCTAATGTGAGATGAAAAAGACATTTTAGTATCAAAAACAATTCCCAAGTCCCTGAACATCCCGACCCTCTCAATAATTGCACCATTCAGGTTGTAATCAAAATGCGTGACATTCTGGATATTCACAAATGACATGATATAACACTTGCCAAAATTCAGCGGCAAGTTGTTGATGTTGCACCATTCTTCAACAACCTCAATATCGTTCTGCAACATAAAGCAGTCAGCGTTGCTATTTATATTTCTATTTAGTTTCAGATCATCTGCGTACATTAAAATATTGCTTGAAACATTTGTCACTATATCATTAATAAATAGTGCAAAAATAAGGGGAGCAAGATTACTGCCCTGTGGGGCCCCACTCGTGGCGGTAAATTGAGGTGATCTATAACCTCGTACCTCAACGTAATGCACTCGATCGCTCAAATATGACTCAAATAATAGTATAAGTTTGTCACTGAATCCAAAATTTGCCAATTTATGCAGCAAGATGGAGTGATCCATTCGATCAAAGGCCTTAGAAAAGTCAGTGTAGACCGTATCGACCTGTCCACCATCATCCAAAGCCCGACCAACAAACTGAGCGAAGCAAGCCAAATTGCTAATCGTACTCCGACCAGCAAAAAATCCATGCTGCCTCGATGATATCACACTCTTAACTTGACTGAATATGCACGCATAAACGGACAACTCAAATACTTTAGCAAAAGGCGACAAAATCGACACAGGTCTGTAGTTTAAGATACTGCAACGATCGCCCTTCTTAAAGATCGGAACGATTCTTGCCTCCTTCCACACTTTTGGGAACACGCTGGTTGAAATTGCCAAATTAAACACAAAAGATAACGGCCTCAATAACGCAGGAGCACAATCTCCGACAAAAAAACACGGTACCTCATAAGGTCCGCAAACAAACCGTTTCTTCAATCTTTTCAGTGCCCTCATTATCATATCATCAGATAAATAGTCCAGTGTTACCTGTGAGCTGGAATTATCACTATGTGGGGTCATGTTCCGATCAGTCGGAGGTCTATAAACGCCGCTGAAGGACTTTGCAAAGGCGTTGACAATATCGTTAGGGTCTGAGTACTCACAATCTCCGTCTGTGAGCAATTCAGGAAGGGAATCCGACGAAACCCTTGCCCTGACGTAAGTCCAAAATGATGAAGGATCATCAGATATCGAATTCTCAGCTTTATTTAGATAGATTTTGTGGGCCGTGTTTATCATTTTCTTAACAGAAGCTCGTTGCACATTGAATTGTTCCCGTAAAGGCTGCGAATCTGACTTTTTCCTTTTTTTGAATAGTCAATGCTTGCGTTTTATGGCTTTTATTATCTCGGGTGTAAACCACACCGGAAATGTTCTCTTACGGATGATAGATCGGGGCACACATTCATCAATAATACCGAATATCTTCCCATACAGAAACTCGCATGCCCTATTCACATCACTTATAACATACAAATCTGACCAGTCTATATTTAAAACCCTCTGATAAAGCAACAAAAAATTTGCTTTTCTAAAATTGTATTTGAATTGGGATCTGCTGGCGGGAAACACACGCCGCTCATTGGAGTTAGAAGCGAAGAAGATGGAGAGGGAAGGATGGTGACTATCTTCATTAACCAACGGTGACAGTTCTCTAGAGACCTCGCAATGGATATTTGAGATAATAAGATCCAATATTTTATGATGTGTGTTGCGATAGTTATTATATTGTTTAAAACCAAGTAAATTAATAAAATTAGATAATATTTCTGCTTTCTGATCGGGAATACTATCCTCACAAAGATTCGGCACGTTAAAGTCGCCCAATATCAATACATTATTATTATGAAGACAATGAAATGTTTCCAAAAGCTCGAAGAAAGATGAAAATTCATCGAAATCGAAATCTTATTATAAATTCATCCCCGAGGCGGTACTAGATTCAGCCGATTTCAGGTTATATTACGACCGAACAATAATAACCGACAAAACCGTTCACTGTAATAGACCGGATATTATATTGGTGGACAAAAGGAAGAAAACAGCATTCCTGATCGACATAGCTGTTTCAAACACACACAACATTCAAAAGACGGTCGAAGAAAAAGTGCAAAACTATACAGACCTCAAGTTAGAAATAACACGGATATGGAAGTTGAACCAGGACCATATTGTGCCATTGATAATGTCAACAACTGGCAATATACCAAAGAATCTGAAAAACAACATCAAATTTCTGGAACTGGAAGAAAATCTGTTTAAAATAATGCAGAGGGCGGTAGTCCTTAATACCACTCGTATCGCCCGAAAATTTTTGGACGAATGAAGTTGTTTTGGAAACGGCCCGCACTATTTAAAATCCAGCTTAGCTGGGAAGAAAATATATAAATGAACATAATATAATAGTATAATATATATATATATATATATATATATATATATATATATATATATATATATATATATATATATATCCTGCCCATAGTCCTGTCCATGGATCAGGGAACAAACAAAAGTCTGTGACATCATTGGAAGAGTAAAACAGTTTAAATGGAGATGGGCAGGCCATATAGCGAGGCGATGGGACGACAGATGGACCAAGGCAATCCTGGAGTGGATACCGCTTGATCGCAAACGTCCGCGAAGAAGACCGAAAGCACGATGGATTGATGACATCGTTAAGTATATTGGACCCGAGTGGCAGAGGAAAGCCCAGGACCGTGAAGGTTGGAAGCATGCTGAAGAGGCCTTCATCCTGCAGTGGATCGATGCGGGCTGATGATGATGAGATATATATATATATATATATATATATATATATATATATATATATATATATATATATATATATTATATATATAGTTTTTTTATTTCTTTGTACTGTGTCCAATAAGTCGGGAGTCAAGCAACCTAACCGCTGAGTATCACAATCTCCTGTGGAACACACAACAACCTTCGTCTCCGCCAAAATGAGCATTTTGTTGGTTGCTTGCCCAGGACCGAACCCCACCCATCCCCTACATTGGATGGCAAATGTTTCGTTTGTTGTAACCAGTCTAACAACCAACAGACGAAACATATGCCTTCCAATGTAAAGGATGAATGGGGCTCCATCCTATAATAGGGCGTTTTTGGACACAGCTAATAAATAGTTTGACAGAAAACAGATTGTTCTGTCAGATTTTGTATATACTCATTTTAGCCCAAAATTGGAATTGAGTGGACGTATTGATGGAAACATCGATGCTGTGAACCAAAGCGTGAATGAAAATCCAAAACAATCAATTATACGTCGTTGTCAAGAACTTGAGTTTTCTTATGGCACTATATAGGATATTCTTCATAAGGGTTGCCATTTCAAGGTGTATAAAATTCAGTTAACCCAAGAAATCAAACCAAATGACTATTTGTTGCATAGAAAGCTTGCAGATTGAGCTTTAGAGCAAGTTGAAACAGATGCATTATATCATGAAAAAATCATCCTCAGCTCAGCTCATTTTTGGTTAAATAGCTTCGTAAGTAAGTAAAATTGTTGCATTTGGAGTGAAGAAAACCAATATACTACTACAAAAATTAAGCATTTGATATGCTTTATGGTCTGGACGTGTAAGTGGGCCTTACTGGGGGGTAAGTGGGGAAAACGGAAATGTAGTTACTGTCAATGCAGAACGCTACAGAAACATGATTACTGATTTTTTCTGGGATGAATTGGATGATTTTGATACGACATGTAGTTTCAACAAGATGGTGTAACATGTCATACATATCGTGACGCAATCAGTTTATTGAGAAAAAAAGTATAATGACGGTGCAATCTCAAGAAATGCCGATGTTACCTGACATTGTATATTGGGCTTTTTTCTCTAGGGTTATATGAAATCAATAGTTTACACCAATAAACTACAAACACTCAATGACCTTAAAGCAACATTATTCGTGTCATTGGTGAAATAAATGCTGATTTATGTGGAAAAGTGATCAAAAACTGGTATTCCACATTAGAATTTTTTTTAAATCCAGAGGCGATCATCAAAAAAGAAATAATATATAGAATAAAAAAATCACGTTAATGTCTTATACCATTTTGCTTCTATTCCAAATTAGAAATATATAACTCTTATTTATTAACCATTTATTAATTATTTATTATTTAGCGAATAAATTATAAATAAACTAATAAACATTGTTAAAATATTTTTTTATATCCCATCTAAAATGGATGTGGCAACGTCTCATTGAATTATTGAGATGATCCCCACAATAAAGAGTATTAATTATAAATAGTGACAAAATTATTTCAGTGCATCTTAGAGCATGTAGTTAAGTTCCATTTAAAATCAAAAATGTATACTGCACTTAAATATCTGAAGCTCGTATTAAGAAAAACGTATTTTTGTCTCCTGCCGATCAGATTAGAAATAGGAATTGTTCACCGTGTTCCGGAAACCTGATTAAAACGATACCACATTTGATTACCTTTAAATAATGGATATTTTGAACTATTAATTTAATAAATCAATTAATCATTAGTTTCTTAATGTGACCTAAATCGTTTAAAACCTATTATGGTGTGAAAAATTAGTGCTAGTAATTCTAACTATGACCTTAAACGACAATAATATGTAAGTTTTCCTTTTTTTTCTGTAACAAAACAAACCAAATTTAGGCTAAAATGTATGGAATAAAAGGTTATAAAAAGTTTACATTTTATTTAAAAAAATACCAAGTCAAACAAAAAATTGAATTCAACTCAAAATGGGGAATCCAAAAAAAAAGATCATGCGTTATTCTAAGAAAATTTTAAAAAGTCCTGACCTATTTTCCGTAGAAATAGTTGTAAGAGTTGCAATAAACAGACAGAGATAGAAAGAAAAAAAAGAGTTAGCATATGAATTAAAAAAAAGATGAAGGAACACCTTTGAAAATATATAGATTAATAAAGACTAGAAATTGGAAGACATTGAGAACGTTTTGTTTACGGTGTAAAACATCAAGGACCTTGATAATGGTTCCATGTTGTTATCTGAAGATGCCATTTATACTCTCCTTGAATCAAATTCGAATACGTAAAAAAATAAGAATCGTTTATATTTCGATGCTTCACTTGCATGCAAACTTTTATCAAAATCGCAGGGCGACAGGTCGGTCACTCTGCTTGTTAGATGAAATAAAACTTGTAATACTTGACCTTCGGAATATACGGAACGAATGACCAAAAAGGAAAATACAAAAATAAGATGCCGTGGTGGAGAAAGTGAAACTTTTATTTACAAACTGTCGGTAGAAAGGGGAATAAAAATAGAAACCGTATATGCACACGGTTGGAAAAGTTTGCTATTGGGGTTTATCCGCATCAAAAAAACATTGACAAAACTTCAACCGTGCTATTTTTTGTTTTTCTTTTCTTTATTTTCAAAGTTTTATATACATATAGACGTGTGTTTTATCCTTATAATATATAATATTACCACAAGACAGAGAGTAGGGCTTCCCAAGCGGCCTTTATTGGCGTGTGTACCGCATGCATGAAACTATTAATTCAAAATGAAGTTTTTTTTTACTTCTTTATTTTGAACAAAGCTTTTTTTAGAAAATATAAATTAAAAACCTTTATGGTTAAATGAGTAAAGTTTTTCATCAGTATAACGCACAGGGTAACAATTCGAAGAATGAAAAGTATTGTTTCTGTAATTGGATAACTTAAAGTAAGTGCATTTTTGCTCTGAATTATATTACAAGAGTTATTTAGCTATTACCTCGTTCAGTTCTGTAATTTCCATCTACCTCAATGGTAGAAGTGGCTTCGTTCTTTTATCCCGAAATTCTATTATTGGAATTTTTAATTATATCTTTTGCAATTGTTAAAAACGTTTGTGTGGGATATTTAAAATGGATACATTTAAAGAGAAAAAAATTTGTATACATTAAAAATGTTGTGGTGATGAAGCTATGTAAAAAACAAGGTGATAAAGAAGGAGTTGAAAGTGAATTTCGTTCAGGAAAATCTTTGACGTTAACCAGTGAAGAAAACATTATCATAATTAAGGATTTGACTAATCGCCGATTATTAGTATTGCCGAGTATTAGAGATATTGTAGATATTACTGTAGAGATTTGTGGTAATATAGTTCATGATTTTTAGATAAGGAAAAATCGCCATCGCACAGCCAAATAATTATTCGTCAATTATTCTCTAAAAATCAAATAGCATTTCGCAAGCACCATATTTGCCAGATGGGGCACAATGTGGCATTTTCCTGTTCACTCGACTGCATAAACTACTTTGTGGACGCCATTTGAAATCCTCAGAAACCATTCAAGGTAGTTTGCTGACTACTTCGAAGGAAATGTCAGAAATCGAGTGGGCCTGTGGAGAATAGAGGAGCATAGTGGGTCTGTGGAGAATATTAAAAATATTCAGAATCAGATCTCCTTTCAAAAAACCTAATTCTGATCATAATTAGATGTCCAAAATTTGAACACCAAATGCGGCAAGATAAAAAGGGTCACATATTTCAAATACATGGGCGAGATCCTCGAACCTACAGGAGGCGATAAGACAGCACAGAAGACTCGATTACAGAAGATGAAGAGCGTATACGGCAAGACACAATATCTACAATAAGAAATTCATATCCACACACGCAAAAAAAAGACAATACAACACAGTAATCAAACCAGAGGTATTATACGCAAGCGGGACACTTACACTCCACACAAAAAGCGGCATAGAAAACATACTAAAAGAAGAACGCAAAATTATGAGGAAAATTCTCGGCCCAAAACTAACAGAGGAAGGATACAGATACTACATTCTAGAAAGATTACAGAGAGAATCTCCAATGTAGCGATGGACATAAGAAAAAGAAGGTTGAAATTATATAAACATATCAGTAGACTCCCACTGGCAAGATTTACCAAGGAGTAAACTCAACAGTACCATAGATCGCACAAGTCAGAGCTGATCTGGGAAAGGCACAAATGGGCCCGACTGATATTTAGAATAGAACAACGTACAGAAATAAAATACGTATATGAAACGTTGCATCAAAGAGCGAAATTTCGAGGAGATCGGTGACAAGGTGGACGGAGGAGAGAAAAAGAATCCACGGAGAAAGGATGAGAGAGGTGTGGAGGATCAGAAAGAAAACTCGAAAATGAGTCAAAATGCTTTGCGTGATCCAATCATCATCATCATCATCAGAATGTATCGATCCACTGCAGGATGAAGGCCTCTTCAGCATGCTTCCAACTTTCACGGTCCTGGGATTTCCTCTGCCACTCGGGTCCAATATACTTAACGATGTCATCAATACATCGTGCTTTCGGTCTTCTTCGCGGACGTTTGCGATCAAGCGGTATCCACTCCAGGATTGCCTTGGTCCATCTTCTCATCCCATCGCCTCGCTATATGGCCTGCCCATCTCCATTTCAATTGCTTTACTCTTCCAATGATGTCACAGACTTTTGTTTGTTCCCTGATCCATGCGCAGGACTATATGTCTCGTCTTGTAATGCCAAGCATACATCTTTCCATTCCCCTCTGTGCCACCCGAAGTTTTTGAATTGATTGCGATGTGAGTGTCCAGGTTTCATTTCCGTATGTCATAACGGGTAGAACGCAGTTATCGAAGACTTTTCTTTTCAGGCAAAGTGGGAGTCTGCTCTTAAACACTATGTTGAGCCTACCGAATGCCTGCCAGCCACATTTAACACGCCGTTCCACCTCCTGGGCGGTATTCCCCTCAATTAAAATCCTCTGCCCAAGATATATAAAGCTGTCCACAATCTCTAAATCCCTTCCTAAAACTGAAATTCTTCTGTCCTGAGCGAAGTTATTGAACATAATCCGACTCTTTTTCAGGTTTATTTTCAAGCCAAATGGTTCGCCAGCCCTTTGCAGTTCTTGTATGCGTCTTTGCAGCTCCTCTGGGTCTTGTGAAATGAGAATAATATAATCTGCAAATCTAAGATGGTTTAAGTTTGCACCATTGATCTTTACGCCATCCTGTTCCCAATCCAGTTTACGGAATACTTCTTCAAGGCTAGCCGAGAAAAGAATAGGCAATATTGCGTCACCCTGCCGTACACCTCGTTCTACATTAATTCCCACTTCAAGATCATCAAGGTGAATTGTGGCTGTAGCTCCATCATATATCGATTCTAATAGGTTTACACAGGCTCTCTCTATACCTTGGCTAAGCAGTGCATCCATTATCGCGTGCTTTGAGATGGAATCAAATGTTTTTTCATAGTCGATAAAAGCCAAGCACAGTGGCATGGTATATTCGTTGTGCCTTTCTATGACCTGCTGTACAACCTGGATGTGATCCATTGCACTGAATCCTGCTTGTTCTCTTGGTTGTGCGTAATTCTTTTTTTTTGATATTCTTTTAGAAATTATCTTAGTGAAAACCCTGTACATTACTGATAGGAGGCTTATTGGACAGTAGTTCTTTAAATCTTCCTGTGCTCGTTTTTTATATAAAAGGATCACTTCTGCATTTTTGCATAAGTCAGGTACTTTTTGTTCTTTGAGGCATTTTGAGTATAATTTTGCCAGTGTTTTATGTAACGTCCGACCACCAGCTTTTAGCATTTTGACAGTTACACTGTCCTTTCCTGGAGCGTTGCCGTTTTCATTGATTCTATAGCATTTGTTACTTCCTCCACTAGGATATCTGGCATTTGTTCTGTGGGTATTGTTGTCTTTGATTGGTTCTGATCTTCATATAACAGGGAATAAAATTTTCTGACAATCTCTAACATTTGGGTACGCGCCCTGCACACTGTGCCATCCTCACGCTTTAAAGCATATATTTGCGTTCATTTGTTTCTCAGCTTCTGTTTAGCTTTGTTAATTGCTTTGTTTTCTTCCAGGGTTTTTTGCACTAGCTGCATATTGAATCGGCGCGTCTCCTGTCTGATACGTTTTCTTATAGTTTTGCAGAGCTCAGTGTACTCGACTCTGCCAAAAGGACTACCTGCATTTGTCATTGCTCGCCATTTCTTCATTAAATCAATGGTCTCATTGGAGATTTTTGTTTGTTTAAGACATTTTTCTTCTGGTGCTATTGAAGCAGCCGTTTGAAGTACATTGTTGGCGATTTCTTCATATTGAACTGATATTTCCACCTCCTCTGGATCTTGTAACGCAGCAAACCGGTTTGACAAAGCAATCTCAAAATCGCTTCCTCTCTCCAGCAGTTTTCCAGAATCCACCTTGCCCTTATTTGATCTTACCATTCTTTCGCGCTCTTTTCGACAGTCAATCCGAACCTTTGCTCGTACAATTCGGGGGTCACTTCCAACATTAAAATTGTTAAGGACAGTACAATTGGTAAATATTGTTTTATCGTTGCTCATGATGTAGTCAATTTCGCTTGTGAGCCCAGATGGACTTTTCATGTTGTCAAGTTCGATTAACAGTTCTTGCAATCGGGCCTCTGTTTTCATAGTCCGTATATTTAACGTTGCAATGTCAAAAGCCCCATGGGAGCCTGATCTAACCCGGTGATTCTTAGCACCCTCTGCCTTGGGGTAGGTCTTCCCGCTGCCGTAGGTAGTTGCCCCTTGGCCTCCGGGGAATGAGGGCCGTGTTTGCGGTTGTACTGTCATATTTCAACATATTGAAATACCATGTTGAAGGTATGGACCGTAATCTGCCACGCTGGTCCAATGCGGGTTGGCAAATTTTGAATCATGTTAGTCTGAGGCCTCTGCCTTGATCTGTCTGCCAGGTGTGACCTTCCCTGGAGCATAGACTCCAGACGGCATAGCTCAAAGCTTCATTACCCTACTCAAACCCCTTTACCACGTCAAGGTCCGATCCACAAAGGGGATATATATATATATATATATATATATATATATATATATATATATATATATATATATATATATATATATATATATATATATATATATATGGACACTCCTCCACCTGGACACTCACATCGCAATCAATTCAAAAACTTCGGGTGGCACAGAGGGGAATGGAAAGATGTATGCTTGGCATTACCAGACGAGACAGAAAGTCCTGCCCATGGATCAGGGAACAAACAAAAGTCTGTGACATCATTGGAAGAGTAAAACAGTTGAAATGGAGATGGGCAGGCCATATAGCGAGGCGATGGGACGACAGATGGACCAAGGCAATCCTGGAGTGGATACCGCTTGATCGCAAACGTCCGCGAAGAAGACCGAAAGCACGATGGATTGATGACATCGTTAAG
Organism: Cosmopolites sordidus; assembly: GCA_031761425.1. NCBI lineage: Eukaryota > Metazoa > Arthropoda > Insecta > Coleoptera > Curculionidae > Cosmopolites > Cosmopolites sordidus. The sequence continues at coordinate 272,768 of JARFXV010001286.1, forward strand.
TATATTGGACCCGAGTGGCAGAGGAAAGCCCAGGACCGTGAAGGTTGGAAGCATGCTGAAGAGGGCTTCATCCTGCAGTGGATCGATGCGGGCTGATGATGATGATGATATATATATATATATATATATATATATATATATATATATATATATATATATATATATATATATATATTTATTTATATATATATATATATATATATATATATATATATATATATATATATATATATATATATATAATGGTTGTAATAATTTATATCGTTTTTGAGAAGCAAATTAAGAATTTTGCTTATTAAAGCAAGAGTAAGAAAATTACGGTTTTAATTAAAGTAGATACATTATCGTTCTTATCAGGTTATTATAAATTCTCTCCTAAACTACACTATATTCGCCATTTGAACGATTTTACACCGGCTTCCCCTACTTCACGTACTATCTAATAAAATGTAAACAGATTTTTTTTCTACAAAAAATTTTTACAACATATTTCTATTCTTCTGTATCATATGATTCAGTTTAACTTTATGCTTCGACGGGTAAACATTACGCGTATATTTTACTATCTTGTACTAGTGTTAACAGTGTATTTTACTGAGGTAAGAGTGTACTGGTGTAGTGTCTAGTAGCAGTGTAGCTGTAGAAGCTATATTGAAGTTTATATGAGGTAGGTGAATTATTTTAAAGTAATTTTAGTTAAGTTTTAAGTTTAAGTTTTAGTTAACTATATGGAAATATATTTTTTTTTGTTTTTTACATCTAATTTATTTCAGGACTGTTATAAACAGGGGTGCCATTAAAATTTCTTTCTAAAGCTGAGTCCATAGCAATAAAATTTGCGTGTGTGCTGAATGTACTGGAACAATTTGTTTGAATTATGTGGTAGACAACAACTGCTTCGTGTGCGTGCTGTGCGGCGACAATATTGGTGCGTGACTTTGTGTGTCAGAGCAGTGTGTATGTACACTACATACCCATACAGCCCGCACAACGGAAATTTGTATTGATATGGACCTAGGTTCATTTTATTTAATATAATGTTTTTATAGTTTGACTGAATTGTTTGACTGAATTAATTTTGGATGAACAGTAGGGGAAAAAAACCTGCAACATTTGTACGCAATAAATGGTTATTTGGTTTGAGTTATTGGATTAACTGAATTACATGCAGCTTGAAATACAAATCTTTATGAAAAATATTCTATGTAGTGTCATAAGTACGATGTGTAATTAATTGTTCTGAATTTTCATTCACACCTTGGTCCATTGCATCGATGTTTGCAGCAACACGTTTAAGTTTTTGACTGGTTGGATTCTTAACATCTTAAACGCAGCCTCTAAGCTTTGTAGATCGATTATGTTGACCATAAATTTCGCGTAAGGCGCGAAACGTAGACCGAATAGATTAATTCATTTTATAATGGATTTGAATAAATTGTATTCGCTGTATAACTATATATTTCTTCTTGGTGATTTGCCAAACATTACTAAACACAAATGTCAATTTTGGCGGGAAATTAGAAAAATAAATAGTTGCTATGACTTTTAAAAATATATGTAGTACTAGTTTTATAACCCTTTATGTATAGTTATAACGACAATTAAATTTGTTACCCAATTCTATAAAAAAAAACACAATGGTATTGTTTTATAAATTATTGCATGACTAAGTTAAGTAATATTTTTGTATCCTTTTGTTGGAATTACACCACGACGATTCAAGTGGTGAAAAACATTATCGAATAAAAGCGAAATACTGTTATTGGATTTATTGTCTCGATCCAAAACCGATTATATGCTTCCTAAACTGAAAGGAAACACATTTGTGGGAAATGTCACTTTTTTCCTAATGAAAGTTGAACACGGCCATTAATGTTTTCCCAAATTGCTGAAGAATTTCGATTCCATTTGATTTAACGAAAAAGCCATGGCAAAAGCCGATCAAAATAAAAGAGATAATGTTTTTCAATCGACGATTTTCCGTAAATGATGGTTTGAAAAAGTGAGTTTCTCTCAGTACATTTCTATGTTTGTTATATCAATACAAACGTCAAAATCGAACAATCGTTATAAATGTTATTATAGATATATGAGTACAGATAATGGGTGGGTCAATAATTTTATTTTTATTATTAATAATTTTTAAAAGAAACAGACAAACAAGACAGATTATTTTTATCTATTTATCTGATTTTTAAATTTTGTGTGACTTTGTGCTCTTTTTAGCACATTTTCTATAACTTCTGTTAACGTATTTGGTGTGAATGGAGCAATTTCAGCACGGATGTTGTCCTGGTGTATGGTTTGAGGCTTATTTATAGAAATATTTTCCTTCAAAAATCCCCATAAAAAATTTATCCGGAATAGTCTCTCGAGTTGTATGATGATTACTTTCAGTTTCATCTTAAATCACAGCAAGAACTGTTTTATGTGTTCCAGAGTTTGAATATATTTTATTTCCTAAAGGATTATTATTTATATTCTTGATCTTTATTTTGGTTTTAGTGTAATTTATAGTTTTCTTAATTTATTATTATTTATATTAAAATGATTATTTTACCCTTCATTACTTTTGCTTTAAATTATACTCTTTGTGAGCTCGAAGCGGTCGTAATCCTTTTTTAAGCACTCCTACTCGTAATATTTTAAAATCGTCTCCAAAACCGCGGTCTAAATTTGCCTGACGACAAATATCGGGTCGAAACGTTTCATTTTCAACGTCAGTATCAAGTTTAATTGGTAAGGCCGGATCCTTCTGAGAAGTGTTCTACGTTGGTCACTCGCCAGTCGGTAGGTTTCCTGATAGACTTATCGGTAGGCACATAACCAAGGGTTGATAGCCCGAGGGCGGTGCTGGCCTGGGTTTGTCGGAAGCTGATAACCGTGGTTCGGAACCCACGTTAAGCTGTAGGCCCAGTCGCTTAATAGCCTAGTTGCTGATGCGCCTCTAACCCTAATACTTTACCTTTACTTTTATCTTCAGTATTGCGAATAATAACTTTCAGAAGAAAACAATTACAAAAATATTATTGAACATTGGATTAATTAGAATTAGAAGATTATAATCTTAGATTAGACACGTTAGTAGCTCGTTTACGGTAGAATCAATGTATAGAATTTTTTGTTAGCAACCGAGGAGTATATTATAGCCACAAAGCTTTTTAAAAGGTTTTTGAATGTGAGATGAATAAACTCGAAGAGATTTACCACTAAACACGAATTCACTTTTTGAAAACTTCTCGACGCACGCTTCGCTAACCATGTTAGCATCATCAGGAGATGATTTAATCTTATTAGAAGAATGTTAGAACTTTAAAATGAGGCACAACGATAACTACAAGTGATCGTGTGTCTCGAGCGTCTCAAAGGACAAATAATGGATTTATGTTTTCAAAATAACGTAGTTCAAATGTCCCTTTCGATTTCGTCAAGTGGAATGTATTCCGAAGACCAAATTACTCTTTCATACATATTGTATGGTATACGTTCAATGGTGGCCGGAATGTTTCTTGTTAGAAGTGGTTTATGATGGCATTACAGTATTCTACCCACTTATTACTGTCTGTAGGCAACTTATCTTGAATAATTTGTATCTTATGGTATAGCAAAACATTCTTAAGCGAGAAATTCTCAAATGTGCATCACTTCGTTGAATTAAGATGTGTGGAGACTACTTCACACTTTGCTCCATCAGCCATAATTTGAACACTTCACATTGTTCTTGGAGCTTTGAATGCGGGGCCTATTCTTAGCAGTTTCAAATTCGTGAAATTTTTTAATAAAAGATAAATTTGTCGTTTGATGTTGCGCCAGACGATTCGGATATTTTCTAGTTTCACGTTGTATTAAAACAAAAAGATTTTTTATTTAATGTAAATTACAATTTCACTGAGTTTTTTAGCTATAATAAAACTTGTATGTCTGTACTATACAATAACCAAACCCAAACTGCTCCAATTATCACGAAACGCAACTTTTCATGTATACCTGGTACCTAAACAGGGCCTGAGGGGGTTACGCACTCTGACTGTTACAGACGTCCACCACAGGATGGCGTGAGCTGCGTTTATTACAGTCTAGATCCGACATGGCTGATGTATATGATCGTACCCTTGGTCATTCCTTCAGCCGCTTTCAAAACGTTCAGCTCGAGTCCGACTGATGACAGTTTAAGGCCAGAAACCGGGCTCGGTAGACACTTGTTGATGTTTTGGTAGCGACTGAATGAATAGACAATTTTTGCGTGGACCATGGATACATTTTCTTTGTTTCTGAATATTTTAATATTCTCCGAGGGTCCACTATGCAACTTTTCAATAATTAATCCACCACATTAATCACAGGATTATCACAAAAGGCAAATAAAGGTAACTAATATTATCAGATTATATAATCTATATAGATAGAATAGTTATCTTCTCGGGGAATCGGAGAGAAACTGCACTATTATGTGATAACTATACAACGTGAAAACTGACAATATTGACATAGCGCCTGGTAACCGATAACCTAAAACGAACTTTCACCAGGTTTCTCAGGCTATTGATATTATGTGGATCGAGGTGTGTATCAATAGGCGTGTTTTACTTAAATACGTCATAAAAATTTTTGATACATTTGAATAATTAACACTGGAATTATTGAAATTATGCTGTGGCGCGTGGTAATGAAGCATATTTTGGGATTTCGTACATTTTATTCCTTTAGCATAGTTGAACACTTGAACAATGGAACTATACAGGAAAAAACCTACGATATATCATCGTTTTGTCTTTTACCAAGACGAATAAAGCTTCCATGAATAGTCATAGATCAACAGGGGAAATAACATTTTTGTATTAGAACCAAAAATTTTGGAAACGTTGACAAAAGTCCAGAAGATCTCCCTTAACTTGAAGCTAAATAATGCAAGCTTCATTCTAATGTGATAGCTTAGAATCGTTATTAAAAATAGGGCCATTCAACTATATAACCTTATATTGTTAAAGAAGTCCCAGAAAAAACTATATATAGTAAAGAAACATAGATTACACTCTTAATATTTACAATTCCAAACACAGAGTGATTCCTAAGTTGAGACTTTTTTTACAGTGTATAAAACCCGATACAACAGTCTCACCAGCCTGTTCTATGCAATCAATAAGGGTTCTCTTGTATTAACTGGCGTTTTAAAAAATATGCTTAAAAAAAACGACAGATATTGTATTCTGTTCGTTTTGAATTTGCAGGCGATCGATTAAATTTGTTTAAATGATTTTAAGGGCCGGGCTTGAATTAGTTAAAAAAGGTTGTAGTGGGCTAATTTTAGAGATATTTAAAAAATGATGTTAAAAAAAATATGTTATCGAGTTTTATATGATGTTACAAGTCTCAACTTAGGAATCACCATGTATATCTGAGTAAACTTGATATACCTTGTTGTTCAGTACGAATAGAACTACGTCATACAACTACATGACCCTGTAGTTCGGTGACCCTCAACCATTCGATGATTACATAAATAATAGTAGCAAGGTGATCGTTAAGGTGGCGTTGTCCTAGTTGTCTCGCCATTTATACTCGCTGTGTTAGAATATAGAATGATCGTGTCTCATCTGGCTGCCTTGGGAAATCGCACTGAGCTCGTAGGATAAGGAGAGGATAATTGATTGCTCCGCGGGGCTGGACGAGGCATAGCGTGCGAAAAACACTGTTATGTGTTATGATCCACATATATTTCAGTAAACCTATTCTTAAAATATTCATATGAACGTAACAAAACTAGACGACACTGATGGAACAATGTGCTCTTTATATCAAAATTCAATAGATATAATGCTGGTTAGTGAAACGCATTTCACAGATAAAACATATTTTCATATTCCACGCTATATAACTTATATTACTAATCACCCAGATAACACTGCACATGCTGGAACAGCAGTAATTATCAAAAACACTATTAAACACCATGAAATGCCTAAATATAAAGAGAATTTTCTGCAAGCCACAGCAGTCAAAGTTAAACTGATGCCATATGAATTAACTATTGCTGCAGTCTATTGCCCACCGCGACACCAAATAAAAAAAGATAATTTTGGGAATTTCTTTGAAACATTAGGGCCGAAATTCATTGCAGGTGGAGACTACAATAGCAAACATACTCTGTGGGGATCACGGCTGACGACTACTAAAGGCAGAGAACTATCAAATCTGATACATGAACAGAATTACTCGTTCCTGTCAACAGGCACTCCTACGTATTGGCCATCTGATCATAACAAAATACCAGACCTATTAGACTTCTTTATCACCAATGGAATTTCCTCAGAATACATGGACGTTGTATCAAGTTATGACTTATCATCAGATCACTCACCAATAATCGCAACAATTAGTAATTTTGTTATTAATAAATACATAATTCCTGGATTACACAACAAAAACACAAATTGGTCTAAATACCAAAATAAAATCGATGAGAAAATAGATCTAAAAGTATCCCTTAAAAATCCGAACGAAATCGATTCGGCAGTAACAAGGCTAACCAGTATCCTAATAGAGGCAGCACAACATGCAACACCTCAATCTGACATGCCAAATCAAGGATATAATATACCGTTACAGATAAAAAAACTTATAGCTATAAAACGGAAAGCGAGAGCCAAGTGGCATCGAACCCAGGCTCCGTCAGATAAAACTATCTTAAATAGAGCAATTAATAATTTGAAATTAAAACTAAAAGAAGCTCGAGAGAGATCATTTCAAGAATATGTTACAAAGCTCAACAGATTTGACAATACAATTTGGAAACCAATCAAACATAAGAGAAAACCTAAAATACAAGCTACACCCATTCGCAACGAAGAAATGCCAAATTGTAACTGGGCCAGAAGCGACGAAGAAAAAGCGACCGTGCTTGCTAAATATTTTGCTAAAGTATTTACTCCAAACGACGAGGAACTAGATGAGGAAATAGAAAGAGAATTGGCTGCCATCATGACGGACATACCATCCATTCAGGTTGCTACTCCAAAAGAAGTCAAAAGAGAAATTAGTTTACTGAATACAAAAAAAGCTCCAGGTATCGATAAAATTACCCCTAAAATGTTAAAGGAACTTCCAAGAAAAGGGATAGTATTAATCAGTTACATACTCAATGCTATGTTGAAATGCAATTACTGGCCTAAACAACTGAAAATTGCTCTAATAATCCCAATACCCAAAGTCGGAAAAGATCTGACAGAAGCTTCATCATACCGACCTATAAGTCTACTGACCGTTATGTCAAAACTTTTTGAAAGACTTATACTCAACAGAATAAATACTGACCCCGATACAGAAAACTGGATTCCTGCACACCAGTTTGGCTTTAGACAAAACCATTCAACTACGCAACAGACTCATCGCATAACCCATGAAATAAATAGAGCAATAGAAAACAAACAATACTGTACATCAGTGTTCCTGGATGTCAGTAAGGCTTTCGACAAGGTTTGGCATGATGGCCTACTATTCAAAATCAAAAAATCTCTTCCTATAACATATTACCATCTCTTAAAATCCTATCTCATTGAAAGGAAATTCAAAGTTAAAATAAACGATAGCACATCGGAAAAATATACCATTAGATCGGGAGTTCCACAAGGCAGCGTTATCGGCCCCTTGCTCTACGTACTCTATACGGCTGATCTCCCAATAACAAAATACACCACAATTGGTACATTTGCTGATGACACAGTCATACTTTCATCAAATATAAACCCAGTCGAAGCCTCAAACAAACTACAAACCCACCTGAACCTAATTCAAACCTGGACTCGAAAGTGGAAAATTAAAATAAATGAGACAAAATCAGCGCAAGTCAACTTTACCCTCAGGAAAAGGCAGTGCCCTAGCTTACATTTTAATAACGTAGAAATCCCAACATTCACGAATACAAAATATTTAGGTATACACTTGGACAGTAAACTTACGTGGAAAACCCATATAGTCAAAAAAAGAAAACAAATTGACCTAAAAGTAAAAGAATTGAGCTGGCTTATCGGAAGAAAGTCTAACTTATCTTTAGATAACAAAATTCTATTATACAAGGCTATCATTAAGCCAATTTGGACTTATGGGATAGAACTTTGGGGATGTACCAGTAAATCAAATTTAGCCATTATCCAAAGATGTCAGTCCAAAATATTACGAATGATTGCCGATGCACCTTGGTACATATCAAACCACACTCTTCACGAAGATCTCCAGATACCCTATGTTAAGGACGTGATCAAGAGCAACAGCATAAAATATCACCACAAACTGGAAAGCCATCCTAACACCCTACTACAGCCTGTTTTGAATCCAACAAATAATAGAAGACTAAAAAGAAACTGGCCAACAGACCTGATAGAAGGATAATGGGGACTCGTCGTTGGGGGAGTCACCTCATCACGCCAATATAGGAAGTCTAGCCCTCAAGCCATCACATTAGCTTATAGAATATTGTAATTCTGATTGCTAATATACGAAATAATAATAAAAAAAAAAAAAAATATCTAGGTAGTAAAATGTTTCGTACTTAATCACTTTAATTTAAATTTTATTTATTATTATAATTATACTTAGTGTAGAGGAAATAATTTTCGTAGATTTAACCACCATATTCTTAACACAAACCTGTATCCAAGATGGAATCATTTCCGCGGAATATATATATATATATATATATATATATATATATATATATATATATATATATATATATATATATATATATATATATATATTATATATATATATATATATATATATATATATATATATATATATATATATATATATATAGATATATATATATATATATATATATATATATATATATATATAAATATATATATATATATATATATATATATATATATATATACATATATATATATATATATATATATATATATATATATATATATATATATATATATATATATATATACATATATATATATATATATATATATATATATATATATATATATATATATATATATATATATATATATATATATATTACGATGAGCTCTGCAAAACTATAAGAAAATGTATCAGAGAGGAGACGCGCTGATTCAACATACAGCTAATGCAAAAAACTCTGGAATAAAACAAGGAAATTAATAAGGCTAAACAGAAGCTGAGAAAGAAAAGAACGCAAATGTATACCTTAATGTGTGAGATCTAATGATGAAGATCGGAACCAATCAAAGACAACTATACCCACGAAAGAAGAAATGCCGGATATTCTAGTGGAGGAAGTGACAAATGCTGTAGAATCGAAGAAAAATGGTAAATGGTTTCAGGAAAGGACAGTGCAACTGTCAAAATGCTAAAAGCTGGTCGTTGGACTCTACATAAAACACTGGCAAAATTATCACTCAGGGACTCATGGAAAAGTGCAGAAGTAATCCTTACACATAAAAAAGAAGCACAGGAAGATTTAATGAACTACATTACCTTCTACATTACTGATAGAAGGTTTATTGGACAAACCTTCTATCAGTAATGTACAAAATGTTTACTAAAATATTATCTAAAAGAATATTAAGAAAATTGAATGACGCTCAATCAAGAGAACAAGCAGGATTCCGAAATGGATTCAGTACAATGGATCATACCCAGGTTATACAGCAGGCCACTGAAAGGTACAATGAATACACCATGTGTGGCTTTTATCGACTACGAAAAGGTCTATGACTTAATCACAAAACAGGCCATAATGGATGCATTGCTTACCAACGGGGAGAGACAAAGCATATGTAAACCTATTATGATCGATATATGATGGAGCTACAGCGACAATTCACCTTGATGATCTTGAAGTAGAAATTAATGTAGAGCCAGATGTACGACAGGGTGACGCAATATCGCCTATTCTATTCTCGGCCAAATATTCCTTTATTTGAGTTGGGAACAGGATGGTGTGAAGATCAATGGTGCAAACTTAAAAAATCTAAGATTTGCAGATGATATGGTTCTCCTTTCACAAGATCCAGACTAACTGAAAAGATGCATACAAGAGCTGCAAAGAGCTGGCGAACTGGCGTAAAAATTAACTTGAAAAAGTCAGGTTATGTTAAATAAATTTGCGAGGATAAAATAATTTCAGTTGTAAAGAGGGATTTGAAAATCCTGGACCACTTTATATATCTTGGGCAGAGGATTTAAATGGAAGGGAATACCGCCCGGGAGGTGGAACGGCGTGTTAAATGTGGCATTCGCTAGGCTCAACATAGTGTTTAAAAGCAAACTCCCCCTTTGCCTGAAAAGAAAAGTCTTCGATAAATGCGTCCTGCCCGTTATGACACCCGGAAGTGAAACCAATTCAGAAATTTCGGGTAGCATAGAGGGGAATGGAAAGTTGCTTGGTGAATATGCTTGGTATTACAAGAAGAGACAGAAAACCCTGCATAGGGATTAGGAAACAAACGAAAATGTGTGATATCATTGGAAAAGTAAAGCAATTGAAATGGAGATGGGCAGTGGGCCGATAGATGGACTAAGGCAGTCCTGGAGTGGATACCGCTTTATCGCAAATATCTGCACCGAAAGCACGACGGACTGATGATATCGTTAAATATATTGGACCTGAGTGGCAGAGGGATGCCCAGGACCGTGAAAGTTGAAAACATACTGGAAAGGTCTTCATTCTGCAGTAGATCGACACTGGCTGATGATGATGATGTATGAATTATCATAAGACCGTAGATAGGGTATTTCCACAGTATTCTATGAACCTTTAAGGGCGGTTTTTATGTTTTTTTTTGTAGGTTAGTTTGTTTTTGTCTCGTTTACTGTATAGGACAAGAGTTTAAGTCGAGTTTATATAAAATGGCAAGTTTTAGTAGTAAATTTTACAAACATTCAGCTGATAAATTTTATTATATATGCGGACGGTTTATTTTAAACTCACAAGCTAGACCTAAATTCGAGGAAGTCAAAAAAGCCTATGTTTTATATTTTAAATCTCAAGTAAGTTTGAAATTGTTTCCAAACATTAATGCTATATAATGTTATTTCACAGGAAATGAATACTTTCAAGACACCTAATTTGGTTGTTGTTTCCCTTTATATAAAATAGTTTGAATTGGCCAGAATGGTTGTGGTTGCCAAAGAATATTATTATTGCTAAGTAGCTAAGTAAATACACTATGTAGAATTACCGTCATTAACGAAATTTTGTCTATATTATAATTTACTCAAAAAATCCTACATCCAAAGAAAAAATTGCATTAAAAGATTCTGTCCCCAACATTTTGAATAGAATAAAATCTGGGTCATTCATCTTTACATAAACTGAATCTTTAACCATAAATTATTCTTCTCATTTTGTCAGAACAAAGCTTCGGTAAAAAATACAAATTACCCATCGTTATGTGGTAATTTATAGTCGTTTGGTAGTGCTCTCGTTTCCAAAGACTCATTTCAGATGGATGTGCACGAATTTAATCAGCACTAACTTTGATTTAGGACACTTGTCCTGATTGAATGATGAGAAATAGCACAAACTATGAATACAAAGGAGGGCGGAAATTTTTTTGTCGCACTTGCTTTCATCTTGGATATGACCGATGAATTTTAATTGTATTTCTTTTTAAACTTACTTATTTTATGGCAATCTGTTTGAGTAAACAATAACCAATAACATTAATATCTAATACTAGTTATATATTAGTGTGTAGTACAAGACAACGTGTTAAGTATTTTTTTCTTTTCTTTAGGTTTTTCCCCACGATCTAAAACTCAAAAAAAGTCTACAGAATCTGTTCTTATGTAAATAAACAATCACTTTGTAAAAGAACAATAACAAAACGGAAATAAATTTCTCAGTGATTCTTTTTTCTGTAATAAATTTGCCTAACGAACAAAAATTTTAAAAATATAAAAATTTTCTAAAATAAATGCAAACTTTTAACGTTAACGTTTTGAAATTTTCTTCCGTTTTCATTGATTCATTCATATTTAGATCATTGATGATCTAAATATTTTTTACAAGATATACATTCTCTAGAGCCTACAATTACCTTTAGAGATGGAGAGGGAAAATAAATTGCCATTCCTCCACACTTTAATAATAAAACACAATACATTAAAAACTACAGTTTACAGAAAACCTACAAACACAGATAGGTACCTCAATTTCTTTTCCAATCACTCAAAATCAGTAAAAAAATAGGAGTAATTAAAAGTTTTTATAACAGAACAAAATATGTTTGTACCGACATTGGTACACTACAAAAAGAAACAAATTATATCAAAGACATTTTAATAAAAAACAATTACCCAAAAAATTTCATAGATACATTTTTTAAAACTTTTGATAACAGACAAAAAAGACAACTTACTAATAACAATAATAATAATTTTCAAACAATTACCTGCACAATTCCTTAAATCCGGGATATTGCTGACACAGTTAAAAGAGTAAGAAATAAATACAACATAAGAACGACATTTCAAACAAAAAAATACTCTTGGATCCATATTAACAAAAATCAAACCAAACGACAAAATACCAAAAATGTGGTTTATAAAATTCCCTGCGAATGTGGCAAATTGTATATAAGTGAGACATCTAGACCATTAGATGTTATAATAAAAGAACATAAAAAACCTTCTTAGAAAGGGGGATTTTAATAAATCTAGAATTTCTCAATACGCATGAAAATCAGGATATAAAATCAATCGGAATAATTCCAAAATGGTATTAAAAGAATCGGTAACAAAATACAAAAGATTAAAAGATACCGCTATAATTAATTTAAATAAAAATAACTGTATTGTTATGACTTCGGTTGATTTAAATTCAATATGGTTCCTGATTCTAAAGAACAGTTAAGTTAATGGCTATGTTACTGGCATATGGTATGTTACTGGCAGTCTCCTCTTATTATTGTCAATGTAAGTATCATTGACATATACACAACATATATTTACTTGTTATCTTTTCAGTGTATTATATATACATATAATTTATTTTTTTAGATTCGTTTTGAAAACGAGAGGAGAAGACCTCCCGAAACGTTAACGTTAAAAAGTTTGCATTTATTTTAGAATTTTTTTATATGTTTTAATTTTTTGTTCGTTAGGCAAATTTATTACAGAAAAAGAATCATTGAGAAATTTGTTTCCGTTTTGTTTTTGTTTCTTACCCAGTGATTTTTTATTTACATAAGAATAGATATTTTTGATATTTTTTTGAGTTTTAGATCGTGGCGAAAAACCAAAAAAAAAGAAGAAAATATATGGACACGCCACAATCACTCAAACAATACAAGGTGTTGAGGCTTCAGTTTAATTCTCGGCCATTTTTTACTATATTTGAGAATTGTTTATGAAAAATGTAACAGAAGCTTAATTTTTGAAGTAATCTCCCTCACTGTCTTATAATTTATCCACTTTTAAGTAACTATCGAAAAAAAAAACTTGGTGGTTTCGATGTGATAAAATAATTGAGGTTTTTTTTGTCGAATTCAGGAGATATTAAGCGAATATCAACCAGGTAAAACTGCAATTTGGTCGAGAAAGATTATAATTTGAAGGGGATAAGTCTAGAGAATAATCCGACTGCGATAAAATCCCAACTCTGTGATCCTTTTGCTATTTCGTCACCTGAGTAATGGAGTGTGCCATTTCTAGAAGGTTAACATTATGTCATTATTATACAATTTTTTTAATTTTTTTCGAGTTTTAATTTTAATATTTATTTTTTCCCAGAAGCAATGTCGTTCTTTTTTGCTTATACTATAATAGGTTTTCGCGATATAGGGCTGATTTTTTGAATCTAATAAATTCTTCATAGTTTTGTTAGCTACATTTTTAGTTCTTAACTCCTTCTATAAGGGTACTCTTTTAATCTCATCTTCAAAATTATTTCTGTAAGATACATATTGCATTGAGGTCGACTGTACTTCCAGATGTTTTACTTGGGAGTATGGTACTAGGTTGTAAATGAAAATGACTGACTGTATTTCTGAAAATCAAAAAATCTTCTTTTTTCATTTGAATCAAAAACCAGTTTGTTCTTAATGGCCTTAAGAGATCTAATAAATGATAAAAGGCTATATATTTCGGAGTATCGAAGTTTTTGTTCGAATCAGGCTATAGTTAAGGGTCCACCTCTTGGATGTTTCCATGACCAGTTTCAGGAAACTATTTTCAATCGATATTATTTGTGGCTGATGCTTTAATAAAATAAACCAAGAAAAATGCTGTTCCGGTTTTGAGGAACCACAGAATAAATTTTTTTATGTCCAGATTATCGTACTATTTCGTCTAGAATTTTTAATAAGGTGTAATATGGTATACGGTGCGTCCTGCCCTCATTTGATGTCGCATCCCACACTAAGTTTTTTTATTTACAGTGCAATGCGTTATTAAATTACATATAATTTCCGTTTGTAAAATAACTTGGACACATTAGCCTTAGGGAGCGTAAAACATTTTGCATATAGAAAGAAATATTCGCAATAGTACCTTTTCTTTTGTTTTCTAAGGTCTTTGTCGGTTTCTTCCTTCTAAGGTTTTTGTCGTTATCTTTTTTCGTATATATATATATATATATATATATATATATATATATATATATATATATATACACTCGAGGTACGGAAAATGGCCGATGTGGCGGAATTGGATTCCTCATCAATCGAAAGCTGAAGGACAGTGTGGTAAAATTTGAAAGTACATCCGACCGATTAGCCCAATGCGTCATTCAGCTGAATAAAAAGTTTAGGCTTCAAATCGTCCAAGTTTATGCACCAACTATAAGCCATAAAGATGAGGAAATTGAGGAATTTTATGATGATGTGGCCCAGCTTTTATACAAGGAGAAATGTAGGTACAAAATCCTGATGGGTGATTTTAATGCCAGAATTGGAACAACAAGAACAGACGAAAATGCAACTGGCCCATATGGAACTGGTGAGCGGGACAATAGAGGTGACAGATTAGTTGATTTTGCTGAAGGACAAGAACGATATATTATGAATTCATTCTATAAGAAAAATATCAGCAGAAAATGGACATGGAAAAGTCCATCTGGGCTCA
Source organism: Cosmopolites sordidus (assembly GCA_031761425.1). Taxonomy (NCBI): domain Eukaryota; kingdom Metazoa; phylum Arthropoda; class Insecta; order Coleoptera; family Curculionidae; genus Cosmopolites; species Cosmopolites sordidus. The sequence continues at coordinate 287,834 of JARFXV010001286.1, forward strand.
CAAGCGAAATTGACTACATCATGACCAACGATAAAACAATATTTACCAATTGTACTGTCCTTAACAATTTTAATGTTGGAAGTGACCACCGAATGGTACGAGCAAGGGTTCGGATTGACTGTCGAAAAGAGCGCGAAAGAATGGTAAGATCAAAGAAGGGTAAGGTGGATTCTGGAAAACTGCTGGAGAGAGGAAGCGATTTTGAGATTGCTTTGTCAAACCGGTTTGCTGCATTATAAGATCCAGAGGACGTGGAAATATCAGTTCAATATGAAGAAATCGCCAACAATGTACTTCAAACGGCTGCTTCAATAGCACCAGAGGAAAAATGTCTCAAAAAAACAAAAATCTCCAGTGAGACCATTGATTTAATGAAGAAACGGCGAGCAATGAGAAATACAGGTAGTCCTTTTGGCAGGGTCGAGTACACTGAGCTCTGCAAAACTATAAGAAAACGTATCAGAGAGGACACGCGCCGATTCAATATGCAGCTAGTGCAAAAAACCCTGGAAGAAAACAAAGGAATTAACAAAGCTAAACAGAAGCTGAGAAACAAAAGAACGCAAATATATGCTTTAAAGCGTGAGGATGGCACAGTGTGCAGGACGCGTACCCAAATGTTAGAGATTGTCAGAAGGTTTTATTCCCAGTTATATGAAGATCAGAGCCAGTCAGGGACAGCAATACCCACGGAAGAACAATATATAATGCCAGATATCCTAGTGGAGGAAGTAACAAATGCTATAGAATTGATGAAGAACGGCAAGGCTCCAGGAAAGGATAGTGTAACTGTCGAAATGCTAAAAGCTGGTGGTCGGACGTTACATAAAACACTGGCAAAATTACACTCAAAATGCCTCAAAGAACAAAAAGTACCTGACTTATGGAAAAATGCAGAAGTGATCCTTTTACATAAAAAAGGAGCACAGGAAGATTTAAAGAACTACCGTCCAATAAGCCTCCTATCAGTGATGTACAAAGTTTTCACTAAGATAATTTCTAAAAGAATATTAAAAAAACTGAATGACGCACAACCAAGAGAACAAGCAGGATTCAGAAGTGGATTCAGTACAATGGATCACATCCAGGTTGTACAGCAGATCATAGAAAGGCACAACGAATACACCATGCCACTGTGCTTGGCTTTTATCGACTACGAAAAAGCATTTGATTCCATCTGAAAGCATGCGATAATGGATGCACTGCTTAGCCAAGGTGTAGAGAGAGCCTATGTAAACCTATTAGAATCGATATATGATGGAGCTACAGCCACAATTCACCTTGATGATCTTGAAGTGGGAATTAATATAGAACGAGGTGTACGGCAGGGTGGCAATATCGCCTATTCTTTTCTCGGCTGGCCTTGAAGAAGTATTCCGTAAACTGGATTGGGAACAGGATGGGGTAAAGATCAATGGTGCAAACTTAAACCATCTTAGATTTGCACATGATATTATTCTCATTTCACAAGACCCAGAGGAGCTGCAAAGACGCATACAAGAACTGCAAAGGGCTGGCGAACCATTTGGCTTGAAAATAAACCTGAAAAAGAGTCAGGTTATGTTCAATAACTTCGCTCAGGACAGAAGAATTTCAGTTTTAGGAAGGGATTTAGAGATTGTGGACAGCTTTGTATATCTTGGGCAGAGGATTTCCATGGAGGGGAGTGGCGGCACTCCCCTCCATGGAAATCCTCCGGGAGGTGGAACGGCGTGTTAAATGTGGCTGGCAGGCATTTGGTAGGCTCAACATAGTGATTAAGAGCAGACTCCCACTTTGCCTGAAAAGAAAAGTATTCGATCAGTGCGTTCTACCCGTTATGACATACGGAAGTGAAACCTGGACACTCACATCGCAATCAATTCAAAAACTTCGGGTGGCACAGAGGGGAATGGAAAGATGTATGCTTGGCATTACAAGACGAGACAGAAAGTCCTGCGCATGGATCAGGGAACAAACAAAAGTCTGTGACATCATTGGAAGAGTAAAACAGTTGAAATGGAGATGGGCAGGCCATATAGCGAGGCGATGGGACGACAAATGGACCAAGGCAATCCTGGAGTGGATACCGCTTGATAGCAAACGTCCGCGAAGAAGACCGAAAGCACGATGGACTGATGACATCGTTAAGTATATTGGACCCGAGTGGCAGAGGAAAGCCCAGGACCGTGAAGGTTGGAAGCATGCTGAAGAGGCCTTCATCCTGCAGTGGATCGATACGGGCTGATGATGATGATGATGATGATGATGATATATATATATATATATATATATATATATATATATATATATATATATATATATATATATATATATATATATATATATATATATATATAAGTATTCCCAGTTTCTTCAAAGGCGGCAAAGTCGGAGTAGTTTAATTCCTGAATAATTTTGGAAAAAATTAAATATTGTTAAATTATTATAATTATCACAAACATCTCGGAATCCTAACTGTAGGCGTTTTAATGCGTTTAACTCACTGGTAAGAAAACAGATGATGTTTAAAAATGTGGAACGACTGAATAATCATTAGAATAATTACTTGTATACATAAAACAAAATTTTCTTAAAACCAGAATAAAAACATCATTAATATTGTACAACAAACTACCAATAAAAGATTAGTCACATGTTTATATCAACTTGAAATTAAGATATATTTAATATTTGAATTTCAAAATACACGTTACGTTTTTAAAAAAGTTCACCTACATATGAATCACATAGTTAAACGTGAGGTGAATATCAACAAGTTGAAATTTTGAACTTTTGCCAGTAAAGTAAAATTTATAACCTGGACGAGAACAGTAGTTTAGGCAGAGTTAGGTCAACAAATTATTGTTGACGAAGAGAAATACACAAAAGTTGTCATCTTGTATGAATTATATGTGTACTGGGAAACAAAAAAAGTGTAACACGCATTATATGCAGGGTGTAAGGAAAATGACTTTCGTAAATTTAACCGACGATTCTTCACATTATTTAAAAGTAAAACATTCTTTACAAGTGTCAAAAATCTAATAGTTTCCGCAAAAAAATGCAAAATTATTAACTCCGCAATCGAAAATCTATGACAAGAATTATCGTTTTAAACAAATATGTGTAAAATGATGTTTGGCAAACAATAAATGGTATTAATTATCGAATAAATTTTCAAATAAACGAACGAACATTGTTAAAACAATTTTTAACAAATTAAGAATCAACCATACATCACCCAAAAAATGAAAGTGGAAACTTCGTATTGACTAATTGAGATGATCCCCACGTCTTGACGACAAAATATTGAGAAAAAAATATTTCTGTGTGTGCACTGAAATTTCATTTAAAGCCAAAATTGTATTCAGTACCTGAATATCACAACATGGTTCATATTTAGCCGGTCTCCAATCTTACAAAAAAATCATTTACGCCGATGATTTGTCAATGGCAGCGCATGGACACAGATTTGGAGAGGTTGAAGGAAAGTAAACGCAATCTTTGGACGAATTATCGAGTTACTATGACGCCATCCACTTAAAACCCAACCCGAGAACATCAACATCAAAAATACCAACAGGGAGTTGGAAATCGTATAGAGGGATGAATGACTTCAGCCTTTTCCAACATCAAACTTGGGAGTCACCCTAGATTGCACTCTGATTTATAAGCTGCACTGCATGAACACCAAGACCAAAGTTAGTGTCCGTAATAACATAATCAGGAAACTAACAAACAGATCCTGGAAGAGCTCCAGCATTGTCCAACATCAAACCTGAAAGTCACACTAGATCGCATCCAGACACTGCATGATCCAGACTAACGTTAGCGTTCATAATAACATAATCAGGAAACCAACAAACAGATCCTGGAAAAACTCCAGCATTACCCAACATCAAACCTGAAAGTCACACTAGATTGCATCCTGATACTGCATGAAGACAGCAACATTGCATGATCCAGGCTAAAGTTAGTGTCCGTAATAACATAATCAGAAAACGAACAAACAGATCTTGGAAAAACTCTAGCATTGCCCAACATCAAACCTGGAAGTCACACTAGATCGCACACTGACCTACATGCAGCACTGCATGAACACCAAGGCTAAGGAGAGCATTAAGGATAGCGCCAAAGTGAATAAAACAGTAGACAGATCCCATACATCTTCTGCATAGACATCAACCAGCATCGCAGTGACTAAAATCCAGAAAAAACATTATGAGAAGGATACAAGCCCTGGAAAGGACATCTGCTGCACATCGTATTGTAAGATGGGAAAATCATCTAAACCAGTCGAATCACCAGATCAAGGAGGAGCTGCCACCAGACAGCGAACAATCTTACGCAGTGTGGAAAACACTTAACCGATCGAGGGTGGGCGTACCACGATGCAAGACCAATTTGCAGAAATGGGGCCACTACCGGATGGAGCAGGTATTCTGTGAGAGTGTGGCGCCGTGCAGGACCGTCAACACCTTCAAATTTGTGTTTGTGGACCAACCCTGCATAACAGATGACAGGTTACCGAATGATAAAGCTGTATCGGTTATAATTCACTGAAAGAGTATTGTTTGACCGAATACGGAAAGTACGTAAGTTTACAGGGAAGCAGCAACAAGATTAGAAATCTACCAGGACATTTTCAACGTGTTCGGTAAAATAGGTTAGGTAGGAGTCAGACTTGCATAGACAAATGGTGGATATTTTGATCATTTAATTTAATAAAACAAATAATTATTTGTTTCTTAATAAGACGTTAATCATTCAAAACGTGTTGTCGTATTATGGTATGAAAAATTAGTGCTAGTCATTTCAGTTTTGATCTTAAACCACATTAATCTGTAAGTTTTTTTTCTAAAAAAATTTATGGTAAAACCTACGGAATAAATAACTATAAAAATATTATGTTATATTTTAAGATAATACCTTAAGAGGACAATAAAACAAAAAACTTAAATTTCCTAACAATTGACAATGACGTCAGTTGGGAAAATTAAGTAAATAATAAAATAATGATTTCCCCGGAAATGGCTCTTTTTTGGATGCATGTTTTAGGGAAACTTTTTGTTTTAAATAATGTAAAGGATCGTCGTTGGATAAATTTGCGAAAGCAGTTTCCTTTACAGCCTGTATGCTTGAGTAAAACTCAAAACCAATTACACTGGGGAACATTTTGAAAAATAATTCCTGTTGAGTTCGATATTTAAGCTGTTTTATACGCAAACTGACATGCTAATTTCAAAACTTTATTTAGTTTTTTTCTATCACGTCAAGTTTTTTCTCTACAGTTGTTGCGCATCCGACTAAGCTTGGCGAATCACAGAAGTCACTACAGCTCTCCTACCGGCGAACCTTCTTCGACCTAGGAGTGGGGGCGTGAGTGAAGTTGCGTCATCCAACACTAGTTCGGTCAGTTACGCATGAGATACTAAAGTACGCGGGTCTGTGTCGCTCTGATATAGTGAAGTCAAAGTATACATATACAACTACAGATTTTCGTTATGTTTGCCTCTGGTAGTTCTCGTCGTAAGTACTTAAACAGCCCTGATTCATTTTGTTATATATATGGCAGTCGAATATATCGAATATCGAACTGGCCAACAAGATCTGACCTAAGACCTGGAGATCTAAACATTTTAAATCAGCCACTTGTCGACAGAAAAAACATTGTATTTCCGTCTTTGCATATAAAACTAGGTCTCATGAAGCAATTTATTAAGGCTTTGTCAATTGAAGGAGACTGCTTTAAGTATATCATTTCGGCATTCCCTAGCCTGTCATATGAAAAGATAAAGGTTGATGTGTTTGATGGTCCACAGATTCGGCAACTCGTTAAAGATGAAAATTTCACTGAAACAATGACCGAACTTGAAAGGAATGCTTGGTTGGCTTTTAAAAATATTGTTAAAGACTTTCTTGGAAATACACGAGCCCCGAATTATATCGAAATTGTTCAATAACTTTTGGAGAGCTTTAAAAAGCTTGGTTGCAACATGAGCATTAAACTTAATTTCTTACATAGTCATCTTGCTAACTTCCCAGAAAATCTTGGTGCTGTTAGTGACGAACAGGGCGAGCGATTCCACCAAGATCTAAAGGTTATGGAAGCGCGGTATCAAGGTAGATGGGATGTCAGTATGATGGCTGACTACTGTTGGAGCATCAAGCGAGAATGTCCACAAACTGAACACTCCAGGAAAAGCTATAAGAAGAAATTTTTACCATAAAATCTTTTATTTATTTTTTGTATAAACACAATTTAACTTTTAATAATATGTTAACCTCTGTATGAATAAAATATTCTAATCTATTTGGTCAGATCTCACCTTATTTCCTTTCGTATACTTTTACGTACACTTTTAATGTATGCTGTAGCTTAAGAGCTTGACGTGATAGAGAAAAACTGTGAATATTCTTGAATTGAGAGATGAAAAATTAGTCAAAAACAAATCACAGATCCAAGTCAACAAAATTGCTGTTCCCCAGTGTTATTTTATTGGAATCTTTATTGTGAAACTCTAAACTCAAAGAGATCTGCCACTACACACAAAATCACTAGTTTCTTATTTCTCGACTTGCGTTTCGCTAACCATATTAGCATCATCAGGAAATGATTCAACCAATTTTTTAAATCACACTATGTTCTATTTTTATGACAACCGTACCTAATGAGGCGTCTAAAAATCATTAACCGTGAAGTTCACCAAACCTTACATTGATAAAATCTAAAATTAATTTTAAATCTTTAAACCCCATTCGGTTTTTTTTAATAAACCGGTAAATTTATAATTTAGCCAGTAGATATCTTTAATTACTTGCGTGAATAAAAACTAAATCAATGGTTTTGTTATCAAAGCGTCCTGCTTTCTTGCTCCAAACGCGAAAACATTAATTGACATCTAATGAGTCTGTTTTTCCTTGTTGTTCCTGTAATACGGTTAATTTAACCCTGACTAAATTCATTATTTTTATCTTGAGGAAAATAAGCACGACAAAATAACAGAAAGAGCCTTAAAAGAAATTTTATTTCATTAGTACCTTTCCAAAGGAAGAAAGTATTGGCTATTTTAATTTAAAACTTATTAAATAGAACGGTTTTGATTACACAAATATTAAGTCAAATATGAAAATTAATGTCATATGATTTCATGTTATTGATAACAATCCGAGAAACAAGAATTTCATTATTGAAAGAGCTTAATTTTGTTGTTGTTGTAAATAGGAAGGTACCGTAAAAAGTTATATACTTTTCTGCTAGATGGCGGATGAAATTTCAAGCCCGTGTGACTTTTAGTTTACTTTTGACAATTTTCGAAAAAGAAAAGTTGCAAAAAAGTCATGAAGACTCTGCTCCTCCACATTATATGATTCAAAAAGGGTTTACTGAGTTTCGATATGGTTGAACCAGCACTAGCGACCGTCCACATTTAGAACACCCCGTTAAGATCATGCGAGATTATAAGAGGAAATGGTTAATAAAGTTGATGATTGGCTAATCCCAGAATGAATGTTAGTGTTTTTTTATATTATGATTATAGCACATCGGCCACTATCCATTTGGTGTCGATCTTTCCCTACATTTCCTAATGCCACATTAAAGTCGGGCTGACTGTATAAAAAATCAGTACTCGCACTAGGATTCGATCCCTGGACCGTTGGATCGCCAAGTTTGTGGTTAGAGGGATTGTGGTGTAGACGAACGGCAATTCGTGACAATAGATGAAACTTGGATTCATCGTTATACACCAGAAAATAAGGAACAGTCAAAGCAGTGGGTTTTACCCAGTGAACATGTCCCGAAGAAGGTGCAGGCGCTTCCACCCTTTTCTCCAGACCGTTTTTCTGTCTGAAAATTTTTCACATTACCCTCGTAGAGTAAGATGTCTTGTATTAAACGTTTTTGATGAAATCAATTTATTTAGTAATATGTAAACTGGTAAAGTTTTTTTCATCTTGACAGAGAGCAATAGCAGAGAATATAAATAATCAGACTTTTCTTTATAGCAGGTTTTTTTTCGATCTTGGAAATTGAGAGACTGAATAGTGGCGATTCATAAAAACTACAAAGCGGAACAGAATGTGTTATTTGTTCAACTTTATTATGAAAGTGGTCGTTTGCTGTGAGATGGAGATGCAATTGTGTAAAAACGTGACTGAAAATTTTAATGAAAGGTTGGCTCTTTGTTAACAGCGAGCCAGACATATGAATGATATTTTCAAAATATAAATGGATATTTACTTAACTTTCAAATTATATAAAAACTTTTTTTAAGTAAATAATATCCTCTGATATTGTCCAAAAGGAAAATTTAGTGACAAAAAATACAAGGCTATGGTTTTAATCATTTATTATTCAAAACTTTTTGAAAAACAATTCCGAAATAGTATCAGAATTATTTCCTTTTATAGCGCATTTTTAGGTTTTAGAATAGCAAAGTCGCACGGTAATAAATCGGTTGATTATTAGGATAGTTCGCGGAGCGATACCTATTGAGCAGTAAAAGAACTATATAATCTATTACATTTTGAGGTTTCATCCTTCATATGTACATATGTGAAGTTTCAAGTCAATCTGTCAATTCATTCATAAAAAAAGCCGCTTAAAGTAAACGTATCAATGTTATTTTTTAAAAAGGAAAATATTGAAAATCGTGCAGTGATTAAATTCTTTGTAAAAAAAAGGTTAAAGACAATATAAATACATGGTGAAATGATAAATGCATTAACGGAGCAGGTGAGTTTCACCGTGGTCATACAAGCCTGGATGATGATCCTCGTTTTGGACGTCCAATAAGTGCAACTACTGAACAAATAATTAATTCTATACATGATATGGTTATGGATGACAGACAATTGTCTTTGAGTGAAATTGCTAAGACTATGGACATCTCAACTGAATGGGTGTTTCATATTTTGAAAAAGGAATTGGGCTTGAGAAAGTGATGTGCAAGATGGGTTAAATTCTGATCAAAAACGACTTCGAGTAAAACTTTCTGACCAACATCTGGATCTTTTTCGAAAGAATAAAATGGATTTTAAACGTCATTTTATAACAATTGATGAGACTTGGGTTTACCACTATGATCCTGAACTGCGCTAACAAACCTCAGAGTGGTTATGGCATCAATTTTTTGGGATGCAAAAGGTATTTTGTTTATTGATTGCCTTCAAACTGGTACAACTATAACAGGACAGTATTACTTCAGATGCAAAAATTAGTGAGAAAAGACCTGGTTTAGAGAAGAAAAAAATAATTTTTCATCGATACAATGCACAGGCTCACAGAGCTGTTCATGCAATGGCCAATGAATTGTTGAATGTTGAATTGTTGCAGCATCCACCATATTTACCAGATCTGGCCCCCGCTAACTTTCATCTGTCCCCAAACTCATCCCAAACTTCAAAAAATTCCTACGCGGCAATCGCTTTCTTATCAAATGAAGAAGTTATAGCAGCTGTAGATGAGTATTTTGAAGGGCTTCCAGAAAATCACTTCAAAAATGGAATAAATGAATTGGAGAACCACTGGAAAATGTATTGAGTTTAAGGGAGACTATACAGAAGAATAAAGTAATTTTTTCAAGTATAAAATTATTTTATTATTTCCGCTCCGCGAACTTTTCAATTAGCGTAGTATTTTTTTGGTAGATAAATTTTATATAATGCTTTGCTTTACTTTCCTTTTTTGTATTTTCCACATCCTTAAAGACTGCCTGCAAAAGCAACACTTTATATTTTTAGTGAATGTATACATTAGTCGTTATGTAAGGGTTGGCCGTTCCTTGGTCGTTCTTGGTCCTTGGTCGCTTTAAAAGTCCTTGTGATTTATTTACCAGAAATCACAACTTTTTTGAGATTTATTTTTTATTTTTTAACAGCCACCTCGTAATTCAATACATTGAGACCAACGACGTTCCAACTTTTTGATACGTTTAATATAATACGATTTACTCAATTCTGAAAAATAAACAGTTGTCTCAGCTTTGATCTAATCGTGAATCTTCGTGATTTATGAAGAATGAACTGATGAATATGAAGTGAATCTTCGTCCAGCGAACTATTTTTTCAGGTTTGGAAAAAGAAAGTTATTTCTGGAAGACATGCAGGGAATGTCGAACCACATTGAAGCTTATAACATGGGGCCTTACAACAAGTTTAGACATGTGTGCAGGTGTATTATCGTGACGAAAAAGCACTTTCTCGTTTAATTTGAATAATACCCTTTAGTTGACCCAAATAGTGAAACGTAATACTTCCCGGTTATAGCCCTAACGGTTACCGGATTGATTATGAGGATGTATTGCCTATAACGAGTACCCCAGAAAACAATGATCATGGTTTTTCCTACAGAAGGAATTTTTTTTGCTTTCTTTAACACACGTTCATCTATGCCCACCCACTGTTTTGACTGCTACTTCGTCTCTATCGGCCCGAATTAAAAAAAAGGGTAATATCCCAAAATGGGAGATTTTTATATTTTGACGTTAGTTCAAATATAAATGAATGAACTATGGCTTCTGCAGGTTAAATCCATGTAGTAAATGGTGTTAATTCATTAAATATCTTCTATGGAGTAAATAATTAAAACATATCTTTATCACAAAATTTCTGTTACAACTTTATTGAGTCTTTAGAGGCGATATAAAATATTTAAGTGAATATAGTCAACAAGTATTTAACTTAACTTTAACCTTTCAATAAAAAAATCTTTTTTTTTACATCACCCTATAAAAACCGAACAAATTTACAGTTTTCAGCGATAAAAATAGATGTAAACTTCTTCTTACAAGAGTATGCAACAGAAAAGAAACGTTAATAACCCTTTCGTCTCTTACAGGCAATCTCCTACCAATATCAGTGAGTTTTATTATTTTACACAACCCCTTAACCAGCCAATTAATCACAACCCTCAAGGGAGAACAAATGAATTCAAGGTCTTCAATAAAGGGTGCCTACATTCATGGGGTGGAATTAGATGTCGTACGTTTGGGTATTTCATTTGCCTACCCTTCTTAGCACCCCCCCCCCCCCCCACTCTCCATCGAGATACCGTCATATATTGGCTGTTAAATCCTTTGATGTGTGGAAACGTATTCATTAGGTCAGGGACTCAAACGCGTTGTTATATTAATATGATCTTGATGTCGATTTCTATGGAACTTTTTTAATAAAAAAAATTCTTTTTCTTATGCTGTCCGGAAAATTTGCAGGGATTTTTTTAACAGAAAGAGAAACGCAAATAGCATATGACTATTATGTAATTATTATTATTTGCAAGTCCGTAATACCTTTTTATCAAAAATTTGTTTCTTTATTGGAAAACTTTTATAACAGGTTGTTTTTCACCTTTTTTCCGTTTTATCTCCCATTTAAATAATTTAGAAGGGATTGAAATAGATAGGCATCTGAAGGTGCGATGTCTGGTGAGTAAAGTGGATGCAGCAAAACATCATCATGAACAACATTGAAACCTGTAGTCGGGCATTATGTTATGTCATGTTCCCTGTCATCTTAATTTTTGACACAATTAATAGCATTGTTCAGCTGAAAAGGTCCAGTCGACCTTTTAAAGGATGACATGATTTTATCCCCTGCCAGATTTTTGTGAGAAAAGAATAATAAATAACTCTAAATTGGCGATTAATATGTCCGCCGCCTAATATGGTCAGAACCCTGGTCAATCCTTCAGCTGCGTTCGAACGTTCAACTCGAGCCGGACTGATGACGGCATAAAGTCAGAGACCGGTCTCGGGACATGCTTGTTGGCGTTTGATGGCGACTGAAGGATTGAGAATTTTACGTGGAGTACAAAAAATCTTCCTTGTTTTTTGAATATTTTTGATAATAAATATTTTAGTTGGAGATAATAAAACTTTTACTGTGTGTTTAAGTATAATTATTAAATGGATAATAATTTATTAAAGTTATTTAATTTCGCACTGAAAGTAGAACTTTAAAAAAATCAAGTAGCTAAAAAACAAATTTTATATGAATTTCGTTCAAGAGAAAATTTTCTTTGATTATATAGCCGTGTCCTTAGTTGAAGTTCGTAGCACTATTTCTTATAAGAAAATATATTACTTAAGATAAAATGTTTTTTTTACATTGAATAGTTTTTTATTGGTTAAAGTATTTAAATTTTTTTCAGATAAGAAAACATCAACTTGTTTCGGATTATTTTCTATCTTCTAATTAAAACATTTAATCTTGAAATAAAGAAATTATAAATCTTGTTTGAAAAACATATTACTCATACTGAGAGTTAACAAATCTTTAAGTGAAAATACAAGTTTCTTTTAATACCAGACTGAATTATTAATGAAAAATGTTTACTTCGTTGAAGACAATTTTGATTTGCCTTATATATGCGCAAAAAACATATATTTTTTGAGCATCTTGGGTCAATTTTTTTTCCTGTGTATGTAATATACAGGCGATGGGCAATCAAATATAGTTATAAAGTTTAAATTTAACAGTAAAAATACCAAATTAAAATTCATACAAGTTCAATGATCTACTATATCAAAGCTCTACATAGAGAATATTTTTGTGATACAGCCTTCCCTTTTATACAAACAAAAATCATTACATGACAAAACTGAATAAAGTTTTTTTTTGTTTGATAAATGAAAAATTATAGCAACATTGAAAGACACGTTCTATTACAAAGAAATGCTATGGTAGTCAATAAAGACTTGTTAGTTAAGTGCTTATCGATTTTTTTGACCTAAATTATATTAAAGTAATTTGGAAATTAACCATATTCTAACTGGAAATATTAATTTGTAAAATGGAAGCTTTATTTCATTGTTTCTTCCTTATTTAGGTGAAATATGCGACTGGTTAACTTGAAATCTACATAAAATATCTTTTTGCTGAAACAATATACTCTACCAATCTAGGAAATAAAAGATTGAATATATCCTGGACAATTATTTTAAAACTTTATCATAAATAATATTGATAATCGATGAGAAAAACTTAAAAAAAAGATGTTTATAATTAATTATAAATGAATTAAAAATTTCAAATAACATAACGTGACTACGAAAACGCCATGATTGGCTGCTATGTTTGTGACGTCATTATGTTAAAGTGTTTTCACGTCAGTACTGTCAACGGCTTTTACCTGTGTACATATTGTGAAAATTATAATTATATATATATATATAATATAATTAAGTTTAGTGCAAAAATAATATTGTTGTTACTAATTTAATTCATGTGTGACAAAGGGTTCATAAAGACCAATACCAATAATATATCTGGAGTGGATATTGATATGGTCACAGATTTTTTCAAAAATGACATTCGGTTCATTTCAGTTGAAGCTAGAGGTGCTAAAGCATCATTTTGAGTTTTTTTATTAATAATAATGTAAACGTAAATAAAAAACAAAATATTTCTATTAAATATAATTAAATTATTATTGGTAGGGTGTCACGGGAAAGTTATGGTGACAAAGCTATAGGTTATGTTCAATTTAACGGGAAAGATTGTATTTGTACAGTGAATGGACGTGTACGTCGAGAATATATAGTTGTGAGTAAAGCTTCTACAGTTATCTTAATTATTAACAGCGGCGGTTCGTGGATTGATAATCGATGAGAAAAACTTAAAAAAAAGATGTTTATAATTAATTATAAATGAATTAAAAATTTCAAATAACATAACGTGACTACGAAAACGCCATGATTGGCTGCTATGTTTGTGACGTCATTATGTTAAAGTGTTTTCACGTCAGTACTGTCAACGGCTTTTACCTGTGTACATATTGTGAAAATTATAATTATATATATAATATAATTAAGTTTAGTGCAAAAATAATATTGTTGTTACTAATTTAATTCAGTAATGTGTGACAAAGGGTTCATAAAGACCAATACCAATAATATATCTGGAGTGGATATTGATATGGTCACAGATTTTTTCAAAAATGACATTCGGTTCATTTCAGTTGAAGCTAGAGTGTAAATAAAAAACGTAAATAAAAACAAAATATTTCTATTAAATATAATTAAATTATTATTGGTAGGGTGTCACGGGAAAGTTATGGTGACAAAGCTATAGGTTATGTTCAATTTAACGGGAAAGATTGTATTTGTACAGTGAATGGACGTGTACGTCGAGAATATATAGTTGTGAGTAAAGCTTCTACAGTTATCTTAATTATTAACAGCGGCGGTTCGTGGAAGAAAAATCAGGTGGTGCACGTATAAGCAAATTTTGAAATGGGGATAGGGAAATGCGTCGCAACCAAAAATTTTACATTTCTTAGTATCATTCACACACTTTGCTGTGTAAAAATACGAGTGTAACTGTCAGACATAGAACTTTAAAATTGATACCTAGGTAATAAAATTTTGCTAAACTCACCACAGGACCATGAACATTAAATCTGTTTGTAGTTGAAGTCCATTCTCCTAAATTTCTGAGCAGCAAAGTGGTCGATGACGTGATTATTAAAATTTGAAATTGACTTCACAAGTTTTTTTTTTATAGATAGCATTGCAAACGGGCACAGCCGTTCGTGGCCTATAGTGTTTTTTAGAAGTGTTTTGATTCATTTGAGGGTAGATAAACCAGTCAGCAATTCCATAGATTCACTTAATGTTGATGTTAAATTGTTTTGAATAAACATTTGTAACAGCGGCACAGCCCCATTTTGTTTTATACAATCGTCCCGTGCGTACTTTACCGAAAGTTTATTTTTTAATTTTAAGTAATTTACATTTGCAAACAGGTTACACACAATTTTAATGTCTTCATTTGGAAAGACGGCTCGATTTTCACCAATTTTTTTAGTTTCAAATAAATTTGCAACAGTTAGGTATACATTGAAACTAAAACGTTCATGACCCTGTATGGTTAAGGTATCACAGATTTCCTTGCATGTCCTAACATTCGGATTGGGGTCCTCTTTGTCAGTAAATTTCCGTTTCTTTCTGCGATTCTCTATGATCGTTGTAGATTCTTCACCAGTTAAGTTACCAAATTCTTGATTAATTGTATTTCTATATTTTCTCGAATATTTTGAATGGCTGTTGAAAAAGTTACCAAATTCTTCTTAACTTTATGCATTTAGTTGTCTGCTTTGCATCCTGCATGATCATGATCAAAGAGAATGTCGCAGTGAGGCATTATTTTATTGAAGAAAATCAACCAAAATTTTAAATTATCATCCACCAACTAATTTATTAACCTTTAAGCTTGATTAATTGAATTTTTATCCGACTCGGACGTCCATAATTTCTTCAAGGCACATTTGCAATTCTTCTTTGTAAATATAAACAGTATTCACACATTTAGACGTAAAGTTCTATCCGGTAGGAGCCGCACGGAAAAGACGCATTTATTACGACGCTATCCAGAACAGTTGTCCTTTTGGATGATCGAGAAAAGAAAGCGGAAATGAAGACAGATTTGCAAGAAACACCTTTACGCTTTTTCTATTGTACAACACCTTTCAATTATTATATTAATTGGTGAGCATACCAGTGAATATATGCCGTGCATTCTTATAAATATTTTTAATTTTGGCTTGTACTCCTCCGACTGTACATCTCATCACAGAAGCACCATCATAACTTTGGGCTATGAGTTTCTAAGGTTCTTTGTCCAATCCGAAATCAAAATTTCGTCTACATTTCCATGTTCTGTGTGATTTTTTGGTATTAAAAAGCCCCAGAATGTCTCGTAAATTTCGATATCAGTAACATATTTTGCTGTATGAATTTCCTTTTTTTAATGAATCGTGACAAACATGCAACGCTGAATCCAGTAAGTCGTTCTGAATTTGTTTGTAGATGCATAGAAATAATTTATTTTTAGAGTCTTTTAAATGAGTTTCTAAAATAATGTCTATTTCGGCCATCAAATTTACGAGCCTTCTGAAAATGCCTGAATTTTCTGAAGTGTAGGTTTCGGGATGCCAACGTAAGGCAAGTTCAAATGCCCCACAGAATTTTATATCGTCAATTAACTTAGACAATATGTAACGACTGCTATCAACAGTTTTATTGTACTTTTTAGTAGAGTACTGATATGCAATACTGAGCTGAGAACGAATGTCTGTCTTCCCCAACATACTAATTTCTAGCTCATTTTTCAAATGTCTTTGTGAAATAGAATGCGATTTTACCTTTGCATCCAAAAGGTTTCAAATTATTAACACCGGGTTTAATCCAGTCAAGATCAAGATCGCCCGCACTCACTGGTTTTCCGACTTGCGCCAAAATGCACGGAAAACAATAAAATTTATTTATTGTCTCGCATCCACATAACCACGAATACTTCTCATACACGGTTTTATTGAATGTGCGTTTGTATGTTCGTTTTGAGTAACGAGTGTCGGCCGTCCGAGATTTTTTATGACAATTCGGTCCTCAAATGTTAATGTGACATTATTTCTATTCATATATTACACTAAATTCATCTTCACTATTGTAATTGTTCAAAATATTCACTTTGCAACCACTCGAAAAGTCGAAAAGCGCGATGGCGAAAAATACCTGACTACTGATAATGGGGTAGCACCCAAGATGTGTCGTTATAAATGCGTTTAATTTACGGGTTACTAGCAAAGCGATGCATTGCTGTCATTGTTTTTTGCACGCGATAGTAAAGAAAACAGTAGCGGCACAAACTTGTCTGTGCCCAAAGCACGTGTTCTTTAATCGGTGCGCTTCGGCAACCCACGACCTATTTCGTTAGCGCGAATGACATTATGAATGTTAGACTAAAGAAGTCGTAAGAAGCATGGTCATAGACAGAACAGAGAATAAATTAATATAATATCTGAAATTATCATTTTGTAACTTTTTAAGTAGGGCACGTGCCCACGTGCCCTTATGGACCAACCGCCACTGATTATTAATGAAAAACTAAGAAAAGTTCAGGACACTCAATGACACGATTGTGTAGCTTCAGCAGGTACTAAATAATCAAACATAAAAAATTGATATAATATTATAAATAGTGATGTTTTGTATATATCTGATGACAGGAGGTTGTAAAAAATTTGATGTTGTCTTAGGATTAATACGTCGCGCTGCTTGGACCTGTTGTAGTATTTGTACAAAATGGTACGAAATAGGCACGATAAATAATTAGATTTGATATTTTCAATAAATTTTTCAATACAATTATGATAACAACAAGAATAAGTTGATTAAAAACTAAAACGCATCAGGCGTCTGTAATATTGAGGGGAAATAAACATTGTTATGCCACACGTGCTCGGGTTTTTTCGGGAACTGTTGACGCATCATCGGTATTAGGTTTAAAAATGTATTTTCAATTTGATATAACTTTCTAAGTATAAGGAAAAAATATAAATAAATATAGTTTTGTTACATAAACTTATATATGATCTTTCCATTTATGATATTTTTTTTCGAAAACGGGTTTTTGAAAAATGTGTTAGTATCTTTCTTAAAATGTTAGTATTTAGTATATAGTATGTATATATATATATATATATATATATATATATATATATATATATATATATATATATATATATATATTTATATATAAAAATTTTACGACTGTAGCTCAGATCTTTTTCTATTTTTTTTCTGAAAGTAATATTCAAAATGTTTGAGGATTTACACCCACAAGAGAATATACCAGTTTCGAAAGAGTCCCTTGACAATAAATATCCTAAATCGGGATACCTGTCTTCCAGAAGGCAATGATTAATTTATTAGCTTTCTTGGAGAAAAGGCGGCCTAAAAGGACTACTGGTCCTTTTGGGATGTATATTGTTCAAAAAAATTGACGGTTAAGATGCTGTTTATGAAGCTTTCAGTTAATTGGAATGATTAAAATATTTAACTAATACGTTTTAAAGTTCCTTAAATTTTTATCGAGTTTTTCAATAAGAATGTCAGAACTTTGAAACGTAACAGCGACAACACTGTTTGAAATGTAAATATCGCTTATAAACTGCTATGTTCATCGCGTTAATTAACTATAAAAAGATTCACGATTCAATATCGCGTAGAAACTGTAAGTCCCACTCTAGGGACAAATGGGGGGTACTTCTGGCTTAATGGTTTTGTGAACAAACATGACTCAAATAATTTTGGCGTTACTTCATCATTAGAAAGTCACTTTTTGGTGTGGTTTTTGGGCTGAAGGAGTGATAGGATCTTGTTTTTTAAAGACGATGATGGAATATTACTGTTATATATATATATATAGGCCATTCAATACCAAATAGACCACTTTTGAACTCAACCCCTTTCGATTTGGTTGAAATTTTTTAAATTATTCAAATTTTGAATTTTTCAAAAAATGTCTTTTTAAATAACTATAATTTAATAATAACTATAATAATAATGCCGCGCATCCCAGAGTGGTCTGACTTTTCTTTTTATTTTTTTTTCTTTAAACTGGCCAAATTTATTCAATTTATCGAAAAAAAAATATATATTACTACGGCTCACTGTTACTAGTACAAATATTTCAGCAGTCACATTAAATTCGATGCTTTTCCATCAACTCACTTATTTCCTCCTAGGTCTCCGGTTGTATCCCTCATATGCACGATTTTTTTCTCTGACTCTTTTTCCGCAATTTGGAAGAATCAACTCCATACCCATTTAGAGTAGCAGTTTGTAGTAATTTCATCCATTCTTTGGTTAGTAGTCTTTTCTTTCATTTTTTCTCTCTGTATCTGTTGTCAAGCACCATCGGTTGTCTGATATTACCATTTCGAATTTTATCTCTTTTATGTATTCCTAATGGTAGTTTAAACACATCCATTTTGGAGCCTCAAGTTTTCACCTGTAATTTTTTGTAATTCTCCACATTTACTAAATCATCGATCAAGCTACTTTTAACAAATGTTTCATATATGTTATATTTACCTAATTTTGTAATAAAACATGTATTTACCAAAATAATAACTGAATTTGTGAAAAGTATTTCTGACGGTGTTAGCAAAGTTTATTATTTTTCAGATGGAGCTCCTCAGAAATTTAAAAATATTAAAAATGTCAATTTATAATACCCAAAAGTAAATTTGGAATGCCTGCTTGAGTTTTAGCAGAAAAGGATTACAATAATTACAAACGAAGGTTTTATAATAGAAAAATACGATTGGGAAAAAAATTTTTTAATAAATTTTTAATAAAAAAAATAGAAATAAAACTCGGCCCACTCTGGGATGCATAGCATTATATGCAGAGTGGATTAAAGTTTTTTTAAGAAAAAAAAAACAAAAGAAAAATAAAAATGGCGAAGTTTGAAGAATTGACGGTTTTTTCAAATAAAAAGAAACATTTCATAAAATTTGAAAGATTTTGATTTCATAAAAAATTGAAAATTACACTGAAAAGTACACTCAAAATCAAAAAATTTAAAAAAACAATGTTCCATTAAGTCAATTTTTTAAAAAATTATGGGTATTTGAAAAAAAAGAGCTATTTTTTGAAAAATTCATAACTTTTTGTCGGTTGGATAAAAAAAATTGAAATAATTTTGAAAAACGTTTCTAGATTTTCAAACCAAATCGGGTCTAGAGAGGGATCTGTATGGTATCCATTGCACGTAGACTTTACCTGATAAGCAATGCAACAATGACTTACATACTGAATGGTTATCAGGAGAACTTTCTATACCCCGATGTTGGAAATACCTTTACAATGTTCAACACTGGTTCAAGCGTAACAGGATCGTATTCTATTAAGGCACAGTCATCCGCATATATGAGTTGTGTGATATAGCGTATTTGTGTTTTGGTTTTAAGGCGGAACAGATTGAAGAGGCACTCGATCAGTCTTGCAGCGTATCGCAACGCCTCTTTCCTCCAGGTTCCTGTCAACGATAATTATCAGTGTCGTCATAAAGATGTTGAATAAAACTGGGGTTATAACACACGGGTGGTAGTTTTACAGTTGTATGATACTACAGCTCTATTATTAACATGAAAACTACTACAGTTGTTGATGAGCTTCTGAAGAACGAAGAACTATGCGGCAATTATCCACAGATCACCCCTATTTACCCTGTCAAATGTTTTTGTAATTGATTAATTCATTTTTACTGAATAATATTTCAATTTTTAGCTGATGTATTTCTCATCACTGAAGTAGTAGACCTCTTAGAGCTATCAACTTCTGGTTTGGTTTGGTTTTAGTTTTTCAGGTCACAGATCACAGATCACATCCAACTTTCCTTACGAGATTTTACACTCTTGCTTGGAAATATTCACAAACATCCACAGTGTGAGCAAGAATCGAACCTGCACTGGGTAAGATCATCCGCCTCTATTGTGGTTCGTATAGGATCATTCGTACCAATTTTTTAGGGGTTTTATGGAAATTTACTTGAAATCTCCAGAAATAACATAATCTCAATTAATTCGAAACCCGAAAAGGACTGGACATAGTGAAAAAATCTTCATGTTGGAAATTAAATTGAGTCACATTTTGAAGTTTACTTTATTGAAATGTGTCCACCCAATATCTAACGTATCTCATTCTAATGAAGTTAAACATTTTTAATACTTTCTAGCACAATAGTTAGCATGTGTGATATTCTTTTACCTATAGTTGGGCGGATTTAGAATTGCCGAAAACTAAAAACAAAATGTGAGATATAATAAAGCCGTTTTTGGCAAATATCGAAAAGTATGCAGGAGAGAGAGAGAGAAAGAAATGTAACGTTCGCGAGATGTCTCTGGAATCCATTAGCTAAACAACCGGCACGACTTTGTAGCTCCACAACCCACCCCCTTCGCTTCTCATTTCACTTCGTCTAAAGTTATCCAGGAATTCAGAGACATATTTTTTAAGTTTTCAGATTTGTTCTCGTTTCTTTCCTGATGTTAATGAGACAGAGGAAGAAAATATTTGATGGTGCATACTTAAAATAAACAAATAATCTAAATTGAAGAAAAGATGTCGAGATCAGAAATTGTTTTTTTTTAAAGGAATAAAACAATTTTTACTTTGTTATCTATCACTTTTATTTTTAAACAAAATTTGTAGGACTATAGTTTCGTAAAACGACTTTACATTCTCAAACACTACTTTAAAACTATGGTTTTAGTAAGGTTTTAAAACTAAGCTGTTTATCTATTCTATGTACCTAATTTTATACTTTTATTGGGGTTAATTTTTTACAACATTTTAAATAATGGGGAATTTCGGAGATCCGTCTGATCGCTTAATAGCTGTCTAGACGGATCTTTATTATATTTATAAATTTTAATAACTTCTGAAATGTTTAATTTTTTGCTTTTGACAAATAGAAGGAACATTAAAGCATTTAAATAGTATCCATCCAAAAATAAAATTTACACTAGAAAAAGAATAAAATCAAACCATAAATTTTCAGGGCCTTAAAATAATAAACTAGAATTTAATATCGATAGAAAACCCGCATAGTCAGATATAACAATTACAAAACAATCAATCCACCCCATTACACATAAATATGCTGCATATAAGTCTATGATTCACCGAGCTTTCACAATTCCACTATCTGAAAATAATAGAAAAATAGGACTGCAAAAAAATAAAACTAATAGCACAAAATAACGGCTTCAAAGAAGAAGAAAATAGCTACTTAATAAGAACAATTACTAATTGGAACAATTACTTACGGAAACAATTACTAATTCATCAAGTATATGCAAAAGTAAAACAAACAAATGATAAAAAGTACTGTAAAATTTCATATTTCGGTCCAATTTCAGAATAAATAGCTCGCTCTTTGAGGAAACATAATTTGCAAATAGCGTTTAAAACCACCCAGTCAACCAGTAAATTAATTTTTAATGCCAAAGATAAAACATCAACAAATACAAAATCTGGAGTTTATATGTTAAGTTGCAACGAGTGCAGTAGCTGCTATGTTGGACAAACCGGCAGAAATTTTCAGACCAGATACAAAAAATATAAATCTGCATACATATTAAAGAAACAACACTCTAATTTTGCGAACCCTTTCATAGATACCGGACATTTCCCGAGATTACAAATTTGAAAATTTTACATGCAGCGCCCAAAAGCAAAAAATTAAACATTTTAGAAGCTATTGAAATTTATAAATATAATAAAGATCCGTCTAGACAGCTATTAAACGAAAAGATGGATCTCCGAAATTCCCCACTATTTAAAATATTGTAACAAATTAACACCAATAAAAGTATAAAATTAGGTACATAGAATAGATAAACAGCTGTAAAAACTTTAGTTTTAATGTTGAGAATGTAAAATCGTTTTACGAAACTATAGTCACACAAATTTTGTTTAAAAATAAAAGTGATAGATTAACAAAGTAAAAAAATTGTTTTATTCCTTTTTAAAAAATGAACTATCACAAAGTAACGGAGAAATAAATCAATAGTTTTTTTTAGACTGACTAAAACATGTTTTTTATTCTTTAATTCTGCCATATAGACATTACATTAGATTACGGATTAAATCTAACTAACAATATTTTTATACTATCTAAACTAAAAGCTTATCTTTATTTTAGTCTGTGTGGTAGGTACATGTCCAGCGACGTACTCTACGGTACACTAATTACTCTTTTCAAGTGATTGACATACGCACAGAATAAATTCCAGATACCCTTTATTGTCACTACTACAGTTATTCGAACGATTTAAGTCTTTTCAGCCGCCGAATAAGCCCAATGTTGTTGAGTAAGGAGAGATCACTTCGATATTTTCATGGTTTTCCATGGTCTCTTCTGGTGTTTGCTTGCATGCCTCGTTACCTCATCTTTGACCATAGGCACTTTCAGATCTCGATGAATGTATTCATTTTGGATCACGGGGCATTGAAAATACTGAGAAATACTTTATTTTAGAACTTCTGGATGACTTTTACCTCAAATTTCTTGCTACATTCCCAAAGTTGGATGTGATAAGTCCATAAAGGCCTTATGATTTGCTTATAAAAAAAAGTTTAATATGTATTGACAACACAGAGTGGCGCCCTAGTAGCCAATACTTTTTTCTGAATTTGAGACCAGGTTGATTGTTATTCTTTTCTGGTTGATTGTTACTGATTTATAGTTATATTTCATGTTGGTGAAATTGACATGGGTATACTACGCCTCATTTAATATGATGCGCAATGTTTTTGGCCGATTGGTGATATTATTGACGACTGTTTGGTGTTTGTTTGTAGATGACTGAATTTTTTTTCCAGTAGCGAGCACTATCATTGGCAGATATTGTCGTCATTACTCCACCGCTCTGTCCAAGAACGATGCCTTGCGGCACTCCAGAACATATTTTTTTAAGGTCTGATTATTCCTCGCCATGCTTGACTCCAAAGTGACGACGTCAGTGATGTATGAATGAAGAATTTAGCTTATTTGTTGTTCTAGATATTTTTCGAGCTTATATTCCAAGTCCTGGTGCCACACTCGATCGAATACTTGGGCCGCATCAAGAAATATCGTTGCACATATATTTTTCCCTTCTAGTGCTCTCTAGATTACATCAGTGATTAGATGTACTTGATCTATTGTCGAGTGCTCATTGCGGAATCCAAACAGATGCGCTGAAATAAGATGTTTATCCTCCACGATGAGTTTGAACCAGTTTTTCAAACAATATGGATATAATTGGCAACAAGGATATTGGGCAGCATAATGTTTTGTCTTCAGGTGGTCTGCCAGATTTCAAGATCATTATAACTTCAGTAATCTTCCATTTTACTGCCACGTACCTGATCCGTAGTACAGGGTTGAACAGATGAGTCAGCTTCGTGATGGCTTTACGTAGTAACTGAATGAGCATTTATGTAATTACACTGGGGAACAGCAATTTTGTTGACTTGGATCTGTGACTTGTTTTTGACTAATTTTTCATCTCTGAATTCAAAAATATTCACAGTTTTTCTCTATTACGTCAAGTTCTTAAGCTACAGCATACCCCTCATTTTACCTTAAAAGTGTACATACGAAAGGAAATAAGGTGAGATCTGACCAATAGATTAGAATATTTTATTCATACAGAGGTTAACATGTTAAAAGTTAAATTGTGTTTATACAAAAAATAAATAAAAGATATTATGGTAAAAATGTCTTCTTTTAGTTTTTCTTGGAGTGTTCAGTTTGTGGACATTCTCGCTTGGTGCTCCAACAGTAGTCAGCCATCATACTGACATCCCATCTACCTTGATACCGCGCTTCCATAACCTTTAGATCTTGGTGGAATCGCTCGCCCTGTTTATCACAAACAGCACCAAGATTTTCTGGAAAGTTAGCAAGATGACTATGTAAGAAATTCAGATATATTTTGTTAAATTTATTATTGGTAAGTTGGTTTTTTACAAAATCTGTTATATACATAGTATTGACAATATTGGTGCTTCGGTTTTAGTTTAAAAAGGGTGATGTGTTTTGTGCCAGAGTGTAAATATTACAGTGAACAAAATTTCTATATTTTTACATTTCCTGTCGGTTAAACTGAGCGAAAAAAATTCATAAATCTTGTGAGGCAATATTAAATATTTATAAGATGGCATGGATGAATCAAAATGATTGCGTAATTTTTAGATGACTAGATCCGGAATCCTTAACACATTCACTGGTCTGTAGTAGCCATTTTGTCAACAATTTTTTAAAAAATGGTCCAACGATATTTGATTTTAATATTAAAAGGAAACTTGCGTTTGAACCTTCGGAGAAACGGTATGATATTTTAAATATCTCATTAATTCCATTAATAGTAGTGATTTTTAGTAAAAGAATGTTTAAAGAAAAAGATGTGGAAGGAAGGCTTGTTTCCGCTCTTGAAGCAACATCAATAGAAGCAGGGCACTTCAGACGTGATAATACAACATTCAATATGGGAGTACAAGCGGAATGTCAGGAGCTGATAATTATTTTTATCATTAAGGATCTTTTACCTAAGGGTGCGTATTTAAATATAACACCTTTTTTGAGTACACCTTAGTTCACCGAGGCTCGAGTGTATGAAACAAAAGCATATGCTAGAATTCATATAGAATAGCGATAAGAAGATAAAGTATTTTAACAATTTAGAGCAAGTTCCCCAATATTATATGTTTGAGATTTCTGTGATTTTTCAGTTATGTGTTAAACATCATAAAAGGCAAAGTAACATAACCTTAAATTTACTTCCACACAATGAAAAGCCCGAATAAAAACGTTTTACAAGCAATTCAAATATGTTAAATGTAAAATGTATACTGAAGATTACGAAACTGCGAGAGAAATTGCTTATTAAACTTGTAAAGAGTAGAAAACGACTAGCTCTTATGAGAAAGGAAAGGGTTTACGGTTAGAGGCGCATCAGCATCTTGGGCTATTTAGCGACTGGACCTATAGCTTAACATGGGTTCAGAACCGCGGTCATCAGCTATTGATAAACCCAGGCTAGCACCCCCCTCAGGCTATAAACACTTGGTTATGTGCCTACCCGTAAGTCTATCAAGAAACCTACCGACTGGCGAGTGACCAACGTGACGAGTGAACAGTTTTCAGAAGATATCCGGCCTTACCCAGCCTTTATCTGGCATGACTGAGGGGTAATTCATTGTTGGATTTTACACTCTTGCCTAGAAACAATCATAGACATTTAGGTGTAGATATGTGTGGGTGTGTGTGTGTAATGTGAGTGTATATAAGTGTGTGTGTAGGGTAGGAAGTAAGACGGACAAAAGAATTAAAGAAAAAGACCCATCCGAGCGCTGGAATCGAATCAGCTACCTTGGGATTGCCAGGCAGGCGACTAACCCACCAGACCACCGCGGCCGGTCTCTTATGAGAATTTCAATGGAAATTTACCTTTGTTTGGAAAGGTTCGATAAGCTCCGCCCTGAGGCTGAGGTCAACGCTTAGAATGTCTATTCACTGTTCAAGCTCTGTTTGAAATCTGTCTCAATCAGTTTTCCCGCTGGTAAAATACTGGGGCTGTTGCTTGGTGATTATGTGAGCACAATTGCTGCCAAGTAAACGCTTTCTTCAATGCTGACAGATGAGCGTGCAATATTGCGTAACACCAGAAGTCGACTAAGCTTGGCACTTTAGTTCGATCCGTAGGCCAGTACGTTGGTTTGCCTGTTGATTGGAAATGTTCTAAATTTCTTCAAGCCATGGAAAAAATATTCGGCTCACTTTTTCACTACTACAAATATTTTAACTCAATTCAACAGCTTCTATCGCACTTTAACTTCCATGTTTTTCCTTCAACCTAATGGTCTTCTCTTAGATCACCGGTACTAATCACTTTAATTATACCTTACTTACATGCCTTTTTGCTCTGTCTTTCCTTTTGCGTTTTGGAGAAATGGAAGAAAGAATTGACAACATCTGATGAAATACCTCCTGGGTTTTTCGTCACTTTTACATAACTTAAAACAATACTTAATGCCAACTTAATAACGAGTTTTCGTTAACCAAGTTATCATCGTCAGGAGCTGACTGAAACTAAATATGATTAACCGAAAGAACTAATATCTCCTCATTAAGCTAATTGGGTTAGCGAAGCGCAGGTCGGATAAAGTTAGTGCATTTTAGTGTGAAAGGAAAATTAACTGGAAAGTTTTTATATAACAGTAAAGGTTTCAAAAACAAAATTATCAAAAAGCTACCATATTGCTACATTTTTCTTCATCGCTTTCACAATTGATAATATAAAACTAGTGCAGTGTTTTATGCCATTACGAAAGAACAATATTGTTTGCGGTTTGATATTTCTAGTGGGAAATCAATAATTTATCAGTAGAAAATGCATGTATTCTTTCAAAGATGACACTGATGGTTACGCGAATATTTAGCCAGTCCCTTTTTTTAGGAATGAAATTATCAAGGGTTGTCCATAAGAGTATCAGAACTTTAAAATTAGGAGTAATAATAACTATAAGTGACAATTCATTAATTTTTATTCTGCCATGAAAAACAAATAATGATATGTTTTGAAAATAATGTCATTCAAATATCTGCTCGTCTCGTAAAATGCAATCTGGAGACCCAATTTTCGATTACTCTTTCACACATATCGCATATTTTCGATGGTGGTATAACTGTTTTGTTTTAAAGTTTAGAATTATTCAAAATTTATTTTTGTAAATCAGAGATTTTACATAACCTCAAAAAAAACCAAGGACGTGAGATGGCATGATCTTGATTAGCTGGTTGGCATGAAAATTTCGCGAAATACTGCGCCCAGGAAACTTTAATTGCAATAAATCGATTATCTGGAGGGATGTGTGACACGAAGGTTTATATATTTAACTTTTAACTAACTTTAATTTAGTTAAAAACCAAGATTAATATCTCAATTTCGACACACAGTGTCTTTTTCAAATACACACTAAATTAAACTAACAGTAAGAAAAGCAGTTACTACCTAAACTAATCTATTAAAACCATAAATGATGATAGTGGTTATACTCGTTAATAAAATTAACAAATCAAAGTTATACTAAAATTACACAAAGATAATTATCCAATCAGACCGGTAGTTTCCTTTGTTACAGCTTCTTCAATTAAATTATGAAATAAGCTTATCAAAATCATTTTGCAATACACTAATTTTAACCAAAATATGCCATTCTAAATACTTATGATTTCATCAATAAAATTAAATATATTAATTTACCCAAAAAATCTAAACTAATTTCTTTCGATGTACAAAATTTATTCCCTAGTATACCACCATACGAAGTAATGAGATTAGAGGACAAATTACTAATTAAAAATAACGTTAATTTAATCATAAAACAAGAAATTTTAGACCTACTATCAATTATTTTGAATTAGAATTATTTTGAGTTTGATAACAGATTTTATTTTTCGAAAGATGGTTTGATAATGGGGAACCCTTTAAGTCCTTTACTGGCGGAAATTTTTATGGATAATTTAGAAGATAATATATGTCAACATCAGCTATTCAAATCGTCACTTTACTGGTATAGATATGTTGATGACATTATAATTTGTTTTGCGGGTACTGACAGACAATTAAATCAATTCCTAACTTATATAAACTTTTTACATAAGAACAATCATTTTACAGTTGAAGAAGAACAAAACAACAGTATTAACTTTTTAGATTTAACAATTACAAGAAAAGAGAATAAACATGATTTTGTAATTTATCATAAGCCATCTCATATAGATTTACTTATACATAACAAGTCTTGTCATCCTTATTCTCAAAAAATGGCAATATTTAATTCATTCATGCACAGATTAATAAATACCCCAATGTCAATAGATAACTATAACAAAGAATTGAATGCCATCAAACAGATCGCAGTGAATAATGGTTATGACCCAAACATTATAAATAAAATAATTAATAAAAAATGTTATAATAATACCATTAATTTAACATATCCTGTCAATAAAGTCAAGAACACCGCATACAAAACATTTACATAAACAGGAAAAGTCACCAAATTAATTTCTAAACATTTGTCAAAAACAAGCGATATAAATATTGCATTCAGAACAAACCAGTCTTGGACGCTTAATAAAAAACAATAAAAGTGAAACAAATAAACTTCATAAATCAGGAGTTTATTTAATTGAGTGCGGTTCTTGTCCAAAAGTCTATGTTGGACAAACAGGAAGATCCTTTTTCACCAGGCTTAATGAACATAAAAGAAGTTATATTAAAGAACAGAATAATTTTCATTATGCTAATCACTTAATGTTAGAAAATCACACTTTCAACGATAATTTCAAAATGTTGCATAACGAAAATAAATCTAAAAACTTAATCTTTTAGAGAGCCTAGAAATTAATAAAAGAAAAAATTTGGGTATTTTACTTAATGATCAGGTAGACTTGAATGGTTCACCCTTGTTAAACTTATATTACTCTAGACATTGAGACGCGGGACTCCCACTATCCTCATTTATGGTTTTATTAGATTAGTTTAGGTAGTAACTGCTTTTCTTAGTGTTAGTTTAATTTAGTGTGTATTTGAAAGACACTGTGTGTCGAAACAATTGTCATACGTACAAGTTTTAAATATAGTGGAAATTTAGATATTAATCTTGGTTTTTATTTAAAATGAATTTCCGTCAAGTATCGGCTACCTTAGTTAAATATATTTAATTTAGTTTATTTAATTGGCATAGAGTAATTATTATACAATATAATGTACACAATAAATGCAGCGATCTATAAGTGATATTTACATTTCAAGCTGTGATGCCGCTATAATGTTTCAAAGTGCTGTTTGTTTGTGCAAATTTGTCTCTAATGGTTATTAAAAAAAATATTCTGTCCATCTTTCATTCGCTTATTTTATTGGTAAACGTTGAAACCTCTATGGCATAAACTGACGGCCAATCTCATACCGGATAATTCTTTTTTGACGGCCTTCTCTCATCTGCATTTAGTCCGATTTTGAAGCGGGAAAGTATAAAATTAAAAACCGGCAAACAATAAAGCCGCGTTTGCTTAATGGCGAAAATAAAAAACGACATGCACGAGAGAAAGGGAGAACGAACGAACAACCGCGGAATGTCTGCGGAATTCATTAGCCAAACAACCAGGCACGATTTTGAAACTTCTCAAAACCAACCCCTTGTTATCCTCCTTCCATTTCACCACATCTAAAGTTGCCAGGGAATTCGGTGTTATTTTTGAAGTTTTCAGGTTTGTGGCGGTTTTTATGTCGTGCTAATGAAACACGGAAGGAAAATGTTCTGTAGCATATGCTTAGATCACGAGAAATAAATTAATAACCGAAATGTAAACAAAGTGATGGAAATTAGATGTTATTACAGTCTCGCAATTTACGCTGCTGGGTAAAATAAAGGTTGATGATTTATAATTTGAGTTAATAATAGTAAAATATATACTTACATCCACAATTTCGTAGTAGAATTGATTACACAGGCCTACCAGAAATTTTTTTTTTGTGTCTAGGATATTTTTATTTCCAATGTTTCTAGTAGGTCTAATTTTTTACTTTTGTTTTTAGTATAATAATTTAACATTGTTTATATCTATAAAATGATTGTTATTTATATGATGTGGAGACATTCTAGTGCTTGTTATATTATTTAAGATATCTTTTTTTATGTTCTTATATAATATCTCTCGGAAACATTCTACAAAAAGGCATTATCATTATCAATCAATTTACTGATAAACACGGAGAAAGTTTCTGGCCGAGTACAAGTGATACTGCAAGTGTATTTGTGTGTATAGTGCAAATATCATTAATATCTAAATTTCCACTATATTTAAAACTTGTACGTATGACAACTGTTTCGACACACAGTGTCTTTTTCAAATACACACTAAATTAAACTAACAGTAAGAAAAGCAGTTACTACCTAAACTAATCTAATAAAACCATAAATTATGATAGTGGGAGTCCCGCGTCTCAATGTCTAGAGTAATATAAGTTTAACAAGGGTGAACCATTCAAGTCTACCTGATCATTAAGTAAAATACCCAATTTTTTTTTATTGATTTCTAGGCTCTCTAAAAGATTTAGTTTTTTAGATTTATTTTCGTTATGCATCATTTTGAAATTATCGTTGAAAGTATGATTTTCTAACAATAAGTGATTGGCATAATGACAATTATTCTGTTCTTTAATATAACTTCTTTAATGTTCATTAAGCCTGGTGGAAAAGGATCTTCCTGTTTGTCCAACATAGCCTTTTGGACAAGAACCGCACTCAATTAAATAAACTCCTGATTTATGAAGTTTATTTGTTTGACTTTTATTGTTTTTTATTAAGCGTCCAAGACTATGGTTTGTTCTGAAAGAATATTTATATCGCTTGTTTTTGACAAATGTTTAGAAATTAATTTGGTGACTTTTCCTGTTTATGTAAATGTTTTGTATGCGGTGTTCTTGACTTTATTGACAGGATATATTAAATTAATGGTATTATTATAACATTTTTTATTAATTATTTTATTTATGTTTGGGTCATAGCCATTATTCACTGCGATCTGTTTGATTACATTCAATTCTTTGTTGTAGTTATCTATTGACATTGGGGTATTTATTAATCTGTGTATGAATGAATTAAGTGCTGCCATTTTTTGAGAATAAGGATGACAAGACTTGTTATGTATAACTAAATCTGTGTGAGAT
The DNA here is from genome assembly GCA_031761425.1 of Cosmopolites sordidus. Lineage (NCBI taxonomy): Eukaryota > Metazoa > Arthropoda > Insecta > Coleoptera > Curculionidae > Cosmopolites > Cosmopolites sordidus. The sequence continues at coordinate 318,894 of JARFXV010001286.1, forward strand.
GGCTTATGATAAATTGCAAAATCATGTTTATTCTCTTTTCTTATAAGTGTTAAATCTAAAAAGTTAATACTGTTGTTTTGTTCTTCTTCAACTCTAAAATGAATGTTCTTATGTAAAGAGTTTATATAAGTTAGGAATTTATTTAATTGTCTGTCAGTATCTGTAAAACAAATTATGTCATCAACATATCTATACCAGTAAAGTGATGATTTGAATAGCTGATGATGACATATCTTATCTTCTAAATTATCCATAAAAATTTCCCCCAGAAAAGGACTTAAAGGGTTCTCCATTATCAAACCTTTTTTCGAAAAATAAAATCTGTTATCAAACTCGAAATAATTCTGATCCAAAGTATATAGTAGGTCTAAAATTTCTTGTTTTATGATTGAATTAACGTTATTTTTAATTAGTAATTTGTCCACTAATCTCATTACTTCGTATGGTGGTATACTAGGGAATAAATTTTGTACATCGAAAGAAATTAGTTTAGAATTTTTGGGTAAATTAATATCTTTAATTTTATTGATGAAATCATAAGTATTTAGAATGGCATATTTTGGCTTAAAATTAGTGTATTGCAAAATGATTTTGATAAGCTTATTTGATAATTTAATTGAGGGAGCTGTAACAAAGGAAACTACCGGTCTGATTGGATAATTATCTTGGTGTAATTTTTTTAACGAGTATAACTTTGGGGCTTGAGGATTCATAATTACTAATTGTTGTTTCTCATAATCGTTAAAAATTGACGAATCTTTTATTATTTGTTTAATTCTTTTTTGAAAGGTATTCGTTGGATCAGAATTTATTTTGTGAAATTTCCCTGATTTAAAAAAAATCATTAGTTTTTAATATGTAATTACCTCTAGACATCGCAACAATGGACTTACCCTTGCCCGCTCTAGACATGATAATATTATTTCCTTTGATTTTCTTGTTAATCCTTGTTAGTTCTTGTCCAAAAGTCTATGTTGGACAAACAGGAAGATCCTTTTCCACCATGCATAATGAACATGAAAGAAGTTATATTAAAGAACAGAATAATTGTCATTATGCCAATCACTTAATGTTAGAAAATCACACTTTCAACGATAATTTCAAAATGTTGCATAACGAAAATAAATCTAAAAAACTAAATCTTTTAGAGGGCCTAGAAATTAATAAAAGGAAAAATTTGGGTATTTCATCTAATGAACAGGTAGACTTGAATGGTTCACTCTTGTTAAGCTTATATTACTCTAGACATTGAGACGTGGGACTCATCATTTATGGTTTTATTAGATTAGTTTAGGTAGTAACTGCTTTTCTTACTGTTAGTTTAATTTAGTGTGTATTTGAAAAAGACACTGTGTGTCGAAACAATTGTTATGCGTACAAGTTTTAAATATAGTGGAAATTTAGATATTAATCTTTGTTTTTTATTTAAAATGAATTTCCATCAAGTATCGGCTACCTCAGTTAAATACAAATATAATTATTGACACCAATGCCAAAGTTTTCGTCGTAACCACCGATGAGGCGCAAGTAACCAGACAGAACCGGAGGAGTCTTTCCGAAACAAAATCAGCTCGTACACCGCGAAAACAGCAGCAAGTTGAAGAAAACTAGCTTTTCGAAGAGGCTGAAGGTCTATTATATGCACCTGGGATCACTGTTTGACCGGTGTCACTAAAAATAATCCTTTTATCGTACCGAAAGTTTAAACGCGATTATCTCGAAACTGTGTTTTTAAAAACTACACCCCCCCCTGTAACTCAAAAAGTTATTGAACTATTTGGTTGAAATTTTGGGAGGCTTTTCTCTGTATCATTATCGGAATGATGTACCTAACGTTTTAAAGATTTCGTGTAAATAAACTACTTTTTGGGATAAAAATGTCGAAAAAATAGTAAACAAAATTAACATTTTTTTTAAAGCTTACTTAATTCCTAATTTAATATTTTTTATAGTTTTATTTGTTTATCCTTCCCGTGCGTATATCAGAAACCAAAAACATTTTTTTTTTGGTTTCAGATGAATAAAAAAAGAGTGACAAAGGTAGTACTTTTTGACCTCGCGCTAGATACGCCCGAAAAAAATTACTAGAGTCGCTATTTTGTAAAAAAATATACTCTGCAAAGATGACATAAAATGATGTTGAAACTTTAAAATGATACAATTATTTTATCACCTTTGAAACACTTCTGAAAAATGACTCATTTTGAGGTATCTTAAGGGGTTTTTCTCCTTAATCGAGCGGGGTGGCCCCATCTTGTTGGAACAACGTTTTATCATTGGCCTCATAATGCTGAAGCTGATAAATTCAGAATATTGCACAGAATTAACAGTTTCAGCTCTTTCACTCTCATCTCTAGAAAAAGGGCCTATGATTCCTGAAGAAGAAATTGCGCGTCAACCCGTGACCTTGGCCGAATGAAGACATTTCAGATGGAGTTGGTGAGGGCTGTCGCAACTCCAGTACCTGAAATTTTGTCTATTTACATAACCGGACAAGTAAAAATGCGCATCATCAATCATCCAAAGATTGTGAGCAATATCCGCATTTTCCTCAGTCATTTCCAGAATCTTTCACAAAAAAAGCCGTCGGGCAACAACATCGTTTTCATTGATAATCTGAACCACTTTGATTTTATAGGGGTGATGGTGAAGCTCAAACCTTAATATCCGTCGGATTATAATGTCTGAAATTTCTGATCAGCTGATCTCACATGATCAATATTTGTGGGAGTACGCACTCTTCTCGCACTACCATCTCTCCTGTGTGTGGTTTATCCAGTATTCTCGAAATTTTCAACCCACAACTTAATCGAATTAGTTGAGGGAATTGCGCGATTACGATAAATACTGAAAATGACAGTGAGCGGCTGTATATGAACGAGTTTGATAGAATAGCTTCACAGCGAGCGCTCGTTGTTGTTTCAATCAGTGTTCCATGGTAACTGAAATGCTTTGAGCTTGAAAACACAACGGTGACCTTGGCAACACACCCCGCCACTTCCCTGGCCATGTGAACGGTTTTAAATATGTGGGTTGATGGCCGCACCACATGTGACTAGAGTTTTTGACAAGTTTTTTTGATGTGATCATTTTATGTAGGCTCTTCTGCAGATTTTCCGCAGGCTCTCTGGAATTCTCATAATACGAGTTGTATAACAAAAGCAAAAAAAATGTTTACATCCCCAATGAATTGGGGATGAAAAAATCTTAAAAATTGTGTTGAAACTTGTTTAACTGAACTTGAAACTTTTTAAAGACCCTCCATCACAGTTTTAATGGAAAAATATTATATTTGGACGAGACAATAGTTTCTATAAAACAATAAAAAACTTGGCAGAATATTTTCGCTTTAAATCTCAGTTTCACTCGAAACAAAAAGACACGTTAAATTTAAATGAATGGACGCATTATATAATGCACATTTAGAATTTCTTATTCACTATATCTCTTATTCATTTGAAATGACATAAAACCTGACAGTAGCTTGTGAGCGTCGATGAAATATACAGTATAGCTTTTAAGTTGAGCAAAAAAAACTACAAAAACTTTTCAGAACAAAAGTAAATTCATGGTGATGCCGTTTGATGTCCAATGAGGGTTAGACAAAATTTTGAAAGATTTGTTATTATTTACTTAACGTATGGCTTACATAGATTTGAATCACTTATATACATTAAAATATAGCACATAAACAAATTAAACTCTAAAACACAAAAAGTTATAAAATATAAAATAATTTATAAAAATATATAAAATATAAAATAGATTCTAAAAATATATAGAATATATAAAATATAAAAAAAACAAAAAGATAATAAATATATAAAATAAAGTTCAACATCAGGTAAAACACATTACAATAAGTGATGTTGATAATATAATGATAATAATGATAATAAAATTTTAAAATCGAGGCCATTGATACATTCCAACACGGAGTGTGTAACTTCAAAGCAATGATTCAGTTTATCACCATATGCTGTAATAGGGCACTCAGCTAAGATGTGATGAAGAGTTTGGCGGGATTTTCTACAGTCACAAGCTGGCGATCCCGTTAGTTCCCATTTATAGAAAGAGTCACGGTATATGGCGTGGGACGTTTTTATTCTGTTAAGTGTCTATCACTCGTGGTGGGGAAGCTCCATTCCTGGTAAGGGTGCTGTAGGGTCGACGACATGAGTCTGTCTTGGTCCCGAAATATTCCAGAATTCCCTCCATTTAGTATTAAAGTTGAAATGTTCTCCGAGAAGTTGTTCTGCTAACAACAGTGGCGGGGATCTAGACTTCAGTCTCCGCAGGCCGAACAAAACGTAAGTCATTGTGTATTGGGAGGTGGCAATTTGATAGTATTTTATTGTATTCCCTGACTAGTCTTTCCTGTGTTCGGACAGCGGGAGAAGCAATATTACTCAGAGTGGGGAGTCAAGCTAAAGGTGGGTTTCTTAAACAGCCATTGATTATTCTCATTGCCTCGTTTAGGTTGGGGTCAATTATCTTTACGTGGCAGCTGTTTAGCCAAACTGAGGCGCAGTATTCAGCAACCGAGTAGACCAGGGTAAGAGCTGATTTTTTATGGGTATATGCATTGGCGCCCCACGTGGTATCACAAAGTGTGTGCATTATATTATTTCTGGTGTGTATTTTATTTTAGCTGCGATATTCCCCAGATGTTTTCTATATGAAAGTGTCCATTCCAAAGATCCATTGTTACTCCTAGGTATTTTGTATAGGGATTGTAATGTAGCCGGTTGTTATTGAAGTATACTTGGGGCTCCAGGCGTGCTTATTTGTTATTGAGGTGGAAACACCACACTTCACTTTTTTTCATGTTTGGGAGCAAAATATTTTCCCAATACAGACAGGTCTTCTGATAATATGTTACTAGCTTCTTCTATGGTTTTGCTGTGGACAACAAGAGCTAAGTCGTCAGCATACCCAAATTCTGTTGACGTTATGTGTGGCATGTCTGAAATATACAGATTAAACATGACAGGTGCGAGTACCAATCCTTGAGGGAGCCCGTTATTAAGGTGTCTCATTTTGCTCTTGCTCTTTCCTGTTATTACGTGGAAGGGCCAGTCGCAAAGCATGTTGTTTAATAAAGTTGTTATCCGGCTGCATGGTACCACGTTGACGAATTTGTATAGAAGACCTGCAGTTAAGTGAACATATACCACAGCAGTTTTATTCCGTTCTTGAAATCCTGCCTCAATATGCGTTGTTAAGCTGATTACCTGGTCCACACAGTTGCGATGGGGCCTGAATCCAACCTGTTCAACAGGAGTATGCTCCAGTATCACTGGGTCCAATCGGTTTAGTAACAATCTCTCTAGAAGTTTGTAGCATGAACTTAATAGAGCTATCGGGTGATAGCCCTCAGCCAAGTTCTTGGGTTTGTTTGGTTTCGGGACTGTGATTATTTTGGATTTCTTGAGCTTCACTAGGATATGTTCTGTTCATTATTGTGTGTTTCCCGCAGTTTTTGAGAAATTTGGAGTGAATTCCATCGAAACCATGAGCCTTACCAGATTTGGTGTCTACCAGTGCTTTATCTTTCTCTTCCGCGATGAATGGTCTATGGTAATCAGGGTGAACTGTCGTTGTTTATCGGCGGATTGTCAGTTCTTTCTTAATGTTTGCCTTCTGTTGTTTGCTACTCCTGGCTTTAGAGAGAGCTATATTTGAAACATTAATTACAAAACATATAATAAATTAAGATAATTTCTGGATAATCCAAATGATGAAGTAGATTAACATAAAAAATCGGCGATTTAAAAGTTGTCAAGATTGTGATCGAAGGTACAAAGTGTCCTAAAAAAAGTGTCCTTTCTTTTTGATATAGCGATTTAAATAAAACAGATATGTCTATCAAAAAAACTTTTATTACTTATTGAAATACACACTTTAGGAAATTACTTTTTAAAATTGTAAACCTTCACGCCCACGACACTCATCTAAACCAACAACAAAGTTCCTTAGGACGGCTCGGCACATAACCTCTGAAATGGCGACTATTTTGTGTCGGATATTTTCTTTTAACTGCACCAAAGAACCCGGTTTATTGACGTAAACTTTCGATTTTAAGAAGCCCCATCAGAAATAGAACATCTATTTTCAAGTTGTTATTTTTCAATTTATTTTTTTTATGATTCTTAGATCGAGGCAAAATTAAGATTCTTAGACGGGGCCACATTTATTGTCCTTGGATGGAACCAAATTTAGAGTTCTAGGATGGAACCGAATTTAGGTGAGCCGTACAGCTCCACTTCCCATACCGTTCTTGGGAAGCTTGACTCCAAGACCACATTTTTCTTTTTATTTTGTTTTTCTTTGCTTTATTTTTTATTACCTTATATTACCTTGTCTTTACCTTTATTTATGATGCCTACAAGGCCGATCTTTCTGCTGTGAAAGACATTTTATGTGAGCCTTGTTTAACTTTTACTTTTAATTTTATTTAATTTTTGGCGCCTAAAGTGGGGTCTTTATTTCTTTTTTGCTTTTTATTTTGGGGTCACGATGGTGACGTAGCTGAACATCAATATTATTGCTATATTATTTATATGATTTGTATTGATACCTTACATAGAACTCTAGTTAGTAGACTTATATTAAATTTCGCCTCTGTAGTGGTGAGCGGGGTGAACGAGAGCAAACTCCTAGAACATGATTTCTTGGTCTATTCCGTAGCTTATAACCCTCAACACGACAATCTCTTTAGGAAGTCGAATAAAGTGCCATTAACACTACCAAGTGGTTTGGATTCGCCAGTTGTCTGGCGTAATATTAAGAATGAATTATTTTATTTATAATTATATGTTAAACGTAGTAGAAAAAAAAACGAGAATTTAGTCAGGGTCCTAATAATTGAAAGCACTGTATATGAAATTTTAACAGTCAATGTTTTAATCGGTATACACTCCAACAGGACTAGTAACTCCTGCCTTTTCTCCGGGAAAGCTAATAAATTAATTGCTGCTTTTCAGGAAACCCGCATCCCGATTTAGGATATTTATTGTCAAGGGTTTTCTTCGAAATTTCTGTACGTTCTCTTGTCGGAATATATTTTCGTACTTTGTATAAAGATACAATAGTCAAAAAAAGTATATACCCAGGCTGTGTATATACTGTGTTTTTGTGGATTTATCATTCACCATGACGAAATTAGCCTTTTTTATTTATAAATATATCAGGAAGGTATATAAAATGAAAACAAAGTTGCTTCAGCCAATATGAAGTACACAAATAATATACAAAACAGTGTTATTTTGAACTGTAGATGGTTGCGGCCAGTTGCGTAACTATAGGGTGGCATGGCTGGCAAAATGCCACGGGCCGCAAGCTTAGAAGTAACCTAACATTTTTAACAAAATTTAGTAAAAATTATACATCACTTTCGTATCGTTTCTCATGGTGTGCGTATCGTGTGAAACGAGACGAGAGTCAGTCGCACTTGATATCCACGTGCATCTTTCAATATCGTAACATTATTGTTTTGTTTGGACGGGTTTTATCGAGAGAAAGTAGTGACGAAAGTCAGTGAAATAGTATTTCGGTAGCCCGCCTACAATAATTATATAGTCGGTGGCTTGGCCTAAGAGCCAGACAAGCTCTGGGCTGCTAACAAACTGGTGATCTCAAGCAAGCAATTATACATTTTATATATATGTACTTAAAATCAATTAAAGTTAGACACAACTAAAGACCATATACAAATTCAAACAAATTATTAAGATTTAAACGAATTCATAAAAAAAGGATGTCGGTCAATTTTAGAACGCATCCATTGGTTGTTTCATTTTTTGTCGCGGTATTTTGGTGGCGCGGGAGAGCTAGTGATGTTCGAGAAATTCCCGTATTTTGTTAACCAAGAAAGTACTTTTTTCGTGAATTTCTATTTTAGTACGGAGGGCTCTACTACGCATTCTTCGTTTGATTGTTATGAAAATTAGTTATTTGTATCTTTGATTTTTCTTAGTTTTCGTTTTATTGAATCTGCAAATAGAGGCAAAGTAAAGTTAATTGTGAAAGTTAGATATCAACATGTCTAGTTCTAGAAAATATCTAAGTGTGAGTGAAAAACGAAAGAGAAAGAGGGAGTCTGAAGAAAAAAATAAAAAGTTAAATCAAAATTAGTCAGTACTTTAAGAATGATGATTTTATTGATGAACTAGCGACTGAACAGTGCTCCGAAAGTGATGAATTGGACGTAACTAGAAACATATTGTAGGCGCCATAGAAAGACACGAGACATCGAAAATTTACCTGGACTCTCGTCTCAAGTATCAACATGGGCGACTACATGAAACAATAAATGAAGAGATAAGAGAAGAGTCCATGATCAAGAAAAAAAAATCTTTTTGACGTTACTCTGACACTTTCAACGTGTAATTTTATCTTTCGTGAGTATTGTTGTGTTATTTGCAAAATACGATCCGATTTTACAAGAATTGTTAAGTAAACTAAAGGGCCAGACAAAATACTTAAGTCCAAAAATACAAAATGAGCTCATTTCTGTTCTGGTTCTAAAAATAAAAAATGTTTAAATGAAATAAATGAAATAAATGCCGCACCATTTCATTCTATCATATTCGATACGACTCAAGATATTTCAAAAACAGCTCAAATGTGTGAACTTTACCGCTATTGTATGATCGAGAAAGACGAAAATGGAATCCCAAAGGCGCTCGTCATTAGAGAGTCAATTTTAGGATTCCATGAAGTTAAGGACCAAACTGCCTTAGCAATGTCCAACCAAATTATTAAATCCATAAATGATAAAAATATACCTCTAAATAAGTGTCGAGGACAAGGATATGATCGTGCTAACATAATGAAAGGCACTTATGGTGGAGTTCAAAAAGTAATAATAGATATAGAGCCAAATGCGATATATGTTCACTGTGCTGCTTATAAGTTAAATCTGGTACTTAATGATGCAGTAAGAGAGATTATTGATATGCAACATTTTTTTGAAACAGTACAACAAATTTATAATTTTGGACATAGTATCAAAAGATGGAATATCTTATCAAGTTTTATATCTGATAAAGAAAGGGAGTATTCAACTTCGATAACACTAAAAACATTGATCCCTACTAGATGGGCAGGACGTTATGATGCTATATGTGCTTTAAAAGTTCGGTATGTTGAAGTCGAAAAAGCGCTAGCGAAAACAATTTTGTTAAATTGCAAATGAGATGAAAAAAATGAAGCTATTTTACTCAAGAAGAACATCGAGAACTACTATTTTGTTATCCTATTGGTTTTCCATTGCAAAATTCTACAAACTATCGATGCAGCCTCTAAAGCACTTCACTCTAAAACCACCGATCTGTCAATTGCCTTAAAACGTTTGAAAATTTGTCTGGAAGGATTGAAAAGGTATAGACATGCATTTGAAAATTTACAAAAGGAAGCCAATAGTGTAGCAGAAAAATGGTCCATCAACCACGAATTTTCTAAAACTCGTCAGAGGAAGGTGAAACGCCATTTTGATAGACTTTGCGAGGATGAGCGTCTCCAAGATCCAGAAAGTTTGTTCAAGGTGAACATATTTTATCGAGTATTGGACATCATTGTTAATCAACTGAAATCGCGTTTCAGTCCAATGAATAAAATTGTTTCCGATTTCAGTGTTTTGCAACCTGCCACTTTGCAAAATTTAAATGACACTGAACTATTAAAAAAGCTCTTGAATTTGTTGATATATATATATATATATATATATATATATATATATATATATATATATATATATATATATATATATAAAAAGACATATCTTAATCGAAGAATCGTTTTAGGTCGTGCAGCTTTCCTGAAGTATGTACTGCATTAATGTAGTTTGTTACAATTCCTGTGACTACAACTATTGCTGAAAGAGCATTTTCGACAGACTATTTAACTTGGAAGACAGGCTATTTAACTTGGCTATTCTGTCTATTGAAAATTCTATGGCCCTATTTTTAAACTTTGATGGTGTTATTGATACTTTTGTGGAACAGAAAGCTCGGAGAAAAAATTATTAATATTATATTGTTGCTTTTCATATATCTATGCTTTTCGAAATAAAGTTTATTAGATATTTAATTAAAATGCACACAATGTTAGTAATACTGTTGGATAACTACTTAAGTGATTTATTAAAATTAAATTATAACGTGACGATTTTGGGCCCCATCTAATGAATTTGCCACAGGCCTCAGATGGTATAGTTACGCCACTAGTTGCGGCCTTTTCTTGAAGGAAATTCATAGTAAATTATATAAATAAAACAAAATTGTCTAATTTCAAGGCAAAGAATGAAATCGTATTGTGACAAATAGTAGGTATTATAGTAATTAACTAATTTTACATTTTTTTTCTGGAAATTCCCAGAATCCTTATTCAGATTGTTTGTTGCGATATTTAATAGCGGAAAATGGTTGAAGTCTATTTGGTCGTTAAAAAGTACATCTGTGTATTTATGACTTTTTAATTCCAAACATTCTAGTAAATTCAGTTTGTAACCCTTATTTTATATGTATAAGACTTTAAAATCATTATTACATGCATGTTTTTTTTTTAATTAGATAGTTTCGATTCTGTTGTGCGATTCTGAGTTTAAATGATCTACCTATTTGTCCTATATAAAATTTATTGCACGAACCACAATTCATTTCGTAGACACTTGATTTGTTGTCTTTCCCTGGTTTTTGTTTATGTCTATAGTTTTTTGTTTATGTTTTATTGTTTATAGTTGTTTTTTTTTAATTTTTCATAAAGAATTGTTGGTTTTAAATGCTGTTGAAATATTTTTTAACTTTTTCAGATATATGGCCATTATAAGATAGAGTTTTAAATTCAAATTCTTTCATTTTAATCCTAGGGTAAGCTTCTGAAAGCGTTTTATTTTTCTGTTTTTTGGAAACCATTTTATCAACTATTGAAACTGGATAGCCGTTGTTAATCGTAATTTATTTAATTAAATTAAATTTCGTATTGTATTCGTCTGGATTTAGAGAAACATTGATTAAAGAATGAATTATGTTATTGTAGGTAATTATGCTATTGTAGTATCCGTGAAGTATTTCAACATTTCATCAACATATCGGTATCAATATAAACTTTGTTTACTTATTTTGTTTTTGAAAATTATCTCCTCAATATCGTCCATAAAAATTTCTGCCGGTAAAAGGCTTAGTGCCACCCATCATTAAGCTTTTTTTTACTGTTGTAAATTTTGTCTTTGAAAGCACAGTAATTTTGATCAAGACATGTTCTTAACAAGATCATTATATTTTCTGTACCTAACGGGTTCACTTTGTTGTTAATCAATAAATTCTCAACTAGGATGATTGTGTCTTCTGGCGGGATGCTTGGAAATCCAAGCATCCTCTATTTCCAGAAATTGGTCTCAGGAGTTGCTTGTTGGCATTTGATGGCAATGGAAATCTTTTAACCAAAAATGAGCTTCATCGCTGAAGATGACTTTTTCATGAAATAATCGATCTGTTTCACGTAGCTCTAAAGCCCAATTTGCAAAATTTCTACGTAACAAATGGTTATTTAATTTCAATTCTTGAGTTAACTGAATTATATACACCTTGAAATGGAAATCTCGATGATCGAGACACTACATGCAATCGAAAATATTGCACGTAGTGCCATAATAAAGCCCGAGTTCTTGAGAACGACGTGTAATTGATTGTTCTAGATTTTTCTTTACACTTTGGTTCACAGCATCGATGTTTTCAGCAATACGTACGTTTAAGTTTTTAACGGCTTGAAATCTCAGCATCACAAACACTACCATTTGGTTCGAATTTATTAAACTAAATTACAAATAGTAAGCCCTGTATAAATTATCCTATATATATATATATATATATATATATATATATATATATATATATATATATATATATATATATATATATATATATATATATATGACACTTTACAAAAAATATATACTACTATTTTGATTTAATTATTATATGACATTATTTACAAATAATTTTTTATAATTTTTGTTATGGGTTGTGATAAACCAAATACTTTTATTGCCTACTGTACTTCATACTGTTCTTTTTTAGTAGAAGGTTAAATCTAACCTACTTTTAATAGATTATATTATTTCAAAAAATATTTCTTACACAAAATAAATGTTCTGAAATATTGTAGACTTTACATTTTTATGTCAGTCAGAAAAAAAAAACTTCGGAGAGAAACTTTGTCATTGTCGGAAAAAAGTTATTATTGTCGATTTTTTATTCCAAAAAGTTGGTTTAAAAATTTTTCAATCTTCCTTCAAGCAAAACAACGATCAATCTAATACTGTATAATTCTTTTTTGACAACATTCCCTTACCTGCACTCAGTCGGATTTAGAGCGAGAAATAATAAAACCAAAAACCGACAAACAATAAAGTCGTGTTTGCCTAATGGCAAAAAGAGAGATCGCAAAAGAGAAAGAGAACGAACGAGTGAGGAATGTCTATGGAATCCATTAACTATACAACCGGCATGACTTTGAAGCTCCTCAAACCACGTCCCTTTATCCTTCCTTCCATTTCACCTGGTCCTAAGTTATCTAGGAGTTCCTTTTTTTTTCAAGTTTTCAGGTTTTTTCCTTTTTATATCATTTATATCAGTTAATAAGACACGAGCAGGAAGTATCCTAAGGTATATGTTAAATAAATAAATAAATAAATAACCCAAGAAAACAAATTATCGAGTTTACAAATTATTTCAGTCGGGCGGTTTATTCTTGGCAAAATTTGATTGTTAAAAAATAAAGATTTGATTGTTGTTAATTTTTACTAATACATTTGTCTCTAATTTGGATATTGGCCTAATTATTTATTTAATATATTATTTATTTAAATTGAAACGTATTATTAAATCAAAATTTATTAACAGTTGAAAAAATATTCAACTCACACTTCAATTTAAATAACTCACGATCCCTACGGAGTTTCGAAAAATTAATTAATGAAAATTTATAGAAAGTGGAATGATTTACAAAAATGGTTAAATAATATTTTTCGATAAAATTGATAGTTCCGTCAAATAAATGAAAAAATGTAAAAATTTATTATGTATTCAACTTTAGCATCGAATACCTTTTGAAATAGTAAATTTATCGAAAATTTATAAGGGACCTTTTTTTAAAGAATGTTCAATTTCCTACACAGATATGGAATAGTTTTTATAATAATGTTCCGCTGAAGAGCTAAAAAATTCCAAAATTAAAAAAAAAATCCTATGTTATTTAAATGGGAAATTGAAATTTGCGATGCGGTACCTCTTACAATTAATATTAAGAGCTCTAACTTTCACAGTATTTATGTTTCGTCATTTCTAACAATATTTTCGATACCTTTAAGAAAACATATAATCAGTTTTTTTAAAATTGGAATATTCAAATATTTCACTTTTTTATTGATATTAAGTTTTTCTTTTACTCGTTTACGTAATCATCATTTTATTACAACTCTTACTGGTACCAAATAAAACTCGACATCAAATGAGCAATGTATGTTACATTGATTTATTATTTTCAAGTCAAAAAATGATAATGTACCAATTGCCATTAAAAGTAATTTAAAAATAAAAAGAACA
>JARFXV010001287.1:0-25000 GCA_031761425.1 Cosmopolites sordidus
ACGTCGAGTGTCGTTCGTTTCGCCGTCGCTCGCTCGTTCGTTTACCACCCTCCTCCTCCAGGCAGGCGGCGGCGCACAACGGTGCGTCGTGGTCTGTATGGATCGGTGGGCGATTGCGTGCGTGCGTGCGTAGGTACGAGAAACGTGACGACTTTCTCGATGACGACGACGAGTGTGCGTCGAGACGACGGAAAAACCGGTCAAGACGCCACGCTCTTGCATTATAATTAGTGTCTTGTGTCGTATCATCGGTTCTTTTTTTTAATTATTATTATTACTATTATTATTTGTCTTAAACAACTACCACCGTTTTTATATATTTATTCGTGTGTGAGATGTAGCCGTCGGAGTGTATTGCTGCTGCGCTATCGATCGTCATTAATTTTATCGTCTGCGTCACCGCGCGTCATGCCGTCACACGATTTATTACATCGGGCGGCGGCGGCGGCGGCAGCAACGACAAAGGTACGTTCGAAGACAACAGCACTACTCCCCGTCGTCGTACTCGTAGAACGAAATAATATCAAAAACGTAGTTTGTATAATAAATCAAAAAAAAAATCGATGCAAACGACCAACCGAGCACAACCGATACGACCATACATAAGATATATCGTCGTTCGGCATCAATAAAACCTCGAAACATTCTCTCCGAACCACTTCGCTAGATTGAAAGCGACAAGGGAAACTCGTACGAGAAGCGTTTCGTGTTAGAAAACTCGCTCGGAAAGCTGAGAGTTACCGCACGTGTACGTTATTGTTACAGACTTTTCGCATGAACGCATTATTATATAAGGAACATGCGAAAATGTCAACACAAAATACAACCGATCGCATATGAATCGTGACACGTAAAAATTTAACGGTCCGCCGAATTCACGATCTCGCTGTGTGTAGTAAAAATCACCACATTAGAGGGACCCGATTGTGTATCCGAACAGACGACTTGACTCGCCGCTCGAACCTCGGATCACCACATGAGGCGGCGGAATCTTAAATCCGGCGTCGATCCGCGAACGACGGCACGACCCTGATTTACAAGCAACACCGACCGATTGGAAAACGTTCGGCAAAAACGATCGATACATCATATATGTGAGATTTTGTAATTATATATATTTGTATGTGTTTGTATATTTATGTGTTTATACATATATATATATAAAAAAAGTGTGTAAATATAATATATGTATATATGTATATATATATATATATATATATATATATATATATATATATATATATATATATATATATATATATATATATATATATATATATATATTTATATATATACGTATGTATATACGTATATATATACATATATATATATATATATATATATATATATATATATATATATATATATATATATATATATATATATATATATATACAAATATATATATATATATATATATATATATATATATATATATATATATATATATATATATACATATATATACATATATATATATATATATATATATATATATATATATATATATATATATATATATATATATATATATCCAGCCTAAGATACTGGACGGGTCACGGGTGGTGGATAGTGAAAGTTCCATTAGATATTAATGGACAGCTGCGAATATCTCAAAATAAGCAGCCCCGAACCAAGGCACAAAAAAAAACAAAATCCACTTAGCGTCTGACTTGTATCAAGCGGTTGAATGGTCAGCGTCTGTTCACCAGTGGTGCGGCTGATATTTAAATTCTGGAACTAACCCCCTCCAGTCTTAACCTCTGAACCGTCATGGTTCAAACCTTTAATTCAAAGTACAAGATGAATCGTTCTAGTAATTACAAAATTACCCCAGGAGGTAGACAATCCTCTGCCAACCGGACTTTCGGATTCTGGGGCGTCCGGGCTAAGTAAATAATCGACTTATGACACTATCCTCAAATGTGCTAACAAAAACTATACATTAATCAATGCACACCTCCCGGTTAACGAAGAAAATAAATCTAATCTTGAAAAAGTAAATAAGTCCTGGGAAATTCTGGAAAAGACTATCTCTAAATTTCCTACCAACCATGTAAAAATCCTATCGGGTGATTTCAACGCCGCCCAACTAGGGAAAGAAAAAAGTACAGGAAGGAAAACTGTCGGCAGTTTTCCAACTCATAAATGGGCCAACCATAATGGTAGAAAATTGGTTGAACTATGTTCGCAGTTTAATCTAAGAAGGATGTCAACACAATTTAAGAAGAAAATAACAAAACAAAAGACATGGATGTGCCCAAACACGTACATGGATGAATTTCAAAATGACCATGTTGCCAATTCGTACCCCAATTATAAAGAGATTTTGAACGTTCGAGTCGATAAAGGAGCAAATATAGACACGGATCACCACCTGACTAGTATCAAACTTAGCTGAAAACCTCGAAAACTTATTCAAAAGAGGCTGCTAATACCAAAGTTTGACCCAACGAAAATAAAACCAGCCCTAACAGAAGAGCTAGATAAACAACCAGCACAGAACTGGCAAGAATTGAAACAAAAAATTATTAAAACAGCCTTAAAGTTGGTCCCTTTACAAAAACGTAGAAAACATCCGTGGTGGGATGAAGTTTGCGAGCAAGGAGTATTAAGCCGAAGTAAAACATTCAAAGATTGGAACAGTCAAAAGACAGTTATAAACTATAACATCTTTTTGGAAGTAAGAAAAGAAACATCGAAGCTAGTTAGAGAAACTAAAAGAAAATATGAAAACAATCAACTTATTGAAATAGAAAAAGATTTCCAAAAAACTAACACCCGAAACTTTTATAAAACATTTAAAACTAAATTAATAGGCTATCAACCGCAAAGTCTTTGCTTCCAAAATGAAAACGGACAATCAGCTCTAAATAACCAAGACAATTGCAAAGAACTAGCGAAATATTTAGAACAAATAGTAAACTGTCCTGAGCCCTTAAACAAATTAGCAACACTAAACCCTAAACAAACAAACCCAGATTCATTACCACCGAAAGAAGATGAAATAATTAGGCAAATCGAGCGGCTTAAAAATGACAAAGCTTCTGGAGAAGATGGAATCACTGCTGAACTTTTGAAATCCGCTGGTCCCCAGGTACACAATCAAGGAAATAACCAAAATTCTACGAGAAGTTAGGCGAACCGAACGGATTCCGGAAGATTGGAAAGAAGCTCTAATCTATCTACTACATAGGAAAGGACATAGAACGGATGTAAACAACTATAGAGGGATATTTCTTCTCCCAGTTTGTTACAAGATTCTATCTCAATGTCTACTAGACAGAGCACAGGGACAGTTAGAACCTAACATTGGTGAATATCAACCAGGTTTTCGACCGGGGGGCAGATCCAGCCCTGAACAGATCCTGAATCTAAAGTTGATTCTAAGACATCAAGAACTGTACAATAAAAATCTCGTCTGTACATTTGTGGATTTCAAAAAAGCATGAGACTCTATTGACCGCGAATCTTTATTCCGAATCTTCCGAAAGAACAAGGACCAGATCTCTGAAAAAACGCTGGGGATTATTAAAGCAACGTTAACTAACACAAGGTTAAAAGTAAAATTCATGGTTGACATCTCTCAGAGCCCTTCGAAATTAAAACTGGAGTGAGACGAGGGGATGGAGGACTCTCGCCACTCCTATTTAACTGTGTTCTAGAAAAAATAATATAGGAGTGGCGTGAAAAAAAATAAGTTGGCCCTGAATGTTGACCAGCCCATTAAACTGGGGAGAACCAACATCAATACTGATTGTCTGGCATCTGCTGATGATCTAGCAATTTTAGCTCAAGATATATTAAGGGCACAGATACAGATTGAAATCCTAAAGGAAACAGACTAAGCACGCCATAAGCTAACATGACCTGCAACAGACTAAGAACGCCATTTCTAAAAACAAAATATGGTAACATCAGACGAGTCTCTCAATTCAAATATTTGGGTGAAATAATCATGGAAAATGGATTGGAAAAAGCGGCCAATAAGGATAGATGTCAAAAAATGGAAACGGCATTAAGGCTTACACAAAATATTTATAACAAAAAGTGCCTATCTAAAAACATAAAACTGAGACATTACAACACAATTATTAAGCCAGAATGTCTATATGCTGCAGAAACGCTCATTTTGAATAGAAAGAGGGACATCGAGGACATTGAAAAGAAGGAAAGAAAAATCCTAGGCCCCAAACAAATAAATAGCCACAACATACCGACATCGGGAATACCAAGAGATCAAACAATACTCAGATATACATAGCGATATGTGAGAAAAAGAAGACTTAAATTTTACGGACACATAAAACGGATGAATCCGAGTAGGCTAACTAGACAAATAGTCGAATTTTATGAAAATAGGAGTAGAGTCGACTTCGACTTATCTAGCCAGGCTTTTGGGTTAGCCCTCAAGGCTCTTGCCCGTTTCTAGTCAACTTTACCCTATATGGGCACTAATTTTTTAGGGTCTCTATCTGACCCGGGTATGCCTAGCAAGTGGCATAGATAAGAAAGGATAGTCTATAAGATGATCCTGGCGAACTTCTGAGATTAATATGAAAGAAAAGGAAAATGAAATTTTGCTTTTTCCCCATCAGCAATATGACGGGTTTTTTGCCATTGGTCCGGTCCGATCGATCGGAGATGATCTCTCAGACCGCCTGGCCACGGCGGTTAGGGACTGTTGTCGAAGCGGTCTTACGCGAGCCGGGAATCGAAAATTCGATTCCTTTCTGCTCGCAGCCCGTAAGGCAAATTGGGGCAATTGGCTAGCTTTACCCGGAAAATCCGGGTAGGTTGTCCGGTATAGATAGGACTAGCGGGTTTTCGCTCAAGCTTGCCTGTAGGCAAAACTTGGCGTAAATTTGGGAATGGAATTTAGAGACCGGGGGTACACCGGTCTCTATAATAATTTGAGTGTTTCGAACGTACCACGGCGCGTTTAGTGCCATACGCAAGGTTTTGTTCTGAAACGTTTGTGAAGTTATTTAGCCGCCGTCGGCGTTAGAAAACGAAAATAAATCGTAAGACCGTATAAATAAAAGGGACTTATCATTGTTACGTAAAATTGGGTTTTAACTATCGGAGATAGTTTACTCGAACGACAAATCAAGAAGTACAAAAGTTTGAGGATTCCGTACCCCTTGCTGATAGGAGTAGAGCTAAAGTAGAAATAATTAGATGGATTGCTGCAATTAAAGAGGACCTAAGATCAGCAAATATTACACAAAGTGAAATTCAGGATAGAGGCTGTTTCAGACACAAGGTGAACGTTTGGAAGGTTGGCCAGAGAGAAAAATGTAGGAAGACCGGAACAACTTGGTCTGACGAAAGGAAAAACGCTCATAGCGAAAGAATGAAATTAGTATGGGTGCGAAGGAAGGTTAACAACAACAAACGCCTCTAATTGTACATCGCGTGGTCCACCAGGGCCCATAAGTAAATAATAATAATAAATATATATATATATATATATATATATATATATATATATATATATATATATATATATATATATATATATATATATATATCAGATAAATTTTGGAACAAAGTATGTTACACCAAGAGTCAATAACCACCTGAGGGTTCCCGCGAAAAAAAAATAAGGACATTTAAAAAACCAACGACACCTATGGAGGCTGTCTTTTTTCTTCGACGAATTTTGGGAAAACCGGCCAAAACCATAGAGCCCGGCTAGCACATATCATGTACAAGATGGACGACTCTCGGATAGATCGAAAGTTTTTATTTTTCGAGAATAATCATTTACATCCTATACACATACACTCTAAAAAAGCGTCGAGCGTTATCGCTGGAAAAAAAAAATCCCGCTAATTTCAACTCGGGCATTAAGCCACAATAATATTCGGGTTTTCAGTTTGTGTGTGTGTGTGTTTAAAAATATTTTACTTTCATGCATCTAATGCTAATTTCGAACCTAGATGTCTGTGCGGATAGGCGATATGCTTGATATTTTTTTTTTTATATTTAAAATTCGTGGCTCTGAAAAGAGCCATTTTCTTTTTATTATCGTTCGAAATATTAATCTCGCCAGTTCTTGCTTCTGATCTTTGATACGTTTATCTATTTTTACTTGGAACTGGTGTATTTGGTCACGGCTTTGGTCCCCTCGCTAACGGCGTGTTTGGCTAATTCACCCGGTAAAAGTAATCTGACCGCCGTTTGAATTTCTCTACTGGTTATGGTCGATCTTTTGTTGTAATGAGCCAAACGCGATGCTTCGGCCGCTATCCTCTCGAAAATGTCATTAACGAAAGAATTCATGATCGACATGGCCTTGCTGGAAATTCCCGTATCCGGATGTACCTGTTTCAGCACTTTGTAAATATAAATGGCGTAACTTTCCTTCCTCCTGCGCTTCTTTTTTTTATCACCTTTCGAGATGTTTTTTTGTGCCTTTCCCGCTTTTTTGGCCGCTTTCCCGCTAGTTTTTGGTGGCATTATGGACAAAGAGGACGATTTTTTTTTAAATGTACATACGGTACAATAAAAATCCGTATCATAAATTGACCCTTGAGCCGATAAAAGTTCACTTCTTTTTTGTACTGGAGCGTACGGGTACGATATGCTCCGCCCATTTAACCGTAAGGCGTATTTTTACGATTCCATTGGAGACTGTACCGCCGCATATATATAAAAAGGAAGGAAAGAAGGGGGGGACATCCCGACAGAAAATAGTCTCTCATCTGACTCTACGACGACGGTCGTGCCGTGCGATCTGATCAATTGTAAGCAAAGAACAAAAAAAAATCAGCATGTCTGGACGCGGAAAAGGAGGCAAAGTTAAAGGAAAGGCCAAGTCGCGTTCGAATCGTGCCGGATTGCAGTTTCCGGTCGGCCGTATTCACAGATTGTTGAGGAAAGGAAATTACGCGGAACGCGTAGGTGCAGGAGCACCGGTATATTTGGCCGCGGTAATGGAGTATCTTGCCGCCGAAGTATTGGAATTGGCCGGAAACGCCGCCAGAGATAACAAAAAGACGAGAATTATCCCACGACATTTGCAGCTCGCCATTAGAAATGACGAAGAATTGAACAAACTATTGTCCGGCGTGACCATCGCACAAGGTGGTGTTTTACCTAACATTCAGGCCGTGCTATTGCCAAAAAAGACCGACAGTAAAACGAAGTAAAATCGAAACAACTTCTCTATCCCTACTTGAAGATGATGATGATGATGATGGTCTTCGCCTGATTCGAAATATCGGTCCTTATCAGGACCAACAAAATATCTATGAAAAGAAAAAACAATATTGATCCGTAAACAAAAATTAAAGTTACAAACGAACAACGGACGTCAGATATATATTATTCGCCGGTTCTAGTCTCGATGGATTTTTTTATTTGTATTTTTTTTTAATTTTTTTTATTTTTTTTTAAATATATAATTGTACAAAATCAGTTATTATTAGTAATATCGAATTACTACTCGGATATATTTCGGCGTCTTGTCTAAATGGATGTTTTTTTCTATATTTCTTTTAATTTCAAGTAACAATAAATGTTGTGGTTCTGAAAAGAACCGTTTTTTTTTTTGGAAAATGTTACGCTTTCGTAAACATATTTTCCTACATCATCATTCCAGATGATGGTTTTGGTGGTGGTGGTCGTCGATAATCTGTATTGGGAACATTCGATTTATTCATACCTCTTGAAAGATTAAGATGTAACGACGAAAATCGGGGTCTTCGTTTATTTCTTCTTTTTTGGGGAAGCTGCTTTCTTCGCTTTGCCCCCGCCGGCAGCGGCGGCGGCAGCTGGAGATCTAGCGCTTTTCGGTTTAGGAGCCTTGGGTTTCTTGGTAGGGCCGGCTTTGTTTGATTTCTTCGCTTTCGACGGAGATTTCGCCTTCGATGGCACCGTAGCGGCGGCGGCGGCAACTGTTACCGCCGAAGATCCCGAACTAGCCGATTTTCCCGTTTTCTTTTCGACGGCTTTCTTTACCGAAGCCTTCTTCTCGGCTACGACGACCGCAGCTTTCTTCGATTTTCCTGCTGCCTTTTTGGTTGTCTTTTTTTCAGTCGTCGCTGCTGCTGCTGCTGCTGCTGCTGCCACCGCCGCTGTCGTTCTTTTCGTCGGACTCTTTTTGCTACCTCCTTTGGCCGCCGCCGCCGCCGCCGCCGCTCCCACTGAAATATTTCTTTTCTTTTGTCCAGAGGATGAAGAAGCAGCACTCGTCGCCGATTGTTTCGCTTGAACCGACGAACTAGACGATGCCGCTGCCAGCTTAAAAGAACCGGACGCACCTTTTCCTTTGGTCTGAACCAGGGTACCGGATGCAACTGCCGATTTTAAATATTTCTTGATGAAAGGCGATACTTTCTCGGCATCGACCTTGTAGTTGGCGGCAATATACTTCTTGATCGCTCTCAATGACGAACCGCCCCTTTCTTTCAATCCCTTAATTGCGTTTGTTACCATTTCGGCCGTCGGTGGATGCGTAGCTTTGGCTTTGGGATTTTTTCTTTTAACGGTTTTTTCCTTTTTTGATGAAGCCGATGCCGCCGCCGCCGCCGCCGACGACGGTGCGGGCGGTACAGACGAGGGCCCGGAACCGCCTCCGCTTGTGCCCGACAGATTAGATGGAGATGTAGCCTGACCGGCGATTTCCGCGTCTGCCATTTTGCCGCGCGCTCGCGCGTGTTATCGTCAAATGTTAATGTAACGAAGAACTCACTACTATCGCGTTTCGCTAAAGAACAGAATCGTATTGCTGCTCGTCCTTCGTCGTCTGTTGCGTCTTACTAAATATGCCCACTCGCTCCACCAAAAAGTTGCATAGTAAGTAAAACGGGCGAACGGCGGACTGAGCGTCTGACTGTCGACACTGCTCCTGATTCCGGCTTCGCCGGGACCTTTAACGAGCTCGGAACAAAGTTTTTATTTTGTATTTTTCATTAGTAAATGCCATTCACCGGATTGCAATATTTAACTTGATTCGTTGTCAATACCTTGAAGCTACCGGAGGCATTTGGTTCATGTCGATCCTTCGACAAGGTTCAATTTAAAAAAATCACAACTAACCGACGATCTCGACGTTTCAAGAAAAACATTCTAATTAGTTCGATTATTTCAGTTAAGTAAACCAGATATTACAGATTGTCCAGGCGATACAAATACCTCAGATATATCACCGATCGGTGGAGTATTCGGATTTCGAGATATATAAACGACTTTGCCGAAAAAATGTTTTTCCCGATGACCTGTCACCGTTCTATTCTCCCTTTGAAAGGTAAACGAGTCTCGTTCTTATACACCGCCTAGTTAACTATCGTACCGCTAAAATAAAAAATAGAGCACGTAAATTATGGAACGAACAAATGGCATGTCTGTAATCGGAACGGTTGGGAAAAATTAACGGGAATATCCTCCCTCATCTCGAGGGCGATTGTCTTTTTTTTTTAAGTATTTCTTTAAACATGGCGACGGCGTTTCTACCTACCTAAATAACCACCGCAAGAATTATATGATTTGATCATTTCGAATAAATGATTTAATACTAAAAAGAGACTTACGCTATTATCATCCACGTTAGCACTGCGTTGGTTTCTTTTAAGGCTTTCCCGAAATTTAACGAAGGGAATTCATAGCACCTCTTTTATCTACAATGTGTCCGTCGTCGGTCTGTCTCCCTCTTTCTGCCTAATTTAATATTTAAGAAAGTTTTATAGATAGTCGTCGTGGTGTAATTAACGATGGAAATTCCACCTACTGTGTCGACAATTAGTCACTTTTTTAAGTATGTTTTTTTGCCGCCGCCGCCGCCGCCGCAGTTCTGAAAAGAGCCGTTTATTTATTGTGTCTTGAGTTCCTTTATTTTTTTTTTTTTTTGTAAAACATCAGGTAATTTAACCGCCGAAGCAGTACGCCCTTGACGTTTCAAGGCATACACAACGTCGTCCGTGGCGATGACGGTTATTCAATTGGCGTGTTCTGTTTAAGTTACGGCATCTCTGATACCGTATTCTCATTAACGTTAGCTGTACGCTCGTTTCATTTAAGGCATTTCCGAAAATTAACGATGAGAATTCATCCACAATGTGTCCAATGTATTTTATATAGACATTCACTATAACATTAACGATGAAAATTCCATCCGCTTTATCGAGACAATATTTTTTATCCTTTATTTGGGTTTTTCGCCACTATCTAAAACTCAAAAAATATCAAAAATATCTGTTCTTATTTAATATATGAACACGCCACAATCATTTCGACATTACTTATCGAGACAATGTCTCCCTTTTCTATGTGAGTGTGGATTTTGAAAAGAACCTTTCTTTATGCCCGGAGTTCTTTTTTTTATAATATCGCAAATCGTCAGTAAATCTAACCGCCAAAATAGTGTAGAGAGTACGCCCCTGACATACATTCAAGGCATACACAACCATGGCGATGACGGTTTTTCTCTTGACGTGTTAGGAATTCAGTTACTGCATCTCTGATACCTTATTCTCATCCACGTTACTTCAATTTGTTTTGCGCTCGTTAAATTGAATGCTTCCCCGAAAATTAGGGATGGAAATTCATCCCCACCTGCTTTATCCACAATGTGTCCGTCTCCCCCCTTTTTCTATCTTATTTTATATGTGAGAAAATTTTCTAGATAATCGTATAAATAATGATGAAAATTTCACCTATGTTGTCGACAATGTATCCCTTTTTTTATGTAAGTATTTTTTTTTTGTGGTTCTGAAAAGAACCGGTTTTTTGTGTCTGTCTAGAATTCGTTTTTTTGTTTGTTTTCTTTTAATATTGCAAAACATCGGGTAATTTAACCGCCAAAACCGTAGAGAGTACGCCCTTGACGTTTCAAGGCATACACGACGTCCATAGCGGTGACAGTTTTCCTCTTGGCGTGTTCCGTATAAGTTACGGCATCTCTGATTACGTTTTCGAGGAATACTTTCAAGACACCTCTGGTTTCTTCGTAAATCAAACCGGATATGCGCTTGACGCCACCACGTCGGGCCAATCTTCGAATTGCAGGTTTGGTGATGCCTTGAATATTATCACGAAGCACTTTACGATGCCTTTTAGCGCCTCCTTTTCCCAACCCCTTTCCGCCTTTGCCTCTTCCGGTCATTTTTTTTTTTTTTAATTTTATATAATTATTTTAAATTCAAATCGACGATCGATTGGTCAATTCTTATAAATGAAACGTCCTCGTTTTGGATTGACGGAACACGACTGTCGGCATACATGACACATATGCTACTTTTGTCAGATTTCGGGAACGTCCCGCCCATTGCTCTCGACCCGACCAATAGCTAGTTGCCGGACCACTAGCGAGTCGCCTGAGAGAATAAAACACCAATTTTGGTATGCGTCGATCATCATTCTGTAATTGTCGTTCGATAAGTGCTCATCGTTGTCGACTCCTATCCGTAATTTAACCTTAGTGTTCTTGTACCTTTGACTGTACTTGTAATATTCGGTAAAGAGAGAGATGGCCCGTACGAAGCAAACCGCACGCAAATCGACCGGTGGCAAAGCTCCTAGGAAACAATTGGCGACCAAGGCGGCAAGAAAGAGTGCCCCCGCAACCGGCGGGGTGAAGAAACCTCACCGTTACAGGCCAGGTACCGTCGCCCTGCGAGAAATCCGTCGTTACCAGAAGAGCACCGAACTGTTGATCAGAAAATTACCCTTTCAACGTTTGGTACGTGAAATCGCACAAGATTTCAAAACGGATTTACGTTTCCAGAGTTCCGCAGTCATGGCTTTACAAGAAGCCAGCGAGGCCTATCTGGTCGGTCTTTTCGAAGATACAAATCTGTGTGCCATTCATGCCAAACGTGTCACCATCATGCCCAAAGACATCCAGCTGGCTAGGCGTATTCGAGGCGAACGTGCCTAAATATAATTAATGTAAATGTATATGTGTGCGTATATATCATAAAAGTATAACAAAAAACCGGTTCTTTTCAGAACCAACAATATGAGTATGTATAAATAAGAAAGGGAAAACAAACATCGTGCAAGAAAACCCGTTGTTTCGACTCGTTATACGAAACGATGCTTAAAGCAAAAGCGAAACATAAGCTTGGAGGTTTTTTTTTTCATTTCATTTTTGATTCGAAATAATTATCAAGTTGCTCTTTTTCTTATTTCAGAATTATACGCTAATTTTACGTTGACATTGTTTTTTTTTTGTTTTTTTTTTCCTCGCTCGAAACAATTATCACGCCATTTTTTCCCTCGTTAGTGATACTTATAATAGAGAAAATAAGTAAATTTCACCATATTCTATAATATGGTGAAGGCGAGCGTTTGCCCCCTACGGTCCACGCCTCCTTAAAAGAAAATGTAAGGGGGGTTGCATTCAGGAATAGAGGGGATCTCAATGTGTTCTAAAATAGGGGGATCGCAACGCATAAAGGGTGTAGCAACATATTTTACTTAACTTTTTGGCCAATTAGTGGATCGCGACAACGTATTTATCGCGCCGGTTTTTCTCTCGCTAGTGATACATATACTATTGAAAATAAGTAATTTTCGCCATATTATAGGGTCCAATGCCTCTTCAAGACTAAAATATATAGGGGGTCTCAAAGTGTTCAAAAAATAAGAGGGTCGCAACGTTTTCTTACTTACGACGACGACGATTCTAAAACGATTGGGAACCGAAGACCTAAAGGATAAGTTAGATGTATTATTTGCTCGGAGTCGATTACAGACCGTTTATTTTTCGTTCTTTTTTTTATTATCTTTAACATTTGTGGCTCTGAAAAGAGCCGTTTTTTTTTTTTCGTCTTCCGTTCGAAATAATTGTGACGCCAGTCTTACTTTTGTTTCATTCACGTATTTACTTTGAACTGGTGTATTTGGTGACGGCTTTGGTACCTTCGCTAACGGCGTGTTTGGCTAATTCCCCAGGCAGAAGTAATCTGACTGCCGTTTGAATTTCTCTACTTGTTATTGTGGACCTTTTGTTGTAGTGAGCCAAACGGGAAGCTTCAGCAGCTATCCTTTCGAAAATGTCATTAACGAAAGAATTCATGATCGACATGGCCTTGCTGGAAATTCCAGTATCCGGATGGACTTGTTTCAACACTTTGTAAATATAAATGGCGTAACTTTCCTTCCTCCTGCGCTTCTTCTTTTTATCGGTTTTCGAGATGTTCTTTTGAGCCTTTCCGGCTTTCTTGGCCGCCTTACCGCTGGTTTTAGGTGGCATTGTTGTTGGACAAACTGAACGATTTTACGTACGTATGGCAGAAGTTCGTATCGTAAACTGATTCTCGAACGGGCAACCTCGTCCGTTTTGTGACGGATCGTACGGGTTCGTTTAGCTCCGCCCATACAACTAACCGTCTGGTTCGTCCGTTGAGTATATAATGGGGTATGCCGATTAATACAGTATCACAGTTCAGTCCGAGTCATCGAAGAGACAACATCTCTAAGATAATCGCTCTGCATTTTCTACCTGTCGTTTGTACAGTGTTCGCACGGTCGAACGAAAACCGCCTACCTACCGAGACATCGCCGCAGAGTCTAGACGGTCCGACGCCGCCGGCACCGATGCTGTGGGGACCCGTTTCCACAGTCAGGTAGCCGACAAGCCAAAGACTGCCGACAACAGCTGCCATGTCGTCACAGCCAGACGCCACCATGGCGAGACAACCCGACGCCGCCGAACCCTCCGATGTAAACGTAAAAGTTACGTTTACCGTCGAAGAGCACAACCAGCTGATGAAAGAATTCTCGGAACAAAAAGCCATGATCATGCACCTGAAGGAAGAAAACGCCAAACTGAATGCAATAATAATGGAAACAAGGAAACAAAACCAGCCCGCCGAGGACACCAGCCGCAGCCGGTCCACCTCAAGCCAAGCCCCGCAAACGGAAAGCCGCAGCCGCAGCAATTCAGCAGCCTCGTCCGCAGCGATGGATTGCACGCTCTCGCCCTTAGACAAAAGTGCCGACGACATTGGTTTCACCACTGTCAGGCACAGATCCTCGAAGAAGAGGAAAACAAGCCAACCATCGCCGGCCAACAATCCACCGACGAAAAAACCTTCAGCAGCAGGTGCCAGTGGAAACACCTACGCGCCACCCCCGTCCGATACCGACGCGCCGCGTACTAGTGCCGCATCCGCGTCTAAAAACGATTCCGACCCCGCGCCGTCAACCAGTGCCGCGAGTGAAGTGTCAGTGAATAATTCCGCGCCCGCGAAGAGAAACAATCCCGGCCCCGAGCAATTCGCTCGTCCAGCCGTGCCTCCCGCGTCCGTATCCGCCGACCAGCCAAACGGCGGCAGGAGATTTAAGTCGAGACCAATCGTCCTGCGGAGCAAGACCGTCTATTCTGAAGCCTCCAGTTTACTGGCAAGAGACGGTGTGAAATTTCACACCACAAATAAGCCCGAGGGGGCAGCATTCCACCCCGAGGCAGAAGTCGACTACAGGAAAATAACCAAACTATTCGATGCCAAGAACTACCCTTATCACACCTTCTGCGCGCCAGAAGAAAGAGGCCTCCGAGTTTTACTCCGCGGCCTAGTCGAAACCATCGGAAACGATGAAATCCGCGCCGAGCTGGCGAAACTAAATTTCACCCCCATCCACGTCGAAAGATGGACAAGACCAGCCAAGGACAGGAGAAAGAAACCTATCCCCATAGCAATCGTACAGGTTGTCGTGCCCAGAGAGCAGCACGAAATCTTCAATATTACAAGATTCATGAGGCAATCAATCAGGGTTGAAGCCCAGAAATCCAATGGAAAACCCGTGCAGTGCTTTAACTGCCAACTGTACGGGCACACAGCGAAACAATGCCACGCACCATCCATCTGCGTGAAGTGTGCCGGTCAGCACAACACAAAAGATTGCCAAAAGAGCAAGAAAACTCCAGCAAAATGCAGTAACTGCCAGGGGGCACACACTGCTAACTATTCCGGGTGTCCACGTCGCCCGACCAAAGGCCAAAAAACCACACCAGAGGCCAACCAACAACAACCACCGCCGCCAAAGAAGACCCCCGTAAAGATCCCCCCACCGACTCACGTATGGGGAACACAGAAGATGAACTCGGCTCCCCCGGCAGTCGACCTCAACTCAATCCAACAAATGTTCAAGCAGCTGCTTGAACAACAACACAAGCAGATGAGTGACATGATGACTCATTTCCTCCATGCACTGCAACCCAGCAATGGCCACTAGACCCAGGACGCTGAAGATAATCTCATGGAACGCTAGTTCAGTGCGCGACAAGAAGGAGGATCTTGCCGACACACTGACGTCCTACAACATCGACGTCGCCCTCCTTCAGGAGACGTTCCTAAAAGCCTCCTCTAGATTCAGCATCCCCAACTACACCATCTATCGGAACGATAGAAAAACCGGCCCAGGCGGCGGCACTGCGATCCTGATAAAGAGCAGCATCCGCCACCATGAATTGCTCCCTCCGGCCATGGTCAGTCTGGAAATCACCCAAATCGCCATTGAGCTCGAAGACCAAAGCAACCTGATTCTCGCTTCAGTCTACCAGCGAAATCAGGACACCATCGCTCCAGCCGACTACGAAAAGTTGGCGCAGGGAACCTCCGCCAAAATCATCGGCGGAGACTTCAATGCACACCACGAAGATTGGGGCTGCCAGTCCACAAACACTCGTGGACGCGAACTCAAAAACATCTGCGACACCTGGGGATTCAACATCGATTATCCAGACGAACCAACACACTACGCCGCCGGAGTTCCTCAGCACACCGGATCCGTCATCGACTTCTTTCTGGTGAAAGACTCCAGAAGAGCCACAGCTACGAGAGTTATCCACGAGCTGGACTCCGACCACCTGCCAGTCCTGCTAGAGATGGGTGACAACCACCTGCTGGACGCCCCCTTCAGGCCCCCAATTAAAATCACGGATTGGGCAAAATATAATAATCTTCTTCATCTTACAGATCCCATACCGACGATCAACGACCCCAGGCAACTCGAGCTTGCAGTCAGCAAGCTGTCCAAGGACATTCAGCAGGCCTACAACAGCGCTTCGGAGCCACGGCCAGCCAACCAGTCCAGGCTAACCACAGACCTCCCGCTGGATCTGAAAAACCTTCTCCGAGCGAGAAATCGCCTGTTGAGAAGGGCCAGATCCACCCTCGATCCCGAGGATAAAAGGCGGGCAAACCAGGCGACCAGAGAAGCCAGGCAAGCGATGAAGTCTTTCAGAGAAGTAAAGTGGGGTAACCTGCTCTCCTCTCTGGACTCATCGAACTCCAGGCAGATCTGGCGTCTGGCGAGGTCTTTGGCGGGAAAATCCAGGAGGATTATTCCACCGCTAAAATCGGATGCAGATGGCGCTGTCGCCGTCTCCGATGTGGACAAAGCCGAACTTCTGGCTGAGTCCTTCAAGCTTCAGATGACCTGTCAACGTCATCCCGAAGCAGATCCAAATTTCGATGCGGAGGTCAGCAGGGTTTCGGCCCAGCTACCTATCTTCCCGCAAATCTCCTTCCTGCAAAATCATCTCGCTTCCCCCCGTTCAATCACAGCAATAATCAAAAGCTTCG
The DNA here is from genome assembly GCA_031761425.1 of Cosmopolites sordidus. Taxonomy (NCBI): domain Eukaryota; kingdom Metazoa; phylum Arthropoda; class Insecta; order Coleoptera; family Curculionidae; genus Cosmopolites; species Cosmopolites sordidus. Next base: position 16,542 of record JARFXV010001287.1, read on the forward strand.
CCCCCAGAAAAACCCCCGGCTTTGACGGTATCACGGCCAGGCAACTTCAGAAACTTCCGAGCAAGCAGATCGCGGAGATCACAAACATCGTGAACTCCATTCTGCGCCTCCAACATTATCCAAGCTCATGGAAGCACGCCATTCTTGCCGTGATACCCAAAAAATGCAACAGTCCGAGCCCGGCCGACTACAGGCCGATCAGTCTCCTCAGCGCTCTCTCCAAAATCGCTGAAAAAACCATCCTCGAAGCCCTCAACAGCTTCACCGACTCCAAAAAGATCATTCCAGATGAACAATTCGGGTTCAGGAAAGGTCTTTCATCCATTCACCAAGCGGCCAGGTTGGCCAGCAAAGTCCATTCAGCTCTCGAGAAAAAATGGCATCTCGGAGCAGTTCTTCTCGACCTGTCCAAAGCCTTCGACAAAGTCTGGCATGATGGTCTCATCTACAAAACCATCTCTCTCGGATTTCCCCGAGATCTGACCTTGTTAATCCGTTCATTCCTGGAAGACAGAACCTTCCAAGTTCGAATAAACTCTTCCGTCTCCACGAGAAAACAAATAAAAGCGGGCGTCCCGCAAGGTTCCCCCCTGGCACCGGCCTTGTTCAATATCTACTTGGCCGGTATTCCACGCTCACAAGATGTGAAATCCGCATTCTTCGCGGACGACACAGCTTACTTTGTAGCGTCTCCTCAGACTTCTGTGATTCACAACAAACTCCAGAAGCAACTTAATGCAGCTATCCACTGGCTCAAATTCTGGCGCCTGCAAGTCAATCCGAAAAAGACTCAGGCGATCATCTTCACTAATAAACGCTTCATCAGAGAATACAGGCTACTGGTGGACAAAGTTCCGATTCCATGGTTGCAAAAAGCAACCTACTTAGGTCTTCATTTCGACCGACATCTCTCTTGGTCCAGTCAAATCCAGCAAGCCATCTGCAAGGGTTGCGGCATCATCAAAATGCTGTACCCGCTCTCATGCAGAACGAGCAACCTCGCTCCAAAAATCAAAGTCATGATCTACAAAATCCTTGTCAGATCAGTAGTTCTGTACGGCTTCCATACGTACTACCGGTTTCTTGGTCCAACTCTGATCAAGAAACTTCAAATCTTCCAAAATAAATCCTTGCGTGTGGCCCTAGACGCACCTTGGTACGTTAGAAATAACCAAATCCATCGGGAGGCCTGCGTGCCACCGATCTCTCAATTCCATCAAACCACACTCGCCAAGCTGAAGCTCACAGCCTCGCGAGGTAGCAATCCACTGCTACGCGAATTATCGGACCTCCTGCCCTAGCCACAGGGCAATACTCCGATATCATCGTCCCCAATCTCCGGCATCAAGACCCGGTTAACGAAGTTTTCTCGTTTTCCGACTTGTGTAAGTCTCAGCCTCCGCTACCGCCGTCGCACAATCTAGCGTTTCTGTCTGTGCCGGCCCGGCGACTGCACCTATGCGCAGCGTCGGCCCGGCAACGGCAGAAATTAGCACCGCAACGCCGATGACTTCATCGGTTTTCCAAATTAACCTCCTGAAGTTCGCCTGGACTTCATTGAAAAACCACTTCATGAACAGTCGGACCTCCGTCCTTCGGGACCAAACATTCCGACATTTCCTGGGTCAACTAGAGACCCTCAAAATAATTAGAAACCCATTCTGGGTCAATCTCATGCTATATAAGTAAGGGCCGAAAAGGCTAACTTAAAAACCAGGCTAATAAAATAGAAATAGAAAATAATACAGTATCAGTTCAGTCCAGGCAGCCGTTGAGATCGGACGTAGTTCGATCGCTCCCGCGCTCCTCTTCCGTCGAAGTAAACGTTTAGTGTTCGTTAGTAGTCGCGACCGCGGACTTGTCCACGTCGACGCGATGGACACCGACATCCTAAACATCAAAGATCAAGACCTTATGCGACTATCGAAACGACAGCTCGCTGAAGCCTGCAGCGACCTTCGGGGTCGCCTCGTTCGATGCGAAAGCCACCGCCAGACAGCAATGAGCATATTAGACGAGGCTAATGCTGAAAAGGAGATGCTAAAGAAGAGCGTCCATTCACTCGAGACCCAGATCAAAAATCTCCAGCAAAGAGAAAACCCGAAAACTGAATCAACACCTCCACCTCCCGAAGACGAGGCCGAGTCGGCCTCCGAAGAAGACAACCACGACCCAGGTTCCGAACCTGAAGAACCCCAGCAGGTCCCCGCCAGAGCCAGAAGGCGGAGACGCAAGAAAAATAGACAGCTCGCTGGAGAAGACACCGTTCCAGACGCTTCAACCGAAAACCCGGACTCCAGTCACCTGGGGACCGTCACCAGCCAAGACCCGCCGATCACGCCAGTCGACCCCGCACCCAGTGCGGCACCAGCACCGGCCACTGACACCGCTACAAAGCCGACACCGATCATCCTTCGGGACATATCGGCCTTCCTCGAGGTGGCCCGCCACCTCGAAAAAAGCAACGTGGCCATAGGGCCAGCCAAAACAATCCCGGACGGGGTGCTGCTAACCCCCCGTTCTGACGAAGACAGAAATGCAATTCTCCAGCATTTCACAGAAAAAGGCTACCGCTTCCAGGCCTTTCAAAACAAACCCAAGTTCCTGCACGTCCTCCTGAGAGGAATAGCGGAATCAATCCCGATCGAAGAAATCAGACTCGAGCTGACAAGCATGGGTTTCCACCCGATAAGAATCATAAGGTGGCAAACCAGCCAGATGATGCCGATCGCGATAGTTCAAGTCACGGTCCCATCAGACGAATCCAACATCTTGGAAACAAGCCGTTTTCAACAACAATCCATCCAAGTAGTGGTACAAAGAAGAAAATCCAGAACACGACAGTGTTTTAATTGCCACAAATACGGACATATCTCATCCCAATGTGAAACAACATCAGTTTGTGTAAAGTGCGCGGGTTTTCACCGTAGCAGTGAGTGCAAGCTGGACCCCAACCAACCGCCGAAATGCTGCAACTGTGGGGAATCGCATACGGCGAACTACTACAGATGCAGCGAAAACCCCAACCGGAAACCAGCCTCGAAGACGTCGTCTCCGAAGCGGATTCCACCAGCACCTGCAGAGCCGACCTCCATTATGGCCGGATTTACAGCCCAAATGCAGCAAGTGATGTGCCTCCTCCAGACACAGATCAACACACTACTCAAACTACAGCAAATACCTTCTGGATTACAAACGCAAAGCAGCCAAGACGACGCGACCTCCGCCATCCAGGCCCAGGTCCCGACTGTCTAGCCCCTCCTTCGCGCTGGTAATACAGTGCACATACTTACCGGCCAACCTAGGCCCGCCCCCATCTTCATATTAACCTCCAAAGTCGACCAAGACTTTCTTTCATTAATCCACCTGCAGAATCTACTGGCAACAAGTCAGTAATTTCATGGGTCAACTAGAGGCCCCCAAAACCATCAGTACCCTTACAGGGTTTAATTCAGTTTATATGAGTAAGGGCCGAAAGGCTAGCTCACAAACCAAGCTGACAAAATAGAATAAAAAAATAATACAGTATCTCATATGACTCTGCGACGTTCGTGTCGTACGAATCTGAACGGTTATAGTTAAAAAAACAAAATAAAATAACCAAACATGTCCGGACGTGGAAAAGGTGGCAAAGTTAAAGGGAAAGCAAAGTCTCGCTCGAATCGTGCCGGATTGCAGTTTCCTGTCGGTCGTATTCACAGATTGTTGAGAAAAGGAAATTACGCGGAACGTGTCGGTGCCGGAGCACCGGTATATTTGGCCGCGGTGATGGAATATCTAGCCGCCGAAGTATTGGAATTGGCGGGAAATGCCGCCAGAGATAACAAAAAGACGAGGATTATACCACGACATTTACAATTAGCCATTCGAAATGACGAAGAATTGAACAAACTATTGTCCGGCGTGACCATCGCACAAGGGGGTGTTTTGCCTAACATTCAGGCCGTGCTATTGCCAAAGAAGACCGACAGTAAAACGAAATAAAATATTAAAACGGATTGCTGCATCCCTGCACGATGGATCTTTACCTGATTCGAAATATCGGTCCTTTTCAGGACCAACAAAACATCTTTGGAATGAAAAAAAAAATACTATCGATACGTATTCCTTATACAGTTGCATGATCTATAGATATACTTTAAGTATGTACATCAATTAAAGTTAAATGAAATGCCTGACAGGCATAAGACAATAGCATTATCAATAAAAAAAATACCTCATGATCTCCTTAGCGTTTTATCGATATGAATCGAGAATTACGTGACTGGGAAACGTTAAAAACACCTGAGAAACGCAAAAAAAAACCGCTACAAATGGAGGGACTTAAATCGGCATAAAATCCTCGCGGGCATCGTTCGGTGGTAACCTTTTCAAATAGTTAGTAGTATCGATTTAATATTACCTTTCGGATATATATATATATATATATATATATATATATATATATATATATATATATATATATATATATATATATATATATATATATATATATATATATATTATATGTATATATAGATATATATATATATATATATATATATATATATATATATATATATATATATATATATATATATATATATATATATATATATATATATCAGTATCATGACTTAAGGGATGTTTATTCTTAATTTTTTTTCAGTGACATTAAATGTTGTGGTTCTAAAAAGAACCGATTTTTGAAAACCGTAAAGCTTTTGTAAACGTGCAGGTTTTCTACGTCTTCTCCGGATGATGATGATGATGATGATGGAGGTGGTTAATACGAGACGGTCGTTGTAGTCAACAATCTGTGTTGTGCACATTCGATTTCTTCATACCTCTTGATCGAGATTATGATGAAACCACAAAGGAGAGAACCGTTTACTTCTTCTTTTTTGGGGAAGCTGCTTTCTTCGCTTTGCCTCCGGTTGCGGCTGGAGACTTGGCACTTTTCGGTTTGGGAGCCTTAGGTTTCTTGGTAGGGCCAGCTTTGTTTGATTTCTTCGCTTTCGACGGTGATTTTGCCTTCGATGGCACCGTGGCGGCGGCGGCGGCGGCGGCGCCAACTGTTATCGCCGAAGATCCCGAACTAGCCGATTTTCCCATTTTCTTTTCGACGGCCTTCTTCACCGATACCTTCTTCTCGGCGGCGGCAACTTTCTTTGGTTTCCCGGTGGCCTTTTTGACTGTCTTTTTTTTTTCTGCCGTCGTCGTCGTCGTCGTCGTTCTCTTCGCCGGACTCTTTTTACCGCCTGCTTTGGTTGCTGCCGTAGTGTTTCTTTTCCTTTGACCACCACCACCACTAACGGAGGATGATGAAACAACACTTGCCGCCGATTGTTTCGTTTGAACCGACGAACTAGACGACGCCGCTGCTGCCAATTTAAACGAACCGGACGCCCCCTTTCCTTTAGTCTGAACCAAGGTGCCTGATACGACCGCCGATTTTAAATATTTCTTAATGAAAGGCGATACTTTCTCGGCATCGACCTTATAGTTGGCGGCGATATACTTCTTGATCGCTCTCAACGACGAACCTCCCCTTTCTTTCAGACCCTTAATGGCGTTGGTTACCATTTCGGCGGTGGGTGGATGCGTAGCTTTGGCTTTGGGATTTTTTCTTTTTGCAGTTTTTTCTTTTTTCGATGAAATCGTCGCCGATGCCGCCGTTGTTGCTGCTGTAGGTGCAGATGAAGCCCCTGAACCACCGCTACCCGTTCCTAACTGATTAGATGGAGACGTGGCTTGACCGCCGACTTCTGCATCTGCCATTTCTCGTTGTCGTCGTCGTCGTCGTCGTCAAAGATTGATAAAATATAACAGACAAATCTTTAGTCTCACGATGAAGTGCGGTACCGTAACGATGCTCGCGCGACAATTACGTTTTACTAAATGATTTTTTTGTACCTACAGATGGCCTATCTTACCCGAAGGGGCGAACGGAGGACTGAACGTCTACGCGTAGACACTGCTCCGTTTTCCGGCTTAGCCGAGACCTTTAACGAGGTTGGAACATTTTTTTAATTTTGTATTTTTCGTTAATAAATGCCATATTCCAGATTACAAAATTCATTCAGACTCGTTGTCATTACCTTCAGGATACAGCAGCTGTTCGGTTCGTGTCGATCTGTCGACAAGATCAAATTAAAAGATCCACGACAAACCTACGATTTCGACATTTCAAGAGAAACATTTTATGTGCTTCGATTATTTCGGATAAATATGGGATAAATAAGATATAGCCCCGTCGATGCCAATACCTCCAATATATCACCGGTCGATTAAGTACACGGATTCGTAGAGCAATAGATAACCTTACTGGAAAAAAAAAACTATTTTCGGCGACCTGCCATCGATCTTCTCTCCCATCGAAGGGAATCTAGTCTCGTTCTTATCCTTCGTCTTGGCCACCACCTTGCTAACTATCGTACCGTTATAATACATTTCAATATGTTTATTATTGGCGGATAAGATAGGATCAATTATCAAACGTACTGGAGATCGAACGCACATTTAAAAGAAAGACATATCCGTAATCGCAACGATTGGAGAAGTTAGGCTAGAAAGTTCTCTCGATGGCGATTCTTGGGCGAAAACGGCGTCCGTACTTATCAGTAGCTACATGAATTATTCGATCCGATCATTTCGATTAAATACGTAAAAATAAACGTATGTGAACCAAGTCCAGTCGTATTCTCACCGATGTCACCTCAATTAATTTTAAGCACGTTTATTGTAACGACTCTCCACCGATTAACGGGAGATATTCCACCTTGGTTGTCCATAATCTCCATGTCTGTCTATGTTATTTATTTTTTTTTTTTTTAATTGTCGTTTTATGGACTCTCGGGCAATTAACGAAGTGAATTCCACTTTCGTTATCGACAATGTTCTCTCTCTATTTTTTTTTATAATTTAGAATGTTATTTTGTGGTCCTGAAAAGAACCGTTTTTTTTTTGTGTCTGGATTTCGTTTTTTAGATATTTTAAAACGTCAAATAATTTATCTGCAACTTAACCGCCGAAACCGTAGAGAGTACGTCCTTGACGTTTCAAGGCATACACCACATCCATGGCGGTGACCGTTTTCCTCTTGGCGTGTTCCGTATATGTTACGGCATCCCTGATAACGTTCTCGAGGAACACTTTCAATACACCTCTGGTTTCTTCGTATATCAAACCCGATATACGTTTGACGCCACCACGTCGGGCTAATCTTCGAATGGCGGGTTTGGTGATGCCTTGAATATTATCACGTAGCACTTTACGATGACGTTTGGCGCCTCCTTTTCCCAAACCCTTTCCGCCTTTGCCTCTTCCGGTCATTTTTTTTTTTTTTCTCAAATACTTGTTAGTCAAACGGTCTTCGCGTCGAATCAACGAAACACATTTAATTTCTTAAACTTATATATGGGTTTCCGGGGAGGCCCCGCCCATCGTTCGTTACCGGGCCAATGGCCTGCAACGTAGGAGAGGGTATAACAAATTCGAGAGATTTTTTTTAATTGTCATTCGGCTGGGGCGTGTCGTTGTCGACCTCTGTGATTTAACCGTTGTGTTCTTATACGTCCGTCTGTAATTGTAATAGTCCGAGAAGAGATGGCCCGTACGAAGCAAACCGCACGCAAATCGACCGGTGGCAAAGCTCCTAGGAAACAATTGGCGACCAAGGCGGCAAGAAAGAGTGCCCCCGCAACCGGCGGGGTGAAGAAACCTCACCGTTACAGGCCAGGTACCGTCGCCCTGCGAGAAATCCGTCGTTACCAGAAGAGCACCGAACTGTTGATCAGAAAATTACCCTTCCAACGTTTGGTACGTGAGATCGCACAAGATTTCAAAACGGATTTACGCTTCCAGAGTTCTGCAGTCATGGCTTTACAAGAAGCTAGCGAAGCCTATCTGGTCGGTCTTTTCGAAGATACAAATCTGTGTGCCATTCATGCCAAACGTGTCACCATCATGCCCAAAGACATCCAGCTGGCCAGGCGTATTCGAGGCGAACGTGCCTAAAATATATTTTATATAAATCCGTACATATATATATATATATATATATATATATATATATATATATATATATATATATATATATATATATATATATATATATATATATATATGCGTATTTTATATATAGCAAAAAACCGGTTCTTTTCAGAACCAACAAAATGAGTATGTACAAATAATAAAGGGAAAATACATCGTGCATGAATGCCCGTTGTTTCGATTCGTTATACCAAACGATGCGTAAACCAATGGCGAAACATTTAAGCTTGGAGTATTTTTTTTTTTTTTCATTCCAAATAATAATCACGTCAGTCTTTTACCTTAATACATGTTTTTTCTCGCTCGAAATAACTATTGCGCCAGTGTTTCTCTCGTTAGTAATACTTATAATAAAGGGTAGAAGTAAATTTCACCATTTTCTCTAATATGGCGAAGGCGAACGTTTGTACCCTAAGGTCGGTCCA
>JARFXV010001287.1:30000-31721 GCA_031761425.1 Cosmopolites sordidus
TATTACTTCCCACGGCCATCTGTGCTTTTTCCAATCGACCCTTGCTTTTCGCTCTTGCTCTCTGTTCTCACACCAAACTTTCGCCCACACTTGCGCTTCTATGTGCAGAGGAGGAGTACCAGCCACTACCGCCAATGCCTCCGTCGGTGTCGTATTGTACGATTGCACAATCATCTTCAAGACCCTTCTCTGTACTGCATTTAAAGCCTTCTTAATTCTTTCGTCGCTGGCTTTTCCGCCCCAAATTTCTGCACCATACAACACCGCCGGCCTTACTACTCGCTCATAAATTCTTTTCATCACTTCTCTGGCTTCTTTCCCCAACCTCCTCCTCAACATTCCATTCATTCTTACAATCACTTTTCCTAATTTCTCTCTAACCTCTTTCACGTGGTCCAGATACAGGAACCCCCTGTCCAAAGTTATCCCCAAATATTTTATTTTATTCCCCGCTACAAGCCTGTCTTCCCCCATTCTTACCACTGGCGTTCTAATTTTCTTTTTTTTCCATACAAACATCATCTCGGTCTTTCCTGTATTGTACTTTACCCTCGCCGACCTCGCCCATTCTCTACATTCACTCCAATATTCTTCCCATTTTTTCTCTATTTTCTTCACCGATATACCACTCAATATTATTAGCTGATCGTCCGCAAACGCCTGCACCCACCCTTTTTCTTCCATCCGTTCCTCATCTGCTCTCATCTTTTCATTCATTCTTCTAAACCATCCGTTCATGTTCAGTAGCCACAATGTTGGCCCCAAACACGACCCCTGCGGACACCCTTTATCAATTTCCACTTCTACCCCATTGCTATTCACTTTCCTTTCACTCATAAAGCTGTCTATTATTTTTACTATCCTTTCATTCATTCTTACTTTCATTAGTTCTTCCAACACTTCCACTTTCGTGGCCATGTTGAAAGCGTTTTCCAAGTCTAGAGCCACCACCAGCACGTGATTCCCTTCTTCCTTGAATTCATTAATTTTCTCGACCACCTTTTCTATTGCATCCAACGTTCTTATTCCTTTTCTGAATCCATACTGCTTTTTGTCAATTTTCTCATTCGCTTCACATACTGCTCTTAATCTTCTGTTCACTATGTTATCTAGAATCTTTCCAAGCGTTGGTAAGAGGCTAATCGGCCTTTCCCCTTTTCCCTTTTTCGGCAGCCAGCAAATTTTTGCTATCTTCCAGCACTTTGGGAAGTATCCCATTTCCCAACACTTATTGTACATTTCCAGTATCGTCTCCTTACTTCTTTCCGATATTTTTCTTATCGCTTCATTAGGGATTTTATCTTTCCCCATGGCCTTATTCTTTTTTAGGTCCATAATGACATCGTTTAGCTCTTCCATCTTTATTCTTTCCCTTCCCACTTCGTCTCGCTCCCATTTATTCTCCTTTATCCTAATCGCTATTTCATTATATTCCTCTATCTCTTTTTCGTCGGATGCTGGGTGGTATTTCATGATTTTTTCTCTCTCTATAACGTCTTCTTCCTGATTTCCTTGCTTTCTCTTTCCTTGTTTAATTCCAAATTTTTTGAACACTTCCCAAACTCTATTCCACGGTTCGCTTTCGGTCAGTTCCTCAATCATTCTTTCCTCATACCGATTTTTCTTTGTCTTTACCATTTCTTTGTATCTCTTTCTTTCTTTCTTATATTCCTCTCTATCGTGCTGGTCTATTGTTATTTTTGACGTCATTATTTTTATTA